>JANCMC010005242.1:96479-132973 GCA_024363005.1 Charaxes varanes
TGTTGATAGAACATGCTAAACACACACTAGGAAAATTGTTTTAAACGAAATCGTACAACAACTTTTGAAGTTATTTAACAAATACGTTTATAGCGTATCAGATACGGAACCCCTCTATATAAGCGTGTCATGACACGCTCTTGGCCATTTTTATTTACTAGTTTATTCTACTAACTTGAGGTATTTCTTAGAAACAGCTAAATTATGCATACAAATGACTGTTGTAATGATATGGTAATTCCCATGTGCTTATAAGGAAAAAGGATAATATTGTGGTCTGTTGTAAGTTAAAACTAGTCGAGTGTGTTTTATTTAGCATTATGTTAAATAGAGTTCTGCACCTTTAGTTTACTAGAGGGTTACTGCGATTTCGACCGCGAAACTTGAACTTGCAACAGCCTTAATCTGAGGGCGTAGCACGAACTTTTCGAACCCAAGTAAATCGGCGAGTCGATGTTACTTATGATGAAAATGTTCGTGCCAGGCCCAAAGCAGACCGTGCGGCTGACGTTCTCTTGCCAAAATTTTGACTCGTCTGTTGGTCTCCGCCGCTTAATGGCAAAGAGGAACTACCGTGGGGTTTTAGTCGATTGGAGCCCGAAATAACTCACCGTCGGCCTTTGTGGCGGATGGGTACCCGTACCGGGTTTCCCCACGTAAAAAGAAAAACCCGGATATAGTAAACCCGGTTTAAACCGTTAAAGATATTTTAAAACTAGTCTTTATACAATCTATCCAATAAAACTAAGTTTCATAATATATTAGGATTTCAATAAATTTAAATTTAAATATATTTGTAACAACATATATATATGTATAATGTACGTTTTAATAAAAGTAATAATAATAGACTAGTTGTGCTAAGAATGTACCTATGTTACTTGTTCAAAAGTTACATAAACTTAGTAGGTATACGCTCGAGATCGTTAGATATTATAATGATATTCAAAATAGATATTTATGTACGTTTTACTCATACCTAACGCGTACGCTATAACTTGAGAATGGCTGGACTAATTAGAGGAACTTTTTAAATCTTTACTGCAATTTGAAAAAGGTTCTTATGAGATGAAAAAGAAAATTAGGGTTCTTCACAATAAATTAAAAATCATCTAACTTAAGGCTAAATCGTTGAATTCAGTCGTCGATTGAATTCATCACTAATTTAAGTTACTTAATAATAATAATACAGAGATAAAAATGAAATATTCTATTAGCGTATCTTTAAGTAAATTTAAAGTTTGTTCTCTATATTTTAAATAAACCATTGAAATGATTGATTGAAATGAAAGTGTTTTAGTAATAAAGTATAGAATGTTGTTTTTTTTTTAATTTGGCATATTCTTTGTTTACCTTTTGTCTCAAGTTTAGACAAAAGGTAAACAAATAAGAATTGTATAGTTAAATAACTTCAAAATTTATTCTAGGATTTCGCTCAAAATAAGCATGCCCTACCATCGTGGAAAATTTCAAGTCTCTACGTCTAATAGTTTCGTAATCCTAGAACGAAATCATAATAAGACATAAGAATTATTTTTGGGATCTAGGCTAAGTCTAACCTCAACCCACGCAAAACAAATATTAGGTTTAACTATTTACTTTGTCCAATTTCGCTTTATATAAGATGATCTCGAATGTCTGCGTCTGTTTAAATCGTTTCATCAGATTTTTCTCACGAGACCAACTTCGTATTAACATAACAATAGAGACGTAGCAAAAACTTTCGCATTAACATAAAATAAGCACGCGAATAAAAATTATATATTTTTGCTTTATAGGTGAAGAATGAGATGGAGGAATGACTTGGATGGTTATAATAGAGATTGGCACCGCATGGCCTTAGACAGAACCTTATGGAACGAGGGTAGGGAGGCCTTTGCCCAGCAGTGGGAAAAAATAGGCTCAAAATAATAAGAATAGGTGAAGGTATTTTTAATAGGTTGACGTTTTAGTCGACTCCTAGCCAGAGAACGAAATTTGAGATCAAAGTTCTAAACAAAAAAAAATACAAAAAGCCTGTTTAGGCACTGTCTATAACCATTTAGGCTACTCTATTTTTAGCAAAATACAAACACAGATAAAACCCAACAAAATTAAACAAATTCATTGATTTCAACGCGATGGAATTCGCGGGTTACAACCAATATAATATAATGTACATATTACTAACTAGCCGTGCTCGCGGCTTCGGTCGCGTAAACTTAGGTAAGAAAAATAGATTCAATTTTAGCGTGACCATAGCCTATAGTCTTCCTCGATAAATGAGCTATCTAACAGTGAAATTAGTTTCCATATCGGACCAGCAGCTCCTGAGATTAGCGCGTGCAAACAAACAAAGTCTTCAGCTGTATAGATTAGCATAGAGTATAGATAAATATCTGTTATTTTAATGTTTGTATATAATTGAATGAATGAATTTATTTATCGCCAAGCACTTAAGACCTATTCTAAGTCTTAATCGTAGAATTTAAATACAAAGGGACGTTCTATATAATCATTATTTACCATAAACAAAATCAAACATAAATGCGAATGTTACGATGGAGTATTTAGGAGCGATTGGTCTGGTTTTTCGAGAAGACGCAACCCGTCTGATGGCAATCGGTTATCTTAACTTGCTCCACAGCCACATCCTCTACAATCTAAGCGGACCCTGGTATTTAACCGGGATAACGCTAGGAAGAAGAAGATAGATGACCCCTGATGTAAATACTCTCACAAAGCCTGGGCAAACCGCTAGTTCTAGAATAAAGTAGATCAAACCCGTTATATCTTTTATTGCTAAAACATATCATATCGGTAGATACCTGCAAAGTAAGCCCCACTTTATAGGCTCTAACAGCTCACCACATAATACTACTTTTATAGCCAAATAAAGCTTCGTCAGATAAAAGTTTAATAATGCTCTACTGGAAAAGCGCGTGAAAAGCCCGAAAAGACTGAAATATTGACGTGAATCTGATATTGAAAAGGAAAAATTAGTAGTTCGGATAGGTTTTTGAAAAATAGCCATATTAAAAAAAAGGAAAAGTGAAAAGTTTTTTTTAAAGATTAACCTCACGTATGCCTATGTGGGTATGAAGTTATAAGATTTTAACTCACTTCAAAAAAGGCCGAGTCCCGGAGTTCTCAATTCGGTTGTATTACTTTTATGTTTGTTACCTCAGAACTTTCGACTGGGCGAACCGATTTTGATGATTCTTTCTTTATTTGAAAGCTGGTGCTCCATATTCGGTCCCATTTCAGTTTGATCCAGTTCTGACAGTTAGATATTGTTTTTTTTTAAAGAAAGATATTTTATTATCATTTAATCGTCAGCCACTACTGTTTTTAACTGGCCCTATTGAATAATTCGTATTTAGCAGATATCTACTAACTACGAACTAGCTCCTTGCCAAATATATTTGTACATCTCGACCTTTCGCTTTTATATAAATAAACTAGCTGTGCCCCGCGACTTCGTCCGCGTGGGCCACCCTTATCATTTAGGAGTATGAAAAATAGCTAGTAGCCGATCAAATCAAAGGATGTTTTATTCAAGTTAACTTTTACAAGTTGTTTTGAATCAAATATTTTAAAAGCTACCGCTAATTCGAAAAAAGTCGAGCCACGAGAAGAATCAACAAGAAACTCGTTAGCCACTCTTTTAAAAATAGTTCTTACAAAGAATGAGTTGTCATTTACATGACAACTGTAAAGAACAAAGCTGGAGCGACTCAAACTCAATTTGCTCTGCGTTTCATTTACTCTTTGTTATTGCCTTTATAATGCTAGAGCCAGACATAGCTCAAAGTGTTTGTACATTTTTGTCCTTGAAGACTACAAAGTACTACAAGACTTTGCGCAGCTACTCAAAGTCCCCGGCTACACTACATGATCACATAAAACAGCACACTCAAAATGTTCTTCTTAATACCGAAGCCAGACATAGCTCAAAGTGTTTGTACATTTCTCTCCTTGAAGACTACAAAGTACTACAAGAATTTGTACAGTTACACAAAGTCCCCGGTCACACAACATAATCATTGAAATGATCATTAGAATGAAGTTATATCTGGCTCCGGCATTAAGAAAACGGCACACTCAAAATGTTTTTCTTAATACCGGGCCAGACAACTCAGTCTTTGTACATTTTTGACATTGAAGTCCACAAAGTACTACAAAAGTTTGTAAGTTACACAAAATCCCACGCTATATGATCATTCGAATGAAGCTATGTCTGGCTCCGGCATTAAGAAAACGGCACACTCAAAATGTTCTTCGTAATAAAGATATTGATGGAACGAATGAACGAATGAAATGTAAAGCAAAGATCTCTCTGGTGCCGAGGTTTTATTGTCCGATTAGTTTTCATACATTGTGAATTCCATTCGGTCCCACATCAAAAACCTTTTCATATCTGCGGCGACGTTATCTGCAGATAGTAAATATTTTATGCGCCATAAAGGCAGCCGCTCCATTTTCCGCCATATTGGTTATAGATGGAAAAGATATTTAGGAGTGGCGTTCGCGCCTTATGGCTCATTTTTTTTATATAAAATGAAACTCTTTATTAGTGGTGCTAAATGCAGTTTTTACACATGCCTATGCCTTGCTAATGTATATTTTTTAAATTTACTCTGAAAAGACCCATAGCTGGCTGCATCTATAAACGAATATATGAACGACAAGAATTTAAAAAAAAAAAAAAAGAACCGTGTTTCCCGTGGGTCCCTATATCTTCTTATGCCCTATAAAGGATTCAATGTCCTTTTTAAATGTAAAGAGGGATAAAATAAAATGTTATAATAGCTCTGAATAGCACCAAAAATAGTTCATAATAAAGTATAAATAATATTATTATATTCCTTGAATTATCAAATTGAACAAATGCCTTTTAAGTCGACTGAAGAATTTTGAATCTAATTCTTGCAAGTACTCTAAATTTTATAAACAATTAATTTTAACATATCGTGGATATCTTTACATACAAAGTAATAGTCAAGATTAAATGTGTTTTTTTTTGGGAGTATCACTCTGTAACCTATCATCTTACGCTATGGGTAACTTTTCAGCTAACTGATACAAAAATTACACAAATATATTAACGATAACATACATAAATGAATACATTGTTCAAATATAATAGATCACTCTTGATAAAATAAAGAGCTCAATATAGATTTTAGTAAAATGAGTTAATCTTTTATAATGACTTATAATGCTGCTTAGAGTCTGATATCCTTCATAGAGAAGGTCAAAACTATTTGAAATGTAGGTACTGTAATCCCCCCCCCCCTCATAGCACGGTACTATTATAACGCATTAATATTATTCCATAATAGTATTATATATAATAGAGGAGGTTGTGGTCTAATCAGTGGTCGACATTTGAGTCGATCGCTATGTTAAGTTACTCTTGTTGCGACCGAGTGATAGATGGGTGACCCAAACTAGCACTGACTTATATTCGTAATTAACTTTCATATCGCACGCTAAGTCATAAATTGACCGATTAAGTTTTAGTTTTAAAGTGAGATAATGAGACATTTTGAGTGACGAAACACTCGACACGGGAGTTCTATTTATCTAGAAACGTCGTAATCCGTGAAAGGATCAGTAGAAACGTATCTGAGAAAGTTATTTCAATCATCTGTTCAAAATTAGAACTTTATATAATATGATTTTTAAAATATGAACAGTGTTGTAAAGTATTATAGTCTATTTCAGATCTTAGACATAGAAGAAAAATTATAGTCTAGCTGGAAAAAGAATATTCCATTACATAACTCCGCAAATAATAATAGATCTACAATATTCGGATTACAGCATTATATAAATCTATTTTTACATAATGAAAATAACATTTATTAACTTCCGCTGTTTATAGCTTATACATTTGCAAACTAAGCGGGTAATAAAGTATAGACAGCAATATAATATTCCATAAATAGATACCCCTCAGCAGAATCTTTGCAGTTAACATTTTAGTTTCAAATGAAACTAACCCACAGTTCCATTTGGCTTAATATTTTCATAAATCCTTTTTTTTAACATATAACAAGGGGCAAACGGGTAGGCGGATCGCAAGTGCGACTACGGTCGCTCATGGACAACAAAAGCAGAAGGCTCACAGATACGTGGCCTTTGAGAAACGAAAATGCTCTTTTTTTGAAGGTCCCTAAGCCGTATCGGTTCGGAAGTAACGAAGCTAGCAACTGATTCCACGAAGGAATTGTGCGGGATAAGAAGTTTCTAGAGAATCGCACGGCACTGAAATGTCACTTTTACTACTTTATACATATTTTTTTACTGAGTTACTAATATTTTTAAATTAATTTATATATTACACTTACGTTTAAAATGCCGAGTACAGAAGCCACAGAGAAATCAGCAGCAAAAGGAGAATGCAGTAGGTCGCCACCAGGTTGGTACCTTCAGAACTGGAGATCATCGTAAAGCTTCTGACACGAACAGCACGTAAAAAAGAGGAACAATAACTTCACGAAAGGAAAGCGCGACACAAAATGAGCGGCCGTCCAACAAAAAATCTAACTATTTGGAAAGAAAAATTTAACTTTATTTACGTTTTGGCAACGTGCTAAGATTAATTGTTGTCGCCGCATTTTGTTCGCGGGCGTGTCCATTATTTTTGTTGTTTATATTTTTTGTTTTTCACCGAAGCAATGCAAACCTGCCAAGTCATTGCCTTCTCAATTTCTATATATATTAAAATACAATACAATGCTATTATTACAGGCACAGATTTTATTTCTACATCAGCGATGATAGAGAGCAATGAAAGGCGCATAGAAAAAACAAGGGATATATATGAAGTAATTTCAAAATAATACACTGTTTTAATCAATGAGTAACGAGATAAACGTTACAAAACTCTCTATACAAAATTACTCTGTTGTCAGCAACTATTGCTAAATCTTGTTGATTATTATGTAATGCTGAAACACGCAGCCTGAAAATGCGTCAAAAAGTAAAATAATTAGGAAAAAACTACAGAGAAAGTAAATTAAAGAATTAGGATAACCAATGCGATAAAAATTAAACGAATATAAGAAATCGAAAAGGGATCGATTCTGTCGATTGATCTGTTAAATGCGGCCCTGTGCGAGATACATTTCTGGAGAAAGATAAGCTTGTATATATTCGTGGCACTGGAGCATCGCCCGCGGGGTTCTTAACAAACCACCTTGGATCATATATACACATTACACAATACGCAGTCTGAAGAAGTTCTTTTTACTTATTTTAAGGCCCTTTTGAGGCAAACTCTTATCAGCCAAATAATGTAAGTAAAAAGTACTGGGAGTGGCCACGATCACCATCGACTTGTATCCTAACACTCGAAAAAAAGCTTTAGCGGAACATAAAAAAAGTGAGTCTATAAACTAATTAGTTTTATTTTTAAATATTAATTAAACATGATCAAGAAAAACTTTAGAAACCTTAACCGGGGGGAAACACTTGTTATTAAACATTCATTTAATTAATAATAAACCGTAACCAAAACTAACTTTAAATTTTTCTCTGTCATTACGAAATATAAGAGAAATGCATTTCGTTTAGGTTAGTTTTTTTTATTAAACTTTAAGTATTGCAAATTATTGTCAAAACTTGTTAATCTAATTGTTTTCATAATTATTATTAGTCTCAAAATAAAACTAACCATTCTCCCTATTTTTTGTGTTTCGCTAATGCTACCGGCGTCTGTATTCTTGCAATACAAATATCTTACGTCTTGTAAACGTGTATTAAAGAAGTGAGGATTACTGAATAAGAGCCATTTGGGTTTATCTGTACAAAGTAATAATTTACATGAGATTGATTGGACGATGTCCAGGAATCATTGAGGTCGGTCAACAATTTCTATGAGCGATGTTTGAAACTATGCCGCCATGATGCTGTTACAATGTGGATCTTAATCACGCTTTAACCGACTTTAGATTTTAACCTAATTTTTAAAATGGCATCCTTTTAATTCAAGAGGTATTTGTTCTTTGTTTATTATTATCAATTAAAACAAAATTTTAGCCTGAAATACGTATTCCTGCAAATTTGGTATCTAAAAAGTTGTACAAAAAAATACTAAATGTTCACCTGGAATTCAAAGAGTATGTTCAATTCAAGATAATATAATATTAATATTTGGGTAATATAATGTAATGTTGCGTTCAGCAAAATAATTTTATCTTGTTGCGACTTTACGAAGGGCCACTTCAATTTTATTTATATTTTATAGACAAAATATGTATGTCTATAGTGCTAGCGAGCCTATTGATGCCATGTTTGGGACTACGCTGGATGGCAAGCAGTTGTCTCCTTCAGAGAGAGCATCATATCGCTGAAGGAGGCTCATGGAAGACAGAGGGATAGAGAGCCTACATCGATGGGTGGGATGAGGCTAGGTAGAAGGAGACGCCAATTCGGGCTGCTCTTCCCCCGCCTTAAGATTCGGAGTGCGTAAGCGAACCTCCGGTGTCCTACCAAGGATGAAGAGGGCGCCGCTGGGTTTTGGTGGGTATTATGGCATTGGCAGCGAGTCCCACACTTCTGTCCGCAGGTGCCTCCGGAATACCGTTTCATCTGCGGATGGAGTCGTAAGTAAAGGCATTTTCCAGCGAAAAAAAATGTATGTCTATAGTAAATCAAGTTCTATCCACTGCCCACTATCAGTCTCAAATTCGATCTTCTTTTCGATTTGACCTCCGCGAATTAAAAACAAAATGAACGTTTCAAATAAACATGTCGGTGCTAACCAGAAGCTACGGATTCAATCTCGGTTATGCAAAATGAGACGTCGATGCCAAGACCCGTTTCAACCGCAAAAACAATTCTGATCAACGTCGTACTGACTAATCTTTCAGACATTTCCGCTTTTAGCTATAAATTGACTCGTAACTCAACATTCCAGTATCAAAGACACAATGAGATCTTTGTGTTTATTGTGCTCAAATTTATGATCATCTTTACTTACTAATACTACAATTAATAGCCGCTACACACGTTGCAATAAATCGTTGCGAAAAACTGTGCAGTTTAATTGACAACCATTTTTCATACACGCATATCCATAAAACTGTGCAGTTTAAACTGTATAGTTTTTTGCAATGTTTTTCGAAACGTGCGTAGTTGCTATGATACTGTGATGAAAAATGGCTTATAAATTGTTCATTTTGTTACGGTTCCGAAGTCCTACGACGAACTAATAAATCAATTTTCCATGTTATATGATAGGGTATGCTACAAACTCATCAAGGAAAAATTATTTTGAGCGAAATCGAAAAACTTTTGAATAATAAAAATACCTAAATTTTCCGTATTACGTACGGAACCCTTCT
This sequence comes from Charaxes varanes, assembly GCA_024363005.1. NCBI lineage: Eukaryota > Metazoa > Arthropoda > Insecta > Lepidoptera > Nymphalidae > Charaxes > Charaxes varanes. The sequence goes on from JANCMC010005242.1 coordinate 105,815, forward strand.
GTAAAAGTATATCTTAACACGCTTTTAGACACTTAAATAAACTATTAATTTAATATATTAATCAATATATTTATTATTAATGATAGGGTCGTGGCGAATTTGCTTTTCTCATTATGTCCTCACACTCCAGTTCCGTACAAAATGGCAATCCTTTAATTAAAATTAAGGTAACCTCAAAACAATTTCTATAATTGTTGCCATGCTCCGAAAAACTTCCAACGAATTTTTCAGGAATTGTTCACTGGATCTGGATCTCATGCAATGTTTTTCTTGAGTCCAAAATATATATCTGGGGCATGTGCAGAATTAAATATAAGCGGGCAGTCACCTACAGTTCGTCAACTTGCAAACGTTTATGAAACGAATATTTCTTACATATTTTACGTTGACAAGGATTTTAAGCGGCGATAACTCAACGGTAATAAAAATGGATTGAAATATGATAATCAGTTCAAAACCTTACTACTAGTTCTGCATCCACTTCTAGCAAAAGTTAACAAAAATTATAGTCAATATTAGGCATGCCTAAAAGTTAAGAATATTTTCTTTCTTTGACGAATTCTTATATGATAAAAGTACTGAAAATGTTTTTCTTACTAAGGCTTTTAAGTACTGTACAGTTCAAAGTTACACCATTACGTGCTCTCAGCAGTATTATTAAATTTATTGGCCTTAAAATAAATGTTAATAAAACGGAAATATTGACCAAAATGATTGCATCTGATGACTTAGTACCAGTAGTGTAAGCATCGGTAGAGACATTTTGAGACAGGTCGAGTAGTTTAAATACCTTGGAAGCACTATGACATCCAGGTACAGTTTAGATGCTGAAATAAACAACAGAATTAGTGCTGCAGCTGCAGCTTGTGGTAAATTGCGCCCCAAGGTATTTAATTCACACGATACAAAGCTCTCCACAAAAATAAAACTTTATATAGCTACAGTGCTGCCAACTCTCTTATACTCCTCCGAGACTTGGATTTCATACCGCAAGCACATTCGTACACTCGACAGATTTCACCTCAAATGTCTCCGCGATATCATGAACATCAAATGGTCTGATCGCGTAAGAAACACGCATGTTCTGAGGCGTGCAAAAGTCGGAGGCATTGAGTGCAGATGTCCATGGGCGTCGGTAAGCACTTCGGTGCCTGCTGTCTGCTCGTCTGCCCCCTTGTAACATAAAAAAATGGTTTGTGAATTTACGTATTTCAAGTACCATTTTCACAAATATCGTTATGCAATAATATTCTGCGATTTAGTTTTGCCTTAAAAAAATGTACATTACAAAAATATAAACATTGAATTTTTTTCGAATCTCTCATCGGAGCAGTCCGGCTAATTGGTGTCCTATATATGTATGTACATATAGGCCACGGATTACTTAACATTTGAAAAAATCGTATAAAAAACGACTTGACAGAATACTAAACATACATACAAAAACATGCCGTCAAAATGACCTCCTCCTCCTTTTTTAGAGTTCCGTACCTCAAAAGGAAAAAAAGAACCCTTATAGGATCACTTCGTTGTTCGTCTGTCTGCCTGTCTGTCTGTCTGTCAAGACCCTTTTTCTCAGGAACGAGAAGACCTAAAAATTTGAAATTAATACCATATACTGAAGTCTACGGTCCCTTGAAGTTGTGAAAAAATCAACGCCCTCCAAGTGAGCACAATCAAAAGATATGGGCGTTTTTGTCACCTTTCCCATACATTTGCAAAGACACTCGATAAAGAATACCGTATTGATCCTTATCCATTTAAATACGTTAGATACGTTGCATATTTTATGTAGATCAAAATTGTCTTTTACAGCATATTATTAAAACGAACTACTTCGAAGTTATGACTTAAAATGTGCAGGCACAGTGGCCGGCAGGCGGTGTGGTAAGCGACCCATAGATGGCGCTGTTTTGTTTTATACGTGTTCCGGGTCCGCAAATAAAACCTATATAAATCTTTACCCTAAGCTGAGGCCTACCTAGCTACTAGTTTAATTTATTATTATTAATCTTTAAATGTGAAAAAATGTGTGCCTAAAAAGGTACTTTAATTAAAAATATCGGTGCCTTTGCATATATGCTACAGAATATTAAAAAATTTCTACAATACCGAGAAATGAGGTTAACGCGTTCAAACAAACAAATAAACTCTTCAGTTTTATATAGTAGTATAAGGTAGTATAGATAAGACATATCTCAGAGTATTAATAAAATAAAATATTTAAAAAAAAAGAACCCAAAAATCGACCGTTTTTAATTGTTTACAAAGATTTTTTATCTTCCTCATATTTTAAGAAAAATTTCTAGATAAAAAAAAAACGTAAATCGGTTTGACCTTTCTCAAAATATGGCTCGACGAAAGGAAATGAGAATTTATTTTTATATGCATAAGTAATAAAATCCTTTAAGCCATTAGATATCTATATAAATTTGTATGTATGTGTATAGCGGGTTGCGACATTAAAGACTTGGCTCGCGTGTCATTCGGACATCTGCATACGAATTGCTCGTTCTCGAAGTCGGTTTACGAGCTTCGACCGTCCAATCAGACGCACATGCAAGTCCCCGAATTGACTTTATCATCAACTATAAAACGGAGGATGTTTATTAATATTTTCTAAGATTTTCACTGTGATTACTACGCGTAGAAATGCAAGTATACGTTTAAAGGATTTAAATAGCGTATTTAAAACTAACTATCGCCTGCGAGTTTGCTTGCGTTATTTATCTGCGACTCGGAAATACATCATATCATAAATCAGTAGGCACCATATGGTTCTTTCGTCTTCTTATTCGTTCGCTCTTGGCAGAGTGATTGTGGTCATGGAACACTATGAAGATGCACCGCGTTCCTAGAGAGGAACCTCCATCTGCTCCTATTGGCAGTTTGACGTGAGCATTCTGTAACTGGCTTCTTCAGCACGGTCTTAATAAGATCTATCCATCTCGTTGGTATGGTACCTGCTAAAAATGAGTAACCTTACTGAGTAGGTTTCCTTCTAGGTATATACGTGTAGGTATGTAGGTGTAGACGTTTCGTTTCGAACGTAAAAGTAAGCAAAACTATCGGAAATGTTCGTGCTAGCCTCTCAGAGAGACTACAAACGTGACGCTACCTCTAATTCACAAAGAAGTTACCTGGAGCAAGAAACTCCTAGAAAACCGCAATTTGTGGAAGTTTTCTATCTAGTTCGTGGAGAGAGAGTACATATATACATCATTGTTTTCATTTTTAGATTTCCGTACTCCCACGACGAACCCTTATACTTTCGCTCTGTCCGTCCGTCCGTCCACAAGATGGTCCCTCCCCTAGGATTTCCAAACTATTAATAGTAGAGACTTGAAATTATCCCTGTTTATCTATAAAGCATGTTCTAACATGCTAAAAACTGGCTAGGAAAATTATGTTGATCGAAATCGGACCACAACTTTTGAAGTTATTTAAAAAAATGTTTTATCGCGTATCTGATACGAAACCCTTCTATATAAACGTAATTTAAAACTCTTGGCCACTTTATATAAGTGTTGTATTGTTACAGATGCGGTCGCCGCAAACGCGCGAGCGCCAGTGAGATGAACTCTGCGGTTTCCAGCCGCAACTATTCTTATGATGAAACAATACAGGTAAATATAAATATAAAAATAATATAAAATAAAGTAATACGAGTATACATTAATGACATGTTAATAATATGTTAGCTATACAGGTAGAAATAAATTACCGACATGTGAACAATATAGGTAACGATATGTTAACAATACAGGTAACGATATGTTAGCAATACAGGTAACAATAAATTAATGATATGTTAACAATACTGGTAACGATATGTTAGCAATACAGGTAACAATAAATTAATGATATGTTAACAATACTGGTAACGATATGGTAGGACATTGAATAACTTCTTCTACAAAGAAATTGTAATCGGACGTCAGTTTTGGAAATCCAAGATAATCAGGAAAATGAATCACTGAATAGCTGGAATTATTATGAAGAAATATTAATAATTCAATGGAAGATACTGCCTGTGGGCTTCAGAAACTCTTTTACCATTTTAAATTTAGGCAAAAATTAAAAAAGACTCGTACGCATATTACTATGTAGTTGTAGCCTTGACTGTTCTATTATACTTGGAGCTGCAACAAGCTCCATTATATTCCCCTATTGCAAGCATTCTTGTGTATCACATGATATTGCTCGTTCCGGTGTCTCTCACACAAATGCAGGTGTATATTTTAAATCCTGTCGGAATATAAGCCGTTACGACTCTATCACATGTAAGGCATTCTTACACTTGTCGTCTACTTTTTTTAATTTAATTATTTTACCGTGTACTGCATTTATATTAATATCTTTGGCTCATCGGGTAAAAAGAGTAAAGATTTCTATAATTAAGACCCTGTTAGACTAAAATCGGTCTACTAGGCCTCGCTTGCGAATGTAAAGGACCTAAATTATATACTGCACTACGTATGCTAAGTTTACATAGAATATATAAGCCTACATAGACTTGTATGTCTCTTTGCTACAGCTGTATGTGTTTTTAATTTGTAAGTAGCTGAAGCTCGGGACTTTGTTCGCGTTTATTCAGCGAATAAGTAAAATTTTGTGGGCTTAAATTGTTTTGTACGGAATCCTAATATTTTTGAAAAGTGAAATATCCTATATTACTCTTTGCAACATTAGTTATCTTCTAGTGCTAGTCGAAATTGGTCCAGTCTTTTCGGAGATTACACGGAACGAACAGACAAAAAAATTTAATATATATATATAAAATAATTTCAAAGTTACAAATAGACAGTTTAATTATATCCATACGTACAGAAAATTCGAAACTAGTACTTTAATATAATAGAATAATATGGTACTTGCAGTTTAACGAAGATAGGTTATTTTTAAAATATAATTTGCAGAACGCGAGTATTACCTACGGAAAATGTTATTCAAGAAGTTTCGTACTTATAGATGGTAAAATTTTACTATAAGAGACTTTTGACCCTGCTCTAGTGTATACATAGAGGAGGGTAGTTGTTTATAAGAATATAAATACAGACACAATCGGGTAAACGGGGGCAAATCAAATTCTGAGGACACAAACATATAAGAATAAAAATGCAGTCAAATTGAAAACACATACATATGGATAATACACCCAGACTCGAGGTGGGAATTGAACCCACGACCCCGGGAGCAGACTGCAGGGTCACTGCCCACTGTGCCAATGGGCCAGCCACTGCCATGCCAGTGACTGGTCCGATTTGAATAATTCTTTCAGTGTTAGATGGCCCATTTATCTAGGTAGGCTATAGGGTATATGCCATCACGCTAAAACCAATAGGAGCGGAGCGCCAATGAAGAATGTTTCACAATCGAGGTTTGTTTCTCTTTTTTAAGAGCTTGTGCTGCGTAAACGATTAAAGTTTCGCAAAAATCACTTATGACCCGATTGTTCCTCTTAAAAAGTTCTAAATAAAAGTACACAACTACATATGTTTATCTTTCAGGGTTGGCCCACCATAACTTTTTCTATGCTAACCAAATTTGCTCTAAAATAAGGCATTATTTGTGTGAAGGTGTTTTTATAAACATGATAATAATCCTTATTCAAAAACTATTTTTAAAATCCCTAATTGCTAAGAGTTGCCCACGCGGATGAAGTCGCGGGATACAGCTACTGTTTCTATACTTTACCATCAACGGAAGAACAACGTTTACGCTTTACTCTTCAATGTAAAGAAACCATACTGTCCATTGAATTATATTTCAAATATATGTACCTAGCTGCCTGGACGGATTTTATTCTGACAAAAGTATTTTGTTTTCCTCTTTATTCAAACTTTCCGTGTACCTCAGGGAAATCTAATTTGTCCAGCCGTTCTCGAGATTTGCGCTTAGCCACATTCATTATTATTTATGTGTTTACCTGTAATAATATATGTCTATAACCAAAACCTTGTATTTTATTGTAATATAGTCTCAATACCTTTAGAGAAAGAGTGAATAGGCATATTCTTGGTAAGCGCTAGCTAATAATTAGAGGTAGCGCCATGCTTGTAGCCAAATTAGGCCGGCGCGTCCGGGTACCAGTACCTCTTTCTCACATGAGATCGGCGTGAAGTGGCGGCAATGCTGTCACGCGCACGTTTCGCTTCGACACCGAAGCATCATCAGGAGATAGACTCTACAAAGGTTATTCGTAAAGTCTTTACGAATTGTGGTTGCAGCATTACACCGATTTTCCCTCGTATTCATTCGCGGATTAAAGCAAAGTAGTTTAGCTTATCATGCATTATAAAGAGTATTTAAAAAACTCAGTACTGTCGCCAACCTTAAAAATATTAACTGTGCACAAGCCCTTACTAACAATTTCAAATTTACTCAGCACCTCGAGTGGCGCCTCTGAAAATTGTTTTAAATTGTTGTACTTGTTTGTTGCTCACCTGCAAAAAAAGAATCACGTTTTGCTGTAGAAGTACTACGCCGTTCGTGTTACGTTAACTTTCGAGTTCCGCATACCTAATGCCGAAGTAAAATTAATTTCCAATTGTTCACAAAACTTTCAGGTGCTAATCGAGTTTTCCCCGCTAACGCTCAGTTGGATTTGTTTTTAATGGTTTTAAGCTTAAATACAATTTTATTGTAGCGTAACTTCGCATTTCTAGCTCCACAGTTCGACACAATTTGAACAAACGGCCACTTTTACTTGCCCAGAATGACAGCTCTTCATTGTTATTCAACAATTTATCTCATTGAAGACATAATTCTGGTATAAAGTATTTGAATGCGGCAAGGGTAATTTTTCCAGTTAGTTCTAAAATGTGAATAGCATGGAAAAACATATTGCGTTCTTTAACCCGTTTCCCAATAATATAAAAGAAAATGTTAAAATATATTTTTGTTGTAATATGAAATTTTAACAAAAAAAAAACTGACGATACATTGTCAGAACTGCCCCAAACGGGAAGCACCAGCATTCATATGAAAATCGAGAATCTTCAAAATCGGTTTTTTAAATTAATTTTTTTTTTTCTCCACCACAGGCATGAGGCCCACGCTAATTGTTATATTATATTTTATTTTGTCTTTTATCTCTTATCGTTAAATTAACTCTCTTTTTATAGTTCCACATGTCTTATTTATGAGAAAACATTTATAGACATATCTTAGTTCTTTTTTTTAGATAGTTTAATTATGAAACGTAGCTGCATTGTTGTTGTAGACAGTTGTAATAATCAATTACTTTCTTGTGTCCACATTTTCTTAAAGGGTATTTTTCATTCCAAGAGGCATCGTACTTTATTATTGAAGATTGGGTTTAAATAGCATACACGGAATTGTTTAAACTGGCCACCTATCAGAGTGGTAAAACCACATATGAGAGTAATTATAACGTCTACACTCTACATGTCCGACTTGTCTATTAATAAGCCCGTAAAAATACGCTAAGCTTGAACGTTTATCATACAATGTAAGACACGTAATAAATTCATCATTAAAAAAACTTTGTGCAAAACTTTTTGCAAATTCAAACTAGCACTTTACGTACTTCGTTAAAGTACCCATATTATAATCATTTATCTTTCTTACAAATTGTTCTTTTTAAAAAAACTTTGATGGCTAATGGCTGTATAGAATAACTCCCGAGTCCCTAAGCTCGCTGAAAATTAAAAAAAAGTTGTTCAGAAACTTTAACCTCATTACTGTTACGTTCGCTCGGGAAGTGCGGCAACGTCGCCGTGGTGATGCCGCCGGCTCGAAAGCTTTCTTACCCCTGAATTAGGGTAATTCTATACAAACACAGTATAGTGACTTTACGTTTGCGACATATTGCTGTGATACATGATAAAATTATATTTAATAACGTATTTTTATTTGTATCACTTGAATTTATTTTCTTTATTTTTCTAGTTTTAGTTACTTTTTGTACTGAATATCTTCTCTATCTTTGCAATTTTTCTAACATACATTCATATTTTATTATTGTATCAATTTAACATCAATATAACAAAATATTTGTGTAGGTTGGGATATCAGTCGTAAGTATTTACCTATTTTGTGTATCTTATCACATATATTATCTCCTGATATTCTAACTTCGGATCAGCCCTGATTTCACACAAAATTTGTATGAGTTTTCAGGAAAAATATCAGCCGGGTTCAGTCTGTTCGACGTCGTCCTCGATGGAAGACGTCGCCCTTTAGTGCCTGCTTCATCTGTCCGCAACAGTTACATTACCGCTTTCGAAAATTCACGGGGACAGGTACGGGTACGGGAACGGGACGGAATGTAGTAAATAGTAAGTAACCCGATGGGGCAGGACCACGCCTGGCGGGTCCGCTAGTTAAAATAAAATATGATTACTTATTAATTAGTCGCCATCATTTCAACAACTCTCCAATTATAAATACATAGCAAGCAATCATCATACTATCAGCTCATTTTTGACCCTGGCTGGACATGTGCCTGTCCCAGTATGCTTTATTTTATTCTTCTGCCTAGCCTTATACCGTTCTAGTATCAGAGTCCGTAAATTGCAGAGGATGTGGCTATGGGGCGAATTAAGATAACCAACGGCCGTCTAAGGTCATCCCCCGAACCCACAATCTTTACAATCTCACGACTAACATCACACAGCGACATCAATCGGAACCCACTGTTTTACGTGTCTTCCGAAACACGGAGGAGGTCGGATATTTGAAAACCAGTCATAGAATGGGTCACACATCTTCAACGTGTGACAAAACGGGTCAACGCGGTAAGAATTGCTTATCCTAGTGATGGACTCAAATGCCGACTACTTATTGTGGCAACACTGGGTGCTTTATGATTGGTCGGCGCGTTTTTCGCCTGCTTAAGGGAGTTCGCGCCAAAAAGAAGTTCAAAGAGGAGATGGGTTTGACGGATGGTCAATGACATATGAGGAATTCAATTTAAATAAATATTCTAATATTGTTTATTGTTCTACTTTGAGTAATAAAAGCATTTTAGTGCACAAATTGTTCTGAATGTTAAAGAAAAATATGGAAGCGAGCTAGATAAAGTTTACCTTATTAAGCTACGACCTCCTCAATACGCTTTATTATCTATCAAATAAAGATAAAACTAAACTTAACTTCAGTTTTTTATTAATATCATAAAAGATTATATTCTCATAGTGATATTAGTCGTAAGGTTGTAGAGATCGTGGGGTTTCCGAGGATGACGTCAGATGGCAATCGGTCATCTTAACTCAACCCACAGCCAAATCCTCTGCAATCTAAGCGGTCCCTGGTACTGAACCGGGATAACGCTAGGAAATAGAAGTAGAATCGGTTTATGATGTGCTCAAGTATCTATAATTGCCAAAAAAGTTAATATTTCTGCGGAAACTTACGTTTTCATAGCAGAAAAAAGACTTTATAAATTTTCGGATTCAAATTCCCTACAAAACAGTGGAAGTTGTTCTGACGTCACTTTATGTTAACAGTGCGTTCCGCTAAGCGTCACCTCGACGTTTTCGCCGCAACAATAACGACCGACTGACGTCTGACGTCATCCCCGGAATCCCCACAATCTCATGATTAATATCCCTCGCTGACATTCACCGGGACCCGCGGCTTTACGTGCCTTCCGAACGGAGAAGGTCGTATATTTGAGAGCCGGTGTTAGAATTTTGTCACCCATCACCGGGCCGCGGTAAAAGTTACTTAACCTAACGATCTATAGAAAAGCCGGCCACTAATAAAGTTACAACCTCCTCAACTAATAACAAAAAAACGTTTAACAAAATTTTGTCCGTCTGTTTGTACATCTTGTTCCGGCATATTTAAAAAAAGAAAGTATATTATAAGGAATAAACACGGAAAACTTTGATAGAAGTTTACATTCAAAATGATTTTTTTTAAATATACAAAATGGCACGGCTGGACCGATTTTGATAATAAAATCGTGAATTTGACCAATCGTAAAAAACAAGAAGGCTCTAGTCTGTCTTGCACCAAAGAACTATATCACACCACTGCAAGCGATTTCGATTAGTACAAATTATAAACTCAAGCGATAAGAGACTCTATAGGTCAATAGTAGAAGGGATGGACTGAAATCGCAAGGTACCCGGTTCAAATCCCAACTCCGCTAGGGTATGGTCGCAGCCAGTCTTGACACAAGCTTCTAATTTAAGCATTTGTATTGTCTATCCTTCTGTTTGTACGTTGTGTTGTAGTATAATAAAGTATATTCATTCATTCATTCATTCATACTTTGAAGGGGTGTGCATTTTTAAACTGAACGCACTATTACATAGGGTAAGTTTCTATCTTTGTCTATACTAATACTCATATATAAACCTGAAGAGTATGTTTGTTTGTTGAACGCGCTAATCTCAAGAACTACTGGTCCGATTTGACATATTCTTTCAGTGTTATATATAGGCTATATATCTCACTATAACCTTTTTTATGCTAACCAAATTTGTTCTATAATAATACAATATTTTTATTAACATGATATTAATCCTTATCCAAAAAGTATTTTTTAATCTCTTAAGTGATGCGAGTGGCCCACGCGGACAAAATCGCGGGGTACAGCTAGTATTAATATATAAATAACGTTTGAGTTTGAAAATTTGACGGTTAAGCTCTTATAAAGATCCTGGCCTGAAATATCAGTTTTTTTTTATTTACTATTATTATTGAATTCAAATTCAAATTCAAATGATATTTTATTCAATTACAATTTTCCAAGCTCTTTTGAATTTACATTACCATAAATAAATAAAATAACCATAAATCAGAAGACGCAAAGGGTGTAGGACGATGAGCTAACGGAATCGCCCCCAGAAGGATATTTAGTTCATTTTTAAAGGTATGTTGCTATTACGAACATACCCTAAAAATATTTGTCGACTTCTAGTTTTTTTCGATTTATTCAAACATGTTAATAAATAGGAACCAGACGACAAAATTTACAGAATAAAAGTATCTTAATAGTGCCGTCTCATCTTAGATTCGCAGACGATATCGTACTAATAGCTGGAACTAAAGAACAACTTCAGGGAATGATGGAGGATCTACACGAAGTGTGCACGACCGTAGGACTGAAAATGAATATTGAGAAAACCAAAATAATGTGTCGAGATAACATATCCCACATAGACATCCACGGCTGCCAAATCGAGTGTGTTCCCGAGTTTCCAATTTTAACGTGATAGCAAAGTTAACTTTAATTTGTATGGAGTTTGATGACGCCACCTAGCGTTAAGTAGCGGTAACTTTGTAAACTCCATACATATTGAAGTTAACTTTACCATCGAGTTAAAGTTGGTGAACTCGTACTAGGCACTCGGTGTGGATTTATGCGAGTTTTCCACCTTTTTTCAATTGTGGGAAAGTGGCCTGTGGATATCTATTTAGGATAATGATTTTTCCAAAATTTTACTACATTCCATGGGAATCTGGTATTAACGAATGTGATTAATCAAACGATACTCTTACATTTATAATAATTGGTTATTAAAAAAAATGTGATATGACTTTACTTATTTACAAAAATTTTAAAATTTATATTGTATAGGTATTGTTCAATTTAGTTAGGCGAAAAGACTACAAATTTCTTTTTATTGTTTCGATATTAATTTATTTTCTTTATATTGATGAGTCTTTCTGTTTCCAAAATGTGTTTGCTAAGCAGATATTAATTTTGTAAAATCTTTAAACATACATTAGTATTTATTTTGTATTTAAATTCGCAATATTTTTTTGTGTTCTAGGTTATTTATTAAAGGTCTAAGTACACCTTTTATTTTAAGCTGAAACTTCATCGAATAAATAATAATGTAGGTGAATAAGTGAAACTAATCTGACTGATTTAATGACGAACGGTGAGCGCCGTATATTTGACTTCAAGAACAAAAGATCTTTTTAATTTATTATGATTGTATGTATAATGTGATACCTTCATTAATATGAATCTTTTATTATAAACGTGAAACTTTGTACACGTGGATGTATGTTTGTTGCTCTTTTACGCAAAAGCTACTGAATGGATTTTCATGAAACTCTACGATTATATAGCTTGAACATTAGAACAACACATAGGCTATATATTCAAAATATATTGCGTGAATTGTACAAAATATAACGATGAATGTCAAGTAAGAGTGGATAAATTCTCTTCTCAATCTACAAAAGATTCTGACGTGCGCTGCAAAAACAGTTAGCATTTAACAAAATTGCTGAAATCACGTGGATGAAGTCGCAGGGTACGGTTAGTAATTTATATTTATCGAATAGTCACATGTTGCAAAAAGTCAGCTGCTAAAAATTTATTGGTCCAATTTTAAAGCAACACTGTTATATCTGTATTTATATTTAAATTGATGTGTATGAAGTGTGTTGTGATGTGATGTTACTTCTGTATTTATTTACAAATACATGCTGATAAATATTGTTTTATGTTATTCTTATTTTAGTCACAAAAAATCTCAAAATTCTGTTAACATATGTGTATTTTTTTTTTATATTTTGTCTATTGTATAGTCATTTTAGAATAAATTTATTTTAAGGTCACTTTTACTGTCTAAAAGTATAATCTCGAATAGAGTAACGGCTACTGAAAGTCACAAATAAACACCATTTTGAAAAATAATTGTAATCCCTTACTTTTGCTGTTTGTCCAATATTTTACTTATATGTGTAAGTGGCGTCCTTTGTTTTTGTATTTTTCTTAATAATTCCTAAGAACTATAATTCTTCTTTCACACTTTATACAATACATATTGTATTACGAAAGTATATTCACAGTAGTTATTGCAAATCTCCACACAAATATCTGCTACAGTAAAATAAATTAGTACTGTTATTTGTAACAATTGCCTCTTGTATTTATTCCGTACATTGTACACACTCGCCCGAGCATATGTAAGGACCTTATTGTCATGGACGTAATGTTCATTTTTGTTTGACGTTACCGTATTATACTGCTGAATGGTTAGATTCACTCGGTGGCTTTTGTGATTTAATTTAATATTTTGTTTTTTCTGTTTTTTATTGCTTATTAAATTTTGTTACACATTGAATTTCAGTATTCAGTGATATGTTTTGGCATTCGAATAAACCAAATGCGAATAAAAATGTCTATTTCTTAAAACTCTTTTCCCGAATCGGCCATTTTATATTATATTTGAGGGATGGCACACACCAAGGTGGAAGGTTCAGGCTCAGCGCGCCTCACCGACAGTTGTTCGTCGGAAGGTCTATATATACTAATCATAAGTGGAAACTTCTCTAGCGTGAGCTGGTTTGTAAGCAGATTTTCAGTGTTTGTACTGCGGTTGTCGTCATCCATACAGCGCCATCTAGTTTGCTTTGGTGTAACTTTTTTCGACAGGTTATCATTGCCATCTCGTTATGTAGCGGCGGCTACATTTAACTGGAAATTTTTATATATAAAAGCAAGAGTACGTATTCTACGAAAAAGAAATTTGGCAAAGAGGTAGTTTGTAGTTAGTAGACATCCATTAAGAAACGATTTTTCGAAGGGCTAGCTTAAGAAAATAAGAGCTTGTGTCAGTTTAATTTTGCGTGGACGAAGTCGCGGGAAACAGCTAGTAAATGTATAAAAATAGTGTCTTAATTATTTGACTAAATGCATATGACATTATATAAGATATTTCATTCGAAAGAAGCAAAAAATGCATTTAGAGATAAAATGTGGTACATTATTTTGAATTTTATTTACATAGGTACTAATAACATTTTTTTAGTTTGTTTGAATTGAATAAGCTCCGGAAGTACTGGACCGATTTGAAAAAGTCTTTACCATTGGAAACTTACGTAATCCCTGACGAACATGGCCGGTAAAATATGTTCAAATAATTAGGGATCTTTAAGATAGATTCGATATTTTAAATACCCGTAAAAGTCTGGGGGGGCCGCTAGTACATAATATGTTGTTAACCTTATACTGGATCCAGACATAGCTTCATTTGAATGATCATGTAGTGTGGCCAGGGAATTTGTATAATTGCACAAAGTTTTGTAGAACTTTGTCGACTTCAAGGACAAAAATGTACAAACACTTTGGGCTATGTCTGGCTCCGGCATAGTACAAGCGCTATTGCTCAACTATTTTTTTTTTGCAAAACATCACAGCTGAAGTAATAAAAACTCATAAAAATATTTGACAACAATACTTTTTATATAACACGAAAACATTAAAAGAGGTCTTATATCTTTTCAAAGAGAATAATTATATTGTCTTATTCTTTGCACTTATTGCTTATCGTTTAAGATTTGAAAGGTCCAAAGTAATAGTAAAACTCTGAAAAAATATAAAATTAGCAAAGGTAACGTATCTCTTAGAAATTTTAATTGTTTACTAAAATTTGGCAGCCTGCTGTAAGAGACAGTCATAATAGCCCATTGGGGTCAGCATTGGCCAGGATACTTACGGACTAAGTCCATAGAATTTTGGGCTGTGAGGTTCTAATATTAACAGCGTCTGTTCCAGATGGTCGCCACCATGCTTATACCGACTGCTTTATCAGTAAAATGGCGGTCGCGAAAGAATAATCAAAATAGGTTAATCGTTTTAGCTGTAGCATTGCTTCTGATATTCTACTACATATGTCTACATTGCGATTTTGGGAGACCATACTTGGATTTAAATAATAGGTAAAGTTGAATATAAATACGAGTAATTTATTTGGTACAGTAAAAAAACAATGTTTTTTAGGCGTAATTATACGTTTCCACAAAGAAATCCTACCTTTACATTTTGTGTTTATTATTTTAATAAATAAACTAAGTCTTAATAAAGAAATAAAATGCGGTTTTTGTCACATTCAATTGGATTCTATGGGAAGTTTTCAACAAGGAAGACTAAATTAAAGATAATAAAAACTCTAGCTTCAAGTTCAAGTTTAGATTTTTAAAAGATTTGAAAAGTTTCTTGTAACGAGTTCTTTCCTTTAAGTTTAATGTAGATTTTTAAATATTTCACTATTAGAAGATGTTAATTGTACATAAGCCAATTTGAATAAAGCATAATATATTTTCATTTACAGAAGTTCTGTCATCGAGTAAGTACATTTTTATTGATTCAACATATGAGAATATTTAAAAGTACAGAAATTTAATAAAGTTTTTATGACAATCTATTTGTATGGTAAGTGATGAGTTTTACTAATGAAAACATCAGTATATTTGATGTTTTAAAACTGGCAGTTATTATCGGAGTGTCCGATCCGATACGACCAAAAACCTTTTAGAAGAAAGCAAACTAGCATATTCCTCGAACACATCGGCAAAGCATATGTGAGTCCTCTGGTGGTGCAGGTTTTTAGGTAGTAAAAGACCATACGTATTGCGTGATGGTCACCACGCAAAAAACTGCAGCCCATAGACAACTGAAAACACCATGGACATTCATTCTAGACTGATGTCACTACAGAAGTAGTTTTCTTTAGGATGGAAGTGCTTTCCAAGTCTGGTGGCTCTTGTTTATGAACAAGAAATCTTGTTGTGACCTTCTTCTTCCTCGTTCCTGCTCATTGTCTATAAGTTACGATCATGTGTTGCGTGGACGCCACTGTATAGACTCCCGCCCACTGCTTTCTTTATACTATCAACCCAGCGTGTAGGCGCTGTCCTCTGACTACGTAATGTTATGTCCTACTTCAACTAAATATGTAAAAATCCTGTGTTGACATGTTTTTTATGTGTGTAAAGATAGCAAAATATTATTGAAAGTAAAAAATAATCTTGTTACGGTTATAGATATATAGAAAGAAGTCTAGAACAAGGTTTGAAGGATGACAAGGGGTCGGGATGCGAGATACCTAAGTTGGATCCATTCGCTATAGAAGTGACGCAGTTTGATGTCAAAATGCCTAAAGTTGTGTGTCATGGCCAAGATTGGGTTAGATGTAATGTAAGGATATATATATTACTTGGAAGAATTTCGGTTGCTACATTGTGATATGCTTTACATTAGACTAAACTTTCCACGTTACATAGATTTTTGAAAAGAATATTTGAAATCCTTTGAATATGACATTCGATAAAGGATAATATATTTTTTTGTGTTCTCAGAAACTAAGCCTAAAACAACCGTTTAATAAAATACAATAAGAATACCTTTGTATCGTCGTTAAACAACATTAACGAAAAAAAAATTAAACAGGTTAAAGATTTTTAAAACCAAGTTATTTGTCGCGCTTTAGGCGGATGTGAGCTTCATGAAAAAAAAAAAAAAACTTGGAATCGATAGATTCACTGCTCGATGTTCCAGGATAATAGTTTCCCTTTTTCCCAATATTTAGTCTAGACAACTTTTGTCTGGCAGTCAATACTATATTGCTTTGCATAAATCCGCGAATAACCTCTTCTTTACAAAACAACTCTCCAAACGACCGATGGTCCCAACGATATCTGCGTTTAAGTACAACACAAAATCTGTCCTGGTTTTTGATGACGACGTCGGTAAGAATTTCTCTCGTTTTTATTCGCGGTTTTATGCAATCTAATTTACGTTTTACAATTTGTCATGGATTTTAACTAAGAAAAAGTTATACATTTACAAATAATTTTATTAAAATCAGTTTAATCGTTTTAGAGAAATTCAGACAGGTACGAAGAAGAATATATATATAGATAATGACTAAGCGTGACTATCCTAAATTGTCAGATGAAACTAGATGCGAACGACCTGTTATCTCTTAAGCCAGTGATCTACGTTAAACTATGCAGTAACAGTTAACCTGCAGTTGAGTGGCCGTTCGTTGTTCACCGGCTAACCTTGGCTTGTGTGGCGCCATTCTGATTCATCGGTTACTGTTGTAGTTATTTTAATTGCACGCTCGTATTTTTTTCCGATAGTGCATATTATGTAGTAGAGTGTGTACAGTCTAAAAATGCCCGCTCCTCCAAAGTATTTACATCTACATGCAAAATAGTGTGTAGACGCAATACACGCAAGCTCGTTAATATCATTGGCGTTTAGTTGACCTTACAGTGGTGGTTGACTTTAAGTTTAAAATAAAATGGCTGCACACACACAAGCAAGCGTTGCAAATTTAGGGGAGAGACTTGCATTTTTTGACTTGACGCACTTTAGTTGTGTGGTCGACGAATAGTCATAATTAATACCTGTTCGAGTGCAGGTAGCTGTACCTGCGGACCTTTCCTTTTTGCATTCACTGAAGATTGGTTCAGTTGTTGCTGCGAACTCGACGAGAGAACATCTCTTGCGATTTATTGTATTGATAATTATTTCAATATATGTAATCATCACCAAATCTTCGAGTTTTATTCGGCTGTCCTGTCATATGTTTGTATTCAATATTTATACAGAAAACTATATTAGTGTATAAAACAGAATTATTACGTTGTCTACCTTAGTAACAGATGTCTGTGTGTCAAATAGTCCTATAAATAAATTAACTACGCGGACGAATTCGCGGGAAAAAACTAGCTTAATAACTCGAGCGGTAAATAAGAACCAAAGTGCTGCAAGGGAACTTTTCAAAAAACAAACACAACCTTTAGTTCAAAGGATTTGATCGTTTTAATCACTAGCTCCTACAAAACTTTAGCTCGTGTTTTTATTTTAAAGTACCGCCTTCTCGGCAAGTTCCATTAAAGAGGTAAATAATTCTCGGTCATATTTATTGCATATTGCATTGTTCTTGAGAGAACCAATTTGATCCCTCACTTACGTTAACTGCGGTGAATCACACAAGGAGCGATTGAGGTCTGAAATTATTCTATATAATTGTAATTTTTTGAGATTACTGATTCATTTTTGTAGGTTCAAAACTGGACAAATTCTTCTTCTTCCTTGCGTTATCCCTTGTAAATACCCCTGGTATCCGTTTAGATTGTAGAAAATGTGGCTGTGGGGCGAGTTAAGATAACCGATTGCCATCTGGCGTCATGCCCGGAACCTACACGATCTCTATTAAGTGACATTATTTAGGTCCCACTTTTTTACGTGCCTTCCGAAACACGAAGGAGATCGGATATCAATTACAAACCAGTACTAGAATAAATAAATAAATATATAGGACTATATGACACACGGACGTCTGTTCCTAAGGTAGACAACTTAATGCCTGTGTTCTTTCTCACATGAGATCGGCGTGTAGTGGCGGCAATGCTGTCACGTCAAGTGATGGTATTGTTGTCGCGTTTCGTTCAGTTTAAGAGACTTTCCGGTGGCCTAAACTTATCATTAAAGGCCGACAACGCATCTGCTAGTATTCTGGTCGTACACATGCCCATGGGCGTCGGAAAATACTTAGGTGCCTGCTGCCTGCTCTTTTGCCCCTTGTAACATTACATAGAAAAAAGACGAAAACACAATTACACAACTAAGGTACAAGTAAAACCTGCACTAGCTAGAGCTAAGCTAGACATTATGAGACTCACAGAAAAAAAATAAAGTACGTTAATTCGGGGGATATTTTTCCCCAGCTACTGAGCCAATAAGCATCTTCCTTTCGGCCATTTTGTGTCCTCTTTCTATCCCCGTAATTCGGATGAAATCGACGCATCTGTTGAGCGCATAAATTTTTTATCGACACAGATGTAAAGGCATGTATTCGTATTATGAATTACTTCTACGCTGAACTTTTCCAATATCCATTTGTTAGGCTTTTTACTACATCCCACATTCTCCCTTTCACCGTTTTATGTGGACGCGAGAATTCTGTATCTATTTACGTAAATGATCTGTTAGATGATATAAAAGAATCTTGTTACAATATACTTTAGTGTAAGTCTAGAGTCTCTAATATTTATACGATGACAGTAGAAGGGTATATCCATCAATGAATCCTATAAATAGATATTTTTTTGATTCATTTGTCAACACTGCTTGCGCTCACAAACAATTCATACAATGATATTAGACGTATTAAAAAATCAATGCATCTGGTGATCGAATACATTTTTGCCTAAGATGTTGAGACATGTATTCGTGTGTAAATTACTCACACGGTCAAAATTTCCAATATACATCTGTTTAGCTTTTCCTATATGACACATTATACCTTTAAAATTTTATGTGGATGTAAGAACTCTGCATGTATTTACGTAGATGAATGAAATAAAAGGATTTTACAATGTCAGTAGGCACTCAGCTGCCTGCTGCCTGCTCGTTTGCCCCTTTTAACATATTAAAAAAATATATAAAAATCTCGTGTCACAACATATGGTGGCGATAAACTTTAAATGTACTGAACCTATGTATATGAAGTTGGTAACTATCTTTAATAAAGACTTACTTAAAACAGGATAGTTTTCATCTCCTTTTTTACCATAATATTATTTATTGCAATTGCTTAATGTTTAATACAATAATATATTCATTTCGCTTATATTCAATAGTTCTATATGAAGGACTGCTAATGAATTATTGGCCGTCCTTTATATTGAAATCCTTCGAGAATTCGTTTTTGATGAATTCGTGTGTAACGAATCACATCTTACTTCTTTATAAAGGACTGCTTATAGTTTTAGCATTGTTAGTCTTTTACATAGAATTCATCATATATTATAACAATAACTATATTATATAAAATAGAAACTTTGCTTTAAGTTTGTAGTTTGATATGAGAGCAGATCCCGTCAAACTGCATCGACAGTTTGACGGAATTGTTGTATAACATATTGTAAAGTTATTTTTGTAATAAATAAATAATAAAACAATAGTAAGCAAGTAGTTCAGGCAGGACATCGTCTACCGGATCCGCTAGTTGCTTACCCAAAAAGAAACCACATATCTAAATCTAGACTAAAACAATTTTATTTTTCATCAATTTAGTATGTTTATCGTTTATATTTTCTTTTTATATATGTATATTATTGTTTATATAAACTATATAACTAACTTCTTATAATCATTTTTGCCATTTAGTACCTGCACGGCTTTATATTTAACACTACTATTTATCTTACACTCCAGGAAAGCCGGAAGAAATCTATTTTAGAGATAAGTTTTCCCATAATTTACTACTTCTATATATTGTGTAGTTTTTAATAAAATACTGCATTTATTATATATAATAACTATCCAATTATCCATCTATCGACATTTACAGGAAGAGCTTACTCCAACATGTAGCCATTGACAAAAAAAATGGTTTACTATTTCGGACGACAGCTCCTAGTTAAAGAAAATTTTGCTAAGGGTTATTGTTGGTAATTATCATAATGCGTAACAAGCAAAAATAAGCCTTTTAACTAATTGACGTGCAAACAACATTCGACCTTAGGGTTGCAAATCAATTTCTAGGTGCACTATACATTTCGTCTGACCGTATCAGGCTAGACGACGTCTGCTAGGGCCGTTATTAAATATATAAAAACTAGAAATTAACCCTCGACTTTGTATATATTGAATTAATCGATTTTTCAGCTAAATTCTAACTATTTTTCTAAAAGAATAGCTTTACCTATCTCACCTCTATATAGATCTTTCAAACTACGCAACGAATTTCAATGCCGCTTTAATGAACAGAGTGATTCAAGAGAAAGGTTTATATGCATAATACACTAGATGTGCCCTGTACCTGTAGTTCCAGATGTTAGCGCGTTAAAGCAAACAAACAAACTCTTCAGCTTTACATATTAGTATAGATGAATAATATTTCACTCGTATGAAGCCGGGACGGGTGGCTAGTATGCATTCATTTACCAATAACACAGTCACGTAGCGCGCCCTACGCAGAGAAGATTATCTGTCAAATGAAAGTGTAAGCTTCCCACGGCGTACTGGTACCGGGATGCTGCTAGCGATGATGATGTAATATTCGCAGAACTATCTTATCTCTAATATATATTACGGGCTATACTATAATTCTCACGATTTTGATTAACTATAGATAGGTGACTAACACTAGTTTTCAAATATTTACCTCCACTGTGTTTGGTAAAACACGCTAAATCTGTGAGTTCTTTTCTCTTCTGTCGCAAATTCAATGAGTTTGTTGCTTTACAAAAGTTTTTTATTCAATTCGTTTTAGTCAATGTTATTTATTGTAAAAATTTTAATATTTATAAATTATTGCTAAAACTCTTTCAGTACATGCAAACAAAAAAAATGGTCAGGGCCGGCCCTACTTTTGAGTAAGTACCTTAAAACTTTTTCAAAGTATTTCAGCGTTCATTTTTAACGCTATTAATTTTAATATTCTATTCAGTAAGTGGTTCTCAGAGAACCGCTCTTAATGTCTCGTCTTTTCAGAATATCTCATTAATTTTGAAATTACGAAATAACATTTTCAGTTCGCTGGTTGAAACCCCGTTTTGAAACCATTTGAAGATACTAATAGATTTTTCTAACATTTTGCAGTTTATACGTGCTTCTATTAAATACGTAATTAAATAATTGTACCTATTTTCTTCTTCTTTACTACGGGCTGGTTTCCGCACTTAGTAACAGAGCGGTGACCATTAAGCGTGAGGGGTGTGGCTGGTCAGTTACTCCAACCCGCCAAGCTTCTGCCGGAAGTCTAGGACCCGGTATGGGTCCCTCAGGGCATCCTGCAGGGGCCTCGGTGTGGTGAGGATTTTGGACCAATAATTGTACTATCATCATCATCCACATCCACAGCCCTTTTTCTCCCACAGCTGGGCAAAGGCCTCTCCCCGCCTGTACCACTCCTTACGGTCTTGAGCCAATCTGGACCAAGTTTGACCCACGACAGATATTATGTCGTCGACCCATCTGAATGCTGGACGACCAATGCTCTGTTTTCCTGTTCACCACTCAGTCACTGCCTTACTCCACCTGTCATCACTTCTAGTATACTCGAGTGCAATTATATTGGCTCAAGTCTAAGCCATACATTGGCACAGAAGATTGTTTTTATATATATTTATTTATTTATTTATTTGAAAGCCTGATTATTATTCTCATAATACAGCATTTTTCAAATAAATGTGGCGAAACAAAGCCATCTTCCGCAAAATTAATCTCTTATGCCAATACATGTTTGGAATCGATTTAATTGGAGGCGAGTGTATATACTTGTTATTCTTATTTTATAGTAGCTGTTACCCGCGACTTTACAAACGTGATTTCAGTAGTGATTTTGTTATATTTAGAGGGTCTTAACTTTTTATGCGGAACCCTAATAGTCACAATCCTATAGTAAAATTTAAATATGTGTATGTGTTTATAAATCATTTGGTACGTTGCGGTTTAATTGCAATAATTTAATAATGCATATTATATAAAAATATGAACCGTCGCACACCATACTCTATATAAACTGTAATTGTTTCATATTTCATACTCTTCCCAGCACAATTTTCGCAAAATGTTACCGAAAGTTTTGCTTCACGTTTTTATTAATAATAGTAGATTAATACTTCTCATTTCTGTTGAAAATACAAAGAATATCAATAAATATAAAAATGACTTTCTATTTCCCATTGCGACAACTTGAAGACGGCCGGTTCAATTCATGTAATTTAATTTTAATATTCCTTGAAGCCCGACGTAGGTTTTTATGGCAAGAAAAAGAGAACTTGGGTCTTTAAAAAAATAAATTAAAATGTTTCGAACGGGTCATCATCATCCGCTGCGTGCAGAAGAAGACGCCCATCCACGGCAGCGGTAGTCGCAATCTCCTGTCACACGAAGGAGTACGTCTACAACCCCAAAGGTCCGAGGTCCATATCCGAGGTCATCCCGAGAAACCCTACAACCTCTACAGTCTGGCAAATAATATTACTCAGTGACATTAATCGGGATCTGTTTTACGTGCCTTCCGAAACACGGAGGAGGTCAGAGGTTTCGAAAACTTGTGTTAGAATGGATGCGTGCAACATTGTGATATAATTTTATAATACAGCATAATATGATCGCGTGCTGAGCAATCGCTAAGAACCGATATTGCTCAAAACCATTAAAACGTTTTCATTCGTTGGCAAACGATCGTTTAAACGTAAAATACACGTGTGGGCCGTAATTACACCATTTCTATTCATCGGGCTTTATGTCTTTATTGCGTACCAATACCTTAAAGTCATTATTGATATAACAGGCATTTGAGTCGATCGCTAAGTTAAGTTGCTCTGGCTGCGACCGGGTGATAGATGGGGAAACTCTAGCCTGCGCAGATCGCTGACGAGTTCTAAAATGCATCAAAGATCAATTAGTCTAATCAATTTAGTTATAGTGGAGTATAGCTAAAAGTGTTTGTACATTTGACCTTGACATTGACATTGAAGTCTACAAAGTTTTACAAAACTTTGTGAAGTTAAAAGAAGCTATGTCTGGCTCCGGCATCATAGATACCCAAGTTGTGAAGTCTTTGAAGAACATTACGAACATAAAGAAGAACATTATATCAAAATTCAAAAATATATCAAAAAAAAATTAATTAAATGAAATCACGAAGCGCAAACACTTAATATTGACCCTTTTTTGGAACCAAGTTCCTTACGAAAATACGGGAAGTGTGATTTCGCAGAAATCGTCACGTAACAAAATGTCGTACGCCGTATATATGTGTACGTGTGTGCATACGAGTAAGTGAATGGGCAACTCTCGGTTTCTGTTCTTGTATATTTTTGAAACAAAGTTCCTTAACTCGGCTTACAGGATAGGAGAAGGAGGGGATGGGGGAAGGGGAATTGAACGGACAAAAAAGAAGATCCACCTTCTGGGCATAACACTGAAAATAATTGGCTTTTACTTCCTGTAGTCTCTGCGCATGGCGCATGCACGAACTAAGTGCGTACAGAGGTAAACGAGACTTCAGCCATCTCAACTGACCGTTCACAAAATATTTATTATTTTTAGTTTTGCAATTTTTTTCCTCTACAATGCTGTATTTTTATTTTTTTTTTGAAGTGTTGAGTTCAATGAAAATGGCTACATTCTTTGTAACTCAAATTTAAAAATTTTTATTAATTAAAATTATTTAGATACATTTTTGAATTGACCCATCTTGACACCCACTTTACTCCGAGAGTTTCGGACCTATTTGTGTGTTCGATTATTTTTTAGTCTTAACTGATTAGGTTGAATACCATAATATTTAAAAAAAGGTTTTATCAAGACCGAGTGGAAGATGGTGATCCATTCATACATTGGTTTTTTGATATCTGACCATCTGCGTGTTTCGGAAGGCACGTATAAAACTTTTAACCAATTTTTCTTTTAAAAAACAAAAGCATATTGCGGACTTTATCTCTACAGATGACACTACACTACCCGTCTATAGTATTGCTCACTAATTTTCATATTTATAAGCAATTTTTTATTTCACATAAACAAAAAAATTTGTCAACTCTTTCTTTTGTATATGGCTACACCACCACTAAGCCGCTACTAAGCCTGCGCTACTCCACCGCTAAACCTTTACTACACCGTCGCTACGTCAACGCGGTCGGTTTAACTACTTTGCACAAAACCACCACCGTTAACGGATAGAAAGGCACTTATTGATACAAACATTAATATATATTTATTTAATTGCGCTTTGATACACAGAAGCAAAACAATGAATCAAATAAATGTCTATTGTGATAAACTTAAACGGCCCAAAGTAACAATGGCAGCCATTTTGAATCAATTGCACGAATAGAGGCCGTTTTGCTTCCGAAATAACTTTATGCATTTATATCAAAGTTCATCTGTCTAATATTTCATGCTACATTTATTTAAAGCCACATTCAGATATTTTCCGTTATTGTTCATCTGGTTATATTATGTAAATACTTACTACTTACTACTAATATTATAAACGCGATAGTTTGTACATCCAAACATCCATGTGGATGTCTGGATGTATGTTTGACGCTCCTTCACGAAAAAATTACTTAATGGATATTAATAAAACTTTACAATAAAGTAGTTTATACAACATATAGGCTATTTAATGTTAAAGGTATTATATAATTGTCCAAAATATAACGATAAATGTCAAGTAAGTAGGAGAAAATTCTGCCATCTGCAAGCTCTTCGGGCGTGTGCTGCAAAAACCGTTAGAGTAGAGAGTTAACCGTTAGTGTAAGGAAAGATTTATCTTAATCAGTTCTGAAAAAAAGGCCAGGCCAGTATATAAATATATAAATATAAATATATATGACACACGGACGTCTGTTCCTAAGGTAGAAAACTTAATGCCTGTATTATAGGTAACAGTCGACCAGCTCCACACAAGACCGTAGATTTGGTATTAAGTTCTACTTTATATGTCCACGCATTCCTGAGAAAAAGGGTCGGGCTAACGCTAGGAAGAAGATATATTTAAATCATTATTTAATATTTTGGTTTTGGTGATAAAATTTGCAATTTAAAAGCTAGGTTTACAAGGGTTCATCACGCCTTGATCTGAGAAGAGTCCACAACAAACTTAGTCAGATTATTTTTTGGTTATTGCAATCATTAAGGTTTTGGTTAGAACTAGATTAAACTGTAATTAGTTGATAGTTCATTATGCGGGATAGTTCAGTATTCCGTTCATAAATGCGGCCTATGAAGTCTTTCGACTAGCCAGAGACAAAGAGGGATTTAAAAAGCTGAATACCAACCTCGAATAGTGAAGAGGCATTTGAAGAAAAAGAAGAGGAAGAATCGAACGCAACGCGGTCGAAGTTGCGGGTTTTAGTTAGTACGTTATAAATTATACGACCCTAGACCAGTATTTACATTTAATACAATGGATCCATTGTTATCAAAATTGAGAGCCATAAAGAGAAATACTTGTTCATCTTTATGGGACACTGAAGAAGTTGAACGATTTTGTTGCAGATAATATGATTTGAGCCTGATAAGTCACGTTTCCAACTTTGGTTGCTGATGGCACTTTTAGATGATAACTATCGTATAAATTGAACTTAGTATAATAATGATGTCGTATTAAAATATCATTTTGTATGGTTGTCGTTTATGAAAATGAAAATATCTTTATTCCGAATCACATCAGAAAACTAAAATTAAAAAAATAAAAGCAATAAAATAATAAACAAAATATGTAACAAAAAAAAACATAAAAAAAAGAACACAAAACAAAAAAATAAAATAAAACATAATAATAAAGGTTTCCTTAAAACTAAATTGTGCACCGGCGCGATTAAGAAAAGGATAGCCACTCAGCTTGCTCGCTGATTTTCAGTGGCCTCCTACACGTCCGACGTCAGAAGGCAGCAAGGTCAGTTCTGCGGTCACTTGAAAGAGAAGTCTAAATTAGCCTTTAAGAAGCTTTGAGTCCTCAACAGGGAGAAGTGGGACTTCATGCCGGCCCACCGCTTGCAACTGTACAAGACAAATTCGGCCTCACATGGGAGTACTGCTGTTACCTTTGGGCGGAGGCACCACAATTGACCGCATTCAACGTAGAGCGGCCTCAATCGTCGGCGACCCAGCCCTTTCAATTGGCTTGATCTTCTGGCATTGCGGAGAGATGTGGGTTAACTCTGCATACTCTATTTGAGAGTTTTAAGTATTCTTTACTTTTATTTTTAACCGTCGAAGCAATCAGAGGGGTGTTTAAGTATGATGTTGATGTCTCTGTCTGTGTCTGCGTGAGGCATCGTATGTCTCAAACGGATGGACTGATTTCGATGCTATTTTTTTCATTTGAAAGCCTAGCGGTGGTTCTTAGTCATGTTTGGCGAAAATAGGTCCAGCAGTTTGAAGAGTATGAACTCGTTTCCATGTTGATGTAGGGCATTTTTGATATAAAATTGAATTATAAAGCTTTTGTTTGGAAGATTTCCTTAGCCTATGCTTAAAGACAATTAATTTAGCCGTTAACTAGTTATTGAGGGTAGAAGAGGAGATAAATAAACGATAGGAAGTGAATATCAGAGATTCGATACTCGAGTGGGGTATCAAATGAAAGGAATTCATTTGTGTATTACAAAATTAGATATTTGAAAGGGTATGGGGAGGGGGGTTATGGGGTATGTGATAAACTTACTGAATTCAACAAACATACCCGAATGGGGTATCGGGGGTTTTTTATATTTTGAATTTAATAACTCTTGAATAACATATTCTCGGTTTAATAGCTTTCTTACTAAGCTAAGTTTACACTAAGCGAAAATGGAAATATTAGTCATACTGAAAAATTATTAGTAGTATTAATATACTAAATTAATATTTACAAA
This sequence comes from Charaxes varanes, assembly GCA_024363005.1. Taxonomy (NCBI): domain Eukaryota; kingdom Metazoa; phylum Arthropoda; class Insecta; order Lepidoptera; family Nymphalidae; genus Charaxes; species Charaxes varanes. The sequence goes on from JANCMC010005242.1 coordinate 132,932, forward strand.
CGGCAGTGGGGAGCCCTATATGATAAATGTAAATTAAATGCT
>JANCMC010005249.1:0-10023 GCA_024363005.1 Charaxes varanes
TTTGTTCCACTCACCGCAAATGTCACCTGGGCATACATTCCCTGGTAAGTCTGGAAGTCTTTGAACAGACTTCGCGCTCAGGTTGGCCGAAGCAGGGATAACATGTACAGGTGGGGGTTTACGGACGATACCAAGATAGGTCTTCTATGTGGCGCGAAGCAAACGATTTTCCACCTTATGTCGTACCCTGTGTGTCCTAACAACTGCACACTGGAGGACTTAATAGCTGCACCATATAGAGCCATAGACGTGGTATTTTTTTGGATAGCTATTGATAATCCATCAACTGATTTTATACTCTACTTCATCATCATTATCATGGACGTCTTTATTTCCGCTGTCTCCTCTTGTTCTCGTATCCGGCCTTAAAATCGGGGAATTCATTGTCTCAGCATTGCTACTTCCTTCATTTACTTATTGCTCACTCATATAAATATTATTATTATCGCCTTCCGACATACTAGATTCACGTTTTTCCACATCACCCATGCTTTTTTCACTCATTTTATTTTACATTAAAAATGTGGGTAGTTGGGTATGGCGCAACTACGTTACTGCGACCGCACTAATAATACGTGTTCGCGCAATGCTGCACTGCGCGCTACTGAAGTTTATTATTGAAACGATATGAACAAAATTGTAGTGGTCACGCGCCGATAGCCCAATAGGGTCGGGTATCAACCAAGCTTCAGGCGCATTTCAGTCTTTCCCCGTATTAGTTAAGGCTCAATTTTGAATTTTAATAAAAATATATTCATGTAGCACGAAAAATTGTTTCACACGCTTCGCTTATTTGCGGAATTTCAAAAGCGCATTTCTGTTCACACAGTATTCCTAACTTAATGCAACATTGGCTTAGGATGGGCAAACGTTCTCAGATATTTGCATAGTTTAACTTTGCACATAAAATTTTCTCTCGGGATAGAAAAGCTGACATTATATATCGTAGTTTTCCACGAGGTTACATGCATTTGAACGTGTCACTGTGTTTAAAAGTTGAAAGACAAAATTATATTTATTCTAAAAGGCTATTTTATAAAGTCTTTGGAATAGTCACAATTTATATATGCACTAGCGGACCTGGCAGACGTTGTCCTGCCCGAACGTAAAAAACGATATAAGGATAAGCTTGATACCGAATGCAGCGCCACCTGTCGTGCTGATTTGTGAATCTAAACCATCCAGGATGCAACCCAAACGCATATAAAAAAAAATCATTCAATTCGGTCCTGCCGTTTAGGAGGAGTTCAGTGACGTAAAGTACTATTATTTATATAAAGATTTTAAAAACAGCGATATGTTCTTATTTTAAATATACATTTGTATCACTTTGCAAAACACTCGCTTAAAAAGTCTCTAAGTAAAATTAGGATTAATTAATTCTTACCTTTAAATAAAATATAAAAAAAAATGGTTTAATTTTTTATACATAAAAACTAAAATTTAGAAAAAAGTAAAATTTAGAAGCCAATACAGTTACTCTGTGCTCAAATCGTGGCTCCATACAATTTTCCAGACAATTCTTTTCAACCGTCTCACTGTCTGTCATCCCCCATTTTGGATTCATTCCAATTACAAGCGCGGGAAGTTGTATTGTTTTATTGAAGTTGAGCCAAATAATTTCTCAGTGACGCTACTTTAAACTTAAGTCTTTTTAAGACGTCGGAGTTTCAGTTTCTTTTGATAGAGAACTTAAATAAACTTCAATACTTTGTTTTCCCGCTGTTTGCTTCCGACTTCGCTGAAATACTGTTTTATTTAGGAAACAATAAACGGTTTATTTAGGCTCTGGCAACAAATTTGTATTGACAATTTTATGTGCATTATATATTCATTTATTATAATACTAGCGAACCGGGCAGACGATGTCCTGCCCGAACGTTTGTTTACTTTCTATTTATTACATTCTATTATCCTCAAATATTAACCCCGTTCCAGTTCCCTTTCATTTTCCCGTTCCATAGTGGTTCACTATTATTGCGTTAATAGCTTAAACATGAAAGATAGTTAAATGCAGTCGCGGTCTTTTTTGTAAAACTATTTAAGATAAATATTTCCTTCATACACTATATACGTGTAGCTGTAACGATTTTTGCAGCGCACGCCAGAATAAATCGCAGATAGCAAAATTTTCTCCTACTTACTTGACATTTATCATTATATTTTGGACAATTCACACAATATCTTTATAATTTATAGCCTGTGTGTTATTGTGACGTATAAACTATATTATTGTAAAGTTTTATTAAAATCCATTCAGTAGTTCTTCCGTAAAACAGCGTCAAACATACATCCAGAAATCCAAACATCCATGTCTACAAATTTTCGCGTTTTTAATATTAGTAGGATAGGACAGTGCCGTGCTTAGGTAGACTGTAGTATCAGAGTTGTGAGGGTAAACATTGTGCCACGAGCTTTTAATATATGGATATTTATACAGAATTTATTCCTGCTATTCTTGTAGAACAAAGTTTTCGAAAAATATTATTCACAAAATTAAACAGATCACTGTGAGCATACATTACCAACCTCCGAAACCCATATAACGTATATAACGAGATTAAAACAAAGAAATAACTGCACTAATTTACTATTAAAATTGAGTAAATGTGCTATTCTGTAAAAAGGGGTCTTGCATGCAAGTTTTGTAAAAAAAGTTTATATATTATTTGATGTAACCTCTACTTAGATTATTTTTGAATAGATTTGAATCTTAAAAAATTGAATTTCAAAGAAATAATTTTATTTTCTTTAACTGATATAATAACCATGCCTGAATGTAACCACCTAAAATCTAAACCTGTTTGATACATGGTTATATGTATTTTTTTTTTATGTTACAAGGGGGCAAACGAACAGGCAGCTGGCACCGAAGTGCCTACAGGCGCCCATAGACATCTGCACGACTAGAAGGCCAGCAGATGCGCTGTCGGCCCTTAATGACGAGTAGGCCACCGGGAACTCTCACAAACCGAACGAAACGGCAAACGCAATTAGCTTGGTTATAAATTGAATTGCATTATTAATTATTTAAAGGGACAATATCCGAACCCTCTCTGAAACAAGTGACGAAAGCCCTCAACGGAAGTTACACGTGTCAATCTAATTTATGTTTTATTCTCTTTTAGGTCAACAATTTAACTGTTACACTAGTTGTTTCCCGCAACTTCGTCCGCGTAAACATGCGAAATCCCTTAGACCTGGCCCTATCGAATAATCTCAACTTAGGGGATATCTACAAACTATAAAATAAATTATATTAATAATTAATATTGCTAACCATCTGCCCGTTGGCCCCTTTTATTTAAACAATGAAAAATATTTTCTCCTTCATATCAAACGACAGTTCTAGAAATTTAAATGTGTCTTAAGTGTGTGTTTTTAATAAATAATAATACAAAATTTCTTAGAGGAGGTCGTAGCTTAATTAGTGGCCGGCATTTGTCGTCGATCGCTAAGTTAAGCAGTTCTTACTGCGACCGGATGATAGATGGATGACCCATTCTATCAATGGTTTTCAAATCTCCGATCCGCTCCGTGTTACGGAAGGCACGTAAAACAGTAGGTCTGGATTAATATCATTGAGATATAATCGTCGTGAAATTGTAGAGATTGTGGGGGTTCCAGTCATAACCACCGCCTGCTGCCGTCCGACGCCATAGCGCTAGACGCCAGCCAGTCATATCAGCTCATCCCATAACAACATCCTCTGGAATTTAAGCAGACCCTGGTGTATTAAGTACGGGATAACGCAAGGATAAATCAAGAATAATAATAAAGTTATTTATTGATTAAAATCAATAAATAACTTATTATTTGACAAATATAATAAATTATTACTTGACAAAGAATGCGTCAAGACAATAATGTATTTTATGTAATATAAATTAATTTTGTATAACATCGATATCTCCCACGTGAATTGTTATAATACCAAATTCCCAACTTCACATTAGAGCATTACAAACATGTAAATTGAAATAAAAACCTCACTACACATTTGTGAATACAATTATATATATTTAATAATGACGATTACTTTATTGTATACAATAATGTATCGAAAAGTGACTGTTATATTACAATTTAGTTATTTGTAATGCTCTACTATAAAGCTGGGAATTTGGGAGTACAACAATTTACGTGGGACGTATCGATATATAAATAATAACGTATTTATTATTGATTGCTTCATATACAGAGAGTTGTCAATTTAAAGTGTATTCTTATAGCATCAATTACATAATTCAAACAAGCGGGATACAATTAAAATCGTTCGAAACAAATACTTCGTGATAAATTTTAATATTAAATGGACTTCAGATAAGTTTCATTGTAATTAGATGTAAAACAAGCAATCTGTATCCGGTTTAAACTCGAATTGAGTTATCAATATTGTAAATCGCTGAAACCTGCAGTGAGGTCTGTGACGACGGTCGTGACGTCACTAATGTGTTTCTGATACCGCAGTTTCGCTTTATACGACAGATTGGTACGATGAAATATACACTAGCGTAAACCTATCTCTGCTAATGTTTTCTCAACAACCTATTCAATTTTATATTGAATTCAATCAATACAGTTGCATTCGATGTTAGTAACTTAAATTAAAAATACCTTTCTTCTTTTTTTTATTTTACAAGGGGCAAACGGGCAGGCGGGTCACCTTAGTGAATAACGACGTCAATGGACATCTGCTCCACCACGAGGCTCGCCGAAGCGTTGTCGGCCTTTAAAGAGGGTTTTTTGTCTCCAGGAACTCTCACAAACAACAATATCATCACTTGACGTTACAGCATTGCCGCCATTTCACGCCGATCTTATGTGAGAAAGAGGTACTGGTACCCAAACGTGCCAGCCCAATGCAACTGCAGGCCAAAAGGACTGCAAGCATGGAGCTACCTCAGCTCTGCTTGCAATTTATTTGACTATTCGATTCAATTGACTACATCGAAAACCTCCATGGTCAATTTCTATAGTAATTTTCGGAAATAACGAAATTTCTATTATGCCTGAGCCAGGCATAGCTTCATTTGAATGATCACTACAAGATCATTGCAATAATGATCTTGTAGTGTGGCCGGGAACTATGTGTACCTGCGCAAACTTTTATAGTACTTTGTACTCTTCAAGGACATAAATGTAAAAACACTTTGAGCTATGTCTGGCTCCGGCATTAGGACGAGTCCAAAATTTTTAATAAATACGCAAAGTCCCCTGCTACACTACATGTACAAGTGTCAACTTTGTGCAAATATTTCTACAAAATTCTACAAAACTTTTCGCAGCTACATAAAGTTCCCGTCTACAATAAATGATCATTTCAATGATCATTCAAATGAAGCTATGTCTGGCCCCGGCATTACAATAAGCCATATCTCCCTTTTCGAACCTTCCGTTATTAATAGAAATGCAATATCATTATTCAGTGAAACTCGTTTACACGCTGTTGTTTAAATTACTTATTCCATTAGTGAAACTTTTAAACGAGAACGAAATTTCAGTAATTATGCAGGAGCACTGTTTGTATTCGTTTTTTAATAGTTACGCTGAACATTTGTTGATTTTGTTGATGAACAAGTTAAAGTAACTGAGTAAAATTTTAAATTTTTCATAATTTATGATATAATGACTCGCTGTGCCAGCGACTTCGTTCGCGTAAAATTCGGTTAAAAAAATAGATTCAATATTAGTGTGATAATATATAGCCTAAAGCCTCTCTCGATAAATGGGATATCTAACACTGAAAGAATTTTTGAAAGTGGACCAGTAGTTTCTGAGATTAGTGCGTTCAAGCAAACAAACTCCTCAGCTTTATATATTAGTATAGAGTACAGATTAGTATAGATATAAATAGTAAAAAGTTAAGTAATTGATTTATCATTTAAAAAACATTATATAGCCTAGCCAATGTGATAAGGATTCGAAAACGATTTATCATATTCTTAGTTTTCTTTTAATGGATCTGAAATAACAATCATGCGTAACAAGTTTCTTTTTTTAATATTGACAAAATTATCTTTAAAGGATAAATAAGAAAGCATCATAAATCTGAAGATGCACCGTGCATCACTGATACATGGTGACAGGAGTAGCAAGCGGTGATGCAGAAAATTGCTATATGGCTATGAAACCATTTCTTGAGAAATTATTTACTACGATGACACTTACTTATAGCATTAAGCAATTGTAAATGCCGTGTTATAGGAGGATTATAAACAGGTTTATTTATACGTTATTCAACGTATTCCATTTTATCCGCATTTAGGAAGTGGCTATTTGCAATAATTTTAACTCCCATATGGATTACTTTACAGAGGTAAATGTGTAAATTCCGTCATACTCCGCGTCAATAATTACGTGAAGTGACGAAGACGTGTTCAAAAACAAATGAATTACACATTTATTAATCTACGTGAATAATGTGGCGGGCATCTACTAGTTTCAATATAATATCTTAGTCGGGTGGAAACACAGGCAAATATTCCTGTTAAATAGGCGGGATTTACGGAGGATCTGAAAACTACAAAGTTAATAACGTCTTATTATACCCACGTAATATTTAATTGAAAATCGTAAATCTTTCGAGGTCTCGGGTTTTAGGTACACAGATAATTTTGTGGCTCTGAGGTTATTATTCTAAAATATTTTAATTATACCAGACCATAAAGTTGAATTAAATTCACTGTAATTCGATTTTTGCTTCATTACTTATATCTAAATGAAAAATAAAGATGTAAAAATCTAAATTCAATCATCCATAAGGTTCTTATTATAAAAATAGATGCTTCAGCTTCCTAGGGCCTTATATCGGAGCCAGACGTAGCTCAAAGTGTTTGTACATTTTTGTCCATGAAGTCCACAAAGTACTATAAAACTTTGTACAGTTACCCCGGCCAAACTACATGTCCATTGAAATGATCATTCAAATGAAGCTATATCTGGCTCCGGCATTAGGCATATTTTGTAACAATTAAAAAAACCTGGGTACTTTTTTTTAACCCAGACGAAGCCGTTCAGAATAACTCGAATAAAAGAGACATAAAAGGTTTGTATACATTTACTTTTAACGTATAAATGCACATTAGAATTTCTCCAACCAAGCACTGATTACCTAGAGAGTCTAATTACAAAATAGCTCACAAAATGTCAGTAGTGAATTTGATATTTCATTGAATACCTCGCAGTGAGATACGGAGCGCCCGTTGCAGACTCCATACCAATTATTTAATGGCGGTGGCGTTCGACGTAAAGGAAATTTATGGCTTCTAAATGAATTCGGTAGCGCACGGGGACCGAACGATTAATTGAAAGCAAACTTTGATGATCGTCGCACAGGTTTTGTGGAATGTGCAAAACTAAGTGAAAGAAGAAACAAATCGACGGCTCCTACATAAAGTGTCATAAGGCAAATTCTTACCACTCTCACCTTTTCCCTTTTTCGAAATGAACTTGATGACTTCTATTAAACTTTATTAATTTTACAGTAAAATACTTAAAAATACTTCAGGTATTTTTAACTTCAAATGAATTTGCATTTGAATAACGTAACAAAAATGAGAATGGCAAGAATGTGACTTACAATACGTAGGAGCCATCGAAAATAAATACTGGCAGTTAAATAAATAATAGAAAATACATATATACAGGATTATTTGACACACTAACATCTGTTCCTAAGTTTATTGCCTGTGTTTATAAGTAACATCCGCCTGTTATACACAAATATTTTTTTTGTAGAAATATACAAATACACCCAGACTCGAAGCGGGATTGAACCCACGACCCCCGGAACGGAAGGCAGGGTCACTGCCCACTGCGCCAACGGGCCAGTTAGTTATAATTACGATTTAAATTATAAAAGCAGATGTATGGACTTATCTTCTGTGAAAGGCTCATTGTAATCTGTATTAAATTTAAATGTCAGTGTTGCCACCATAAATGATAATCATGAAGTAGGACGAATGTTATTAAACATATCGTGTTAACAGTACTACCAATATTGATAACAGTATGATCAATTTCTATTGGTAGTTATTATGGTGGCAAGGATATTGAAATAATGGGTGCCTATTTAAGAAATGTGCTTATTCACTTACGTCTTCAACACTTATAAAGACAAATGTTTAATTTTTAATATTTACAATTCAGAAAGTTTATGTTAATAATTTTGGCACGCAATTTATACGGCTCCGTGACGCTAGAAGCGTTCCTATTCGTTCTTTTACTGTATAGTTAAAAGAGGGTAGTTGTTCATTTATATATGTATATAAAAATACATACCTAAAAAGTATGCCTAATATTCTTTATAAAAAAATTAAAAAAAAATCAGTCGTTGTTCGTTAGTCTCGCTAAAACTCGAACACCGCTGGACCGTTTTAACTTCTGTTTATTTTGGTTCATTCCCATTATTTCAGAGAAGGTTTAAAAGAAAAGAAACATAGGTAAAGTCAAAAGGCTATTTAAAAATACTAAAAAAATGTAGCTTTGGTCGCTACTTCAGAATACTTTTAATTAATGACGTTCGTACTAGACCTTTTGACTGACGCGCCATGTAAAATAATTATTTCATAAAAAATTCAGCCAGTGTCGCTTTTCAAGAAAAACGTAAAGGAGATTGGTTAGTTTGTAGGTGAATTTGGACCAGCCGCCTATCTCTAGTTCTTCTAAAAAACATAAAATAAAATTCTTAAGAGAATTATAATAGTAGTAATTTAATGTCGGTACAGAAAAAGAAACAAAAGCAACGGAGACATCAGTCGCATTAGTAAATTAAAAAGACGAGTATTGTTTCTCGCTAAGACTCTATAAATAATAAATTAAAGCTCAATAGAATCAAAGTAAATCCTCTATAAATATACACCTACCTTAGATCAGGGGTGGCCAACATGACTAGACCAAAGATCTTAATTTTAATTAGAGGTAGCGCCACGCATGCAGTCCTTTTGATCTGCTGCCGAATTGGGCCCGCCCGTCCAGATACCAGTGCTTCTTTTTCGCATAAGATCGGCGTAATCTGGCGGCAATGTTGTCACGTCAAGTTAGGGTATTGTTGTCGCGTTTCGTTCAGTTTGTGAGGTCGATTTAGCCTCAATGTTTAACCTTAATAAGTCGAGGGGTATAAAGGCAGGCTAAAATCTCTGAGGCAATCTGTGAATCTCTAAGTTTTAATCATTAAATAAACTAATATTAAATTAATAAACTACAATTAAAATAAACAATCGGATCTATATCAACTTCAAATAGTGCACATCAATAATTTCAATACTTTAAATAATATTTTAATATCAAAGTAATATATTCTCAGCAAAACCAACTGAAATGCATGTTTTCATTTTCACTAATTTATTAGAAAAGGACAGCGATATAAATGGCCACAATCAGAAAAAGACAGTGATAGTGCCGTAACCAGAACCATAGGATGTCTACAAAGTAACTTTCGTTTTCCTTTTAATGCAAGCAATGGGACACGCTCTATACAAGGAGACATAGCCCGTAATGCAAGTGTGCAAAGGCGAAAGTTGCTGGTGTAATTTTGTAATGGATAGTGAAGCAATAAAATGCTTTTTACTTTAAACGACAAAATTGATGCCGCCGATATTAGGGTTGCCACAGACTGAAATCAACAGATTTCCAAAGAGGGATGGATTTATATGGCGTAAAAATATACCGTAATCGATTTCAATATAAAACACTGTCGAAAAATGTATTCGTGCATTGTCGCTATTTTATTTCATTTTAAATGTATTGTTCAGTACTAGGCTTTTAAAAGCTTTTGTCCAGTTTCAAACCTGGTTTTATCGCATTCGTTTTTAATATTTCATTTTTATTGAAATTAAAATTGGAAAGTTGCTTTTTAGAAAAATAGTTTTTACAAACTTTTTGACCCATCAAACATTTTTAAATCTACCACTGATTCTAAATTACTTTACAAACTAATTCTTCTCACTAAAATCTTCGATTCAAATCTAAAACTATGCATATTGTTATCGTTTCATAAATTTGTCTTCTTCTAGTTAATTA
>JANCMC010005256.1:0-14980 GCA_024363005.1 Charaxes varanes
ACAATGATTATTCTATAATTGTCATATTTTTATCATTGTAATTGCGGATGTACCGTTTATCAAAACATTTTGTTATCTACGCTCACCGGCACGCCAATCGTGTTATGTATTGTATTATTAAAATAAAAGTAGATTTTATGTTTTTACATTATACGCATTTTATGTTTATTAAGAACCTAAATGAGAATGATTAATTAATGTTAAAACCTTTAATTATTATTATAATTAACAAAGATGAATGAATAATGATTAATTACCTGACTAAAGATTACTGGAGCTCTGCCTTTTTTATATATCTCCTCCGGCGGCCGCTACGGGCGCCGAGTCCCAGGGGGTGCCTCAGGTGTTTTTTCTTTGAAGCGGACCAAAGACCCTATCGTTACTTCGACCAATAAGATCTCTTGTAACTGTCTCAGCTCATAGCTCATTCTCAAGAGCAGCAGAGCACATAAACTCTGGTTGAGGTGTACTCTACTGGATGGTCTAATGGTCTGATACCTTTTCAAGCGATCCTGAGTTTCAACGTACATTTAGCATATCAGCCATTCTACATGTTGAACTTTAACTTCAAAGAATCGCAGTATGAACAACCAGAGCTCCACTGAGGGCCTTTAGTTTCCGAATTCAGAAAACAGAATTGACTACAGAATAATTCGACAAATTGATAACATTTTAACACAAACATTTCATAAATGCATTTAAACTCCTACCTGCCGCTAAGCGCTCTAGCACCGAACTAACGTTTAGCATTAAAAAAATAAATAAAATCGTGCTCTTTTCGCCCCTAATTTGTTAAGTTAACACAAAGATATGTATTAACAATTTCCCGTTCATATTTTTTATAAGCAATGAGTACCTAAATCACCTCTTATCGAGTTTTTGTAAGTTTGGGCCACATTCCGTGTTAGTGAACGTAATTTTTGGACTTCTAGGTCAGGAATGGAAAGATATGCGGTCAACATTGAGTCCAGCATTCACCAGCTCCAAGATAAAGCTGATGGTGCCCATTATAATAATTATTAATAAATTAATATTAAAATAATATGACAATAAAATTATGGGGGAAATTTTTTGTCAAGTTAGCACGTTTTGTAGCGCAGCGATGTGTCGCGGACACAAGCTAGGTCAAGTTGCTATATATACGGCGACAGAGGACGTCGGCCATAAGTCACTGCTCGACTGTGCAGCACACTGTCACGGTGGGTGCCTCACATATACCACTAGCTAACCAACCGCCCTCATACATACTCACGCATACATTGATCTCGGCACGAACGTGGCTTGGGCGCAGACACGGCTGCAGGCGCCTTCAGTGAAATGGTTTGGACAAAGTTTTCGGTATTACGGAGTATGCTATATATATATATATATAGCATAAACAGTTCGGGCAGTGAATCCTAAGATTCCAAATATCATAATCTGTAATTAATAAAAGCTAGAACATTCCGCTAGTGGCAATTAAGACCCATTTATTAGAGTTCGTATTGTTACAGAGATTTGTAATTATTACTGTATTGACAGTCACCGCGACACAAGGACAACAATGGAAGGGATTGGAATTCCACGTCATATCAAAGTACTTTACATCTGAAATATTCAATTCCTGGTGTCGATATTGATTCATCAACTGGACCACCATATAATATAAGATTTGTGTTTTCTATTTGTACCCGGGAAAGCCATATTCGCAATGTCTGGTTAGCAAATCGACTCGATAATCCAGTGACTGCAGTAGACGGGAGTGCCGAAGTCGCTGCTACTCTTAGAATACCCATCGAAACCTAGTTAAATTCATTTAATGCGCACTGAGTGCCGCGCTTTCGCGTGGTATCATTCTAAAAATATAGTTCCCTGCTTGTCGTGACGAAACATATGATAATGACCATGCTCTATAGGTCAGTAATCGTAAGGAATCTTTCTACTTTTATAGAGTTTACCAAGATATTGCAAGAAGGTCCTTCAGCTTCATACATTCTTGCAATCGACTGTAACTTTCCTGAATAATTCGTGTCTTTGATTGCATGATGATGGCATGATGATGTTATGAAACTTGCAGATGATTTCTAAAGCGCTCGTAGTGCTGAGCTGCCTGCTGGTGGCGGCGGCGGTGGAGAAGTACACGGACAAGTACGACAACATCAACATACAGGAGATCCTGGAAAACAGAAGACTGCTGCTCGCCTACGCCAACTGTATTCTCGACAAGGGGAAATGCAGCCCTGAGGGCAAGGAGCTGAAAGGTAACTGTGGTCTTTATAATCTGTAAAAGGTTAGAGATAACACGAAAGTACAATTCAGTTTGTTGTAAGAAAACTACAAGAGTTCGTTGACTATTGCTATGAATGAAATTGAATGAACGCCAAGATGGATTAAATTACTTTATTACATCAAACTAGGCCTAGTGATGGCCTTGTGGATGGCCTAGTGGATATTCGGTAACTGGTGTCTATTTTTATGTGTAGTTTTTTGGTACTATTCACATTTACGAAGACTGTCTATCTAACTTAGAATATATCAATGGAGCTGTCGATCATAAAACCAGTTACATTATTATGACATAAAATGAGAATTGATTTAAAAGTTACTTATACAAATGATAGAAACGGGCGCTACTTTGCAAAAACCGAAGATATGCACGAAATACTAAACTACAATGCCTACGTGTAAAAATCTATAGAGCAATAGCGCCGGGTTACTGAGTTGCTATTCTTGTCTCGCAGACCACATTCAAGACGCTCTGGAGACGGGTTGCGAAAAGTGCACGCAGCGGCAGGAGGAGGGCACCACCACCATCATAGACCACCTCATCAAGAACGAGCGCGGCATCTGGAAGGATCTCACCGCCAAGTACGACCCGCAGGGCGTCTGGAGGAAGAAGTACGAGCAGCGCGCCAAGGACAAGGGCATCGTCATCCCCGAAGATTAAATCCACCCCACCCGATTCCTTCCTACGACACCTTTATAACTCTTATTTATGTACCTGTTGACTTCGTAATAAATACTAATTTGCAATATTTTATTGTTTTGTTGTACGTTTTGCTCACGTGTTAACGAAATTAAAGTAGCATCATTATACAGCTTATTTAAAAATATATCTGAGTTCCTGGATCTAGAACTGAGAAGCGAAATTATATTTAAACTTTTATTGCTGATATAGGTAAACTTAAGCGTAATATAATTATTTTTCTATCCGCTTGGTACCTATAATATCGAAAAATTGTTAGAAGTTTATTGACATATATGGGTCATCCAACCTTTCGTCACACAAATTCCACATTTTTTAAATTTCTCCCCTCGTCCTTGTCACAGTTGTCACATTTGCAAAACCCCCTTCCCCTTAATGCGACATTACACAATCAAAAAAGTTTCCATTCGTCTCAAAACTTTTGACTGCCTGCCGTTGTAACGGTGTTCCACAATTTGTAGACATCGACATCCTTTAAATGTGACGTCATAATGGATGGTCCTATTTTAACTTATAAATTTCTAGTAAAAGTCAACTACGTCTAACATGCAAACATAAAATGCGAATGGACAAAGCTAGACTAGCTCTCTATTTGTTACTCGACGCCTACAACAAGACAATGACGCCAAACCTCAAGTTAATTACCTACGACGTCAACATTTTGCATTTACAGTACTAGCTGCAGCCCGCAACCTCAGCCGCGAGTTTTCTAACCTGTTAGCATCAGAAGAGATTGAGAGGTTGTAATTAAAACTTTCAATTGATTAGCTATAGACTATTAAAACGTCTTTATATAAAACTTGCCAAATATTTAAACAAAAAGAGCTGCGGTTTGTTTACTTAGTTAGTTAGTTCCGTAGAATGTAACTTTCAATATTTTGGTTGTATTGTACGCATCCTAGGCTTGCTGAAGAAATCAAAATACGAGTAAGGAATACCCAAATTAAAAATAAAATTAATTTCGTTAAAATCTGAGAGTTGCACCCCAACACTGCTGTTTTAATAAATGCTTCAGAAACTTGAGCGCCATATTACAGAAAAAAGACTTACTGCACTTGCTGTCCCCACTGGTTATGTTTAACAAAAATAAAATCTAGGTTGATTTTGAAATCAAAGTGTAATTTAACTAATTAATTGAACGTTAAAAATTATTCTAGGTACTCATTTATGAACTGACATGCTTTATAAAGATGTATTATGTAAATCAAAAACCGTTGCGTGTCGTGAACTAGTAAATGATGATATAGATGATGATAAGGGCATTGAAAGTTACGCAATACACGCCAATGTGGCAGAGGTAGACGTTGCGTTATTCCAGGATGCTATACAGCTAATTATAGCTAAATGCGCTATAAATTGGAACACTCATCATTGAACTCCTCACTTCTGAGGATTAGTTACAAGAACAAGGTATTTTGGAGACTAAAGATAACCAATATGAAGAGTGCTGTGATGGTGGTGGGGCTCGCGTTGCTAAGTGTGGTGCTAGCGGAGCAGTACACGGACAGATACGACGACATCAATATAGACGAGGTTATATCTAACAAACGACTGCTGGGGTCCTACATGAAATGCGTCTTGGACCAAGGTCGGTGCACACCCGAGGGAAGGACCGTCAGAGGTAAGTTAGTATTCTATGGCATATAATACAACTCTAGACGTAATAAAGTAAACAATAACTCAGCTATGGCAAAGATGAAATGGACACGCAGGATTATGAGGCATGCCTAAAAATAATCCTAGTACTCTTTTTTACCAAAAAATATATAAAGGTCAGTCTAGTGACACGTGATTATATAAACCTTGGTTGATGAAATCAATCAGCGATCGTATATTTTAGAGCACCTGAAGGACGGCATGCAGACAGGGTGCTCCGAGTGTACCGGAACACAGAGGGTGAAGGCTCGAAAGGTGGTGAACCATCTGCGAAGTCATGAGCAGCAGTTCTGGGAAGATCTGAAGAAGAAATTTGACCCAGAAAACAAATACAAGGAAACTTACGAAGCATTCCTCGCGTCGGATGATTAGGTGTTATGAAATGATGTATGTCTACAGCGTTAGGTAAGTCTGGAGACGCGACTCTGCGCCTGACTGCTTTATTAGAGAAGATTAACAAAATAAGCAGCAACTAACTGTCGCTACGAACATAAAGGCATACAGAATTTTGATATCTTTTCAAATACAGAAATTTAATAATTGAACAACTTAACAAATACAAGTTACAGTGTATATTTTTTAAGTTCAGTAACCTCTGTAATAGTACAACAATGTATACCTAAATGTTGTTATATTCTAGAAAACGCCCTTGGTTGATATTTTATATATTCTTAGTTAGTGATTGAAGTCGTTTTGCGAAGGTAACTCGGAATGGTAGATTACCACGAACAATCACGAATCTATTAATAAACCAGAAACTACAATATCTGTAACTATTACTATTTTGGAATGTTATGATATTGTAATTATAGAAGTATACAAAATGTTCATCAATTTTTTTTATGTGGAACCTAGTACTTTAATCGGACAATAAAATTTTAATTGTATTTTTTTCTTTTGTCAATATATTTGTATAATATTCACTTAGAAATACTTAAGAAGTTTACTTCGAGACAGCTAAGTTAGCCTCTAAGAAGCTTAGCGTCTTCAACCGCACGAAGCAGTACTTTACGCCAACATATCGCTTACAACTGTATAAGGCGCAATTTCGGCTTCACATGGAGTACTGCTACCTTTGGGCGGGGGCTCCACGATATCAGCTGCTTCCATTTGACCGCATTCAACCTAGAGCGGCCCGAACCGTCGGCGACCGAGCTTTGTTCGATCGGCTCGATTCTCAGGCATTTCGGAGAGATGTGGGTTCACTCTGAATCATGGGGACCTCATGTATCATGGGGAGTGTTCCGAGGAATTGTTCGAACTAATACCGGCAGCTGCATTCCACCACAGGACATCTGAACAAAATATATAAGGAGGTCACTGAAAATCAGCTGAAGAATATTCCCTCAATTAATCTGAGTG
This sequence comes from Charaxes varanes, assembly GCA_024363005.1. NCBI lineage: Eukaryota > Metazoa > Arthropoda > Insecta > Lepidoptera > Nymphalidae > Charaxes > Charaxes varanes. Next base: position 5,984 of record JANCMC010005256.1, read on the forward strand.
TCCATCCTTTTCACACTGCCACACCGTTATACAGAAGAGCAGGTACCTACGTAATTTTAGTATCTATATAAGCACTTTAAATTCTGTATACTGGTGTGACTGTAAATAAAGATCTTCTTATTCTTATTGTTATTTATATTTTTAAAGATATATAAGTTATTTTTTTTAGGCAGGACAAGTATTAGGTTCCCTTTGGCGAAGATTTTTACACTCGACTTTATAATGTCCTTTCTGCAAACACATGAGTCAATGATTTAAATATCTTCCCACGTTAAATTATCAATTATTTCTTATTCGCACCAGTTTATTACTTACAAATCTACACGCATCATACTCAGATGGGTATAGCGTAATATATACAATTTATATCTATACTAATGTATAAAGCTAAAGAGTTTGTTTGTTTCTTTGTTTGCTTGCTTGAACTTGCCAATCTCAGGTACTACTGGTCCGATTTGAAAAATTTTTCAGTCTTAGATAGCACGTTTATCGAGGATGGCTTACAGGCATATATCGCGCTAACATTAAATCTATTTTTTTCACCAAATTTTACGTGGAAGAACTCGCTGTCACAGCTAGTAAATATATAAAGCTGAATAGTTTTTTGTTTGTTTGCTTGAACTCGCCAATCTCAGGAACTACCGGTCTGATTTGAAAAATTCTTTCAGTGTTAGATAGCACATTTATTGAAGATGGCTATAAATAAATCAACACGCTAAATTTAAATCTTTTCTTATACCAAATTTTACGCAGACGAAGTCGCGGGTATAGCTAGTATTAAAATACATATTCATATTATAAACACATTTGAGAGCCTATTATTTAAAGCAGGTTACTTATATTACAAAATAAGAAGGCGCATGCAGGGGGAAAATTTTTCCGTGTGATTCCGTATATATAATGAATTCGCTTACGTAGCGTTACGATGCCTGGATCATTGAATATAGATGTGGTGTAGCTTTCAGATTGCAGCATTACACCGATTTTCCCTCGTATTCATTCGCGGATTAAAGCAAAGTAGTTTAGCTTCTGATGCATGTATGAGTCATAATTTAAATTTTTATTTATATTCGTGTTACTTTAAAAGAGTAGTAAAGCTGTACAAGGTTATTTATTCTATATTAATCCAAATTTAATATAATTATAATAATAACATGCATCCTTTAGTCTTACAACTTAGAAGAGCATACAATTTAAAGGACCCTTTATGAATAAACTACAATATTAGATTACTTACAAAAATATAGCTCGTGTCTTGGCGAATCTATATATATAAGAGGCCGCCGGCTGGTTGAAATTGGCCCACAAACCTTTTTGAGTAAAACGACATATATTGTTCTATTCACAGAAAAATAAAATTTGATTAATATAACATACGGTTGTCACGATTACGCTTTGACATTATCCAATACATGTGTGTGTAAATGGTGTAAGTTGTTTGGCATTGGTGTGCGTGTGGTTTTATTTTTATAATTTAATATATTAATATTGCATATAATAAAGAAACATTAGCATTCGCACCCCTGAATGGATGAACTACATTTGCGCGAAATTTCATACTCTGCCGTCCGCGCAATTTTCTTACAATGGTACTTAAAAATTTCACTTCACGCATTAATATATAAATAAAAGCGAAAGGTCACCAAACACGAAATCTTGAAAACCGCGGGACGTACAAAGATGAAATTTGGCTAGGAAGAATTTTGTAGCTAGTACGCATCCGCTAAGAACGGATTTTTAATGGGATCAGATTAAGGAGGTCTATAGGATCTCGCGAGTTTATGCGGACGTAGTCACGGAAAACAACTAACTTTGTTAGTAGCATAGTAGTTAAATTAAAAGAAAAACTCACATTTTTTTTTTAATGTTACAAGGAGACAGACGAGCAGGCAGCAGGCACCGAAGTGCCTACTGGCGCCCATGGACATCTGCACGACCAGAAGGCCAGCAGATGCGTAGAGATTGTTGGGGTTCCGAGGATGACGTCAAATGGTAATCGGTCATCTTAACTCGCCCCACAGCCGCCTCCTCTGCAATCTAAGCGGACCCTGGTACTTAGCTAGGAAGATTATAAAAAAGTACGGAAGTTTGTCCTTAACGCTTACAGATTGCGTTTAACTTAAATTATAAATAGAAAATTACTATTTTTCTATTTACAATTTCAGTTAAATTTATTCTTACTATTTAATTTGTTTTTGAAATTGGGCGTTAATTGATTTAACAAACGGAGAACTAGATAACTCGTAGTTCGTTCTCGTCTATCATCATATGTAATCTATTAGTTGCTCGTTCTATGCGTGATCGATTTTGACTATTGAATGTGTACTTTTGTTTTTCCAGACAAATCCCTGCCGATTGTGGAGCCGCCATTAGATGGCACCGAGGAAGGGCATTCGGCGCAATGTGCGTGTCCTAACTGTGATGAAGTCCTCTCGAGATTCTCGGAGTGCAGCATTTGCTTGGAACCCTTGCAGGTAAATAAATATATACAGGACTATATGACACAAGTAGACAATTTAATATCCGTGTTATAACACACGTCTGTTATACACAAATACATTTTTTTAGAAATATAGATTATGACACTCAGACTCGAGGCGGGAATTAAACCCACAGCCCCCGGAGTGAGAGGCTGCTCACTGCGCCAACGGGTTAGCCAATGAAAACTAGATTATTGCTTATTACAATATAAGGAGTTTTAAACATGCTAGCTGTTTCCTGCCACTTTGCACATTAACATTTTAAGGATAAAAGAATCTTCTAGAAGGAGTAATTTTTTTTTTATATTACAAGGGACAAACGAGCAGACAGCAAGCAGCTAAGTGACTACTGACGCCCATGGACATTGCATGCACGACCAGGAGGTTGACAGATGCGTTGCCAGCCTTAATGACGAGTTTAGGCTACCGGGAAGTCTCACAAACCGAACGAAACGCGACAACAACACCATCACTAGACGTGCACATTTCTGCGCAGCCAAACAAATTGAAATATTTAGTATTTGAATATTTTTAAACGACTAGAGACTTATCTCGTAACCGATACTCCTGTGACGTCTGGATTTGAACCGGGTACCTTGCATTAAACCCATCCTCTGTACCATTGAGCTATCGAGGCTCTAGAGATATGATATGCTTCAAATGCAATTTTCAGTCGTGCCAATGCATTGTCGGGCGCGGCCAGAAGCTGGCTGGAGGCGCAGGTGTCCGCTTGCCTTCATCTTCGACTGGCCACCGACTACCGGCACTGGTCCACGGCCCTGTTCGACCATCTCGTACAACATGGTAATGTGACCTCTGATTTAGTTCCCCTCTGATCCAGTAACCCTCAGACTTAATAGTCTTCTTAGTTAGCCTTGGAATAGCCCTTTAAGTGAACTTTTGAATAGTCATTTAAGTAAACCTCTGAATAGCCCTCTAAGTTAATCTCTGAATAGACTCTGAATAGTCATCTAAATAAGGCTCTGAATAGCCCTCTATGTTAACCTCTGAATAGACTCTGACTAGTCCTCTAAGTAAGCTTTTGAATAGCCATTTAAGTTAACTTCTTAATAGACTCTGAATAGCCCTCAAAGTAATAAATAAATATTTGACTCGAGCTTAAATAAATATTTGACACTTTGAGTGTGTGTGAAACGATAAATCCTTTTAAAAAACACATCTCTCTGAAAATCTCTGACAGGTGTTTACCTAAGTGACATTAAAGAATTTGTTCTTTGTATTTTTAAAATCTGTAGATGCCTAAAACAAAATAAGTCCTGTATTTTTTCAGGCACAGAAGAACAACTGCGAAATATATTGGACGATATGCTCGGACCCACTCACTGTACATCAACACCTAAAAAATGGCAAAACAATGTGCTGGTAAGATCTGTCATTAATTTCATCCTATACTAAACTCACTTTTTTAGCATTTATTTTTATTATAATTAATATTTATCAAAAATGTACCAAATCTAGCAAAATATGGGACTTCTCTCGATCCTGAAGTGGTAGAAATTGGCTTTGAACATTGGAACAAATGATTAGTCAGAGCTTTAGGAACTGATTGCACTAATTGCTCCTTTGGGTTCCGTAATACTACAAGAAACCCTTATAATTTAGTTCTGTTCGTCAGTCCGTCCGTCTATCTGGCCGTAAGGTGGTGTCCCCCCTAGCATTTCTAAACTATTAGATGTAGAGACATGAAATTTTACATTTTGATAGAACGTGCTAAAAACTCATTAGGAAAATTATTTTGAACGGATTCGGACAACAAAATTTGATGTTATTTAACAAATACGTTTATAGCGTATCAGATACGGAACCCTTCTATATAAGAGTGTCTTGGAACGCTCTTGGCCATTTTATTTTAAATTGAAATCGATAGTATTGTTAATTGCTAAAGAGCAATTTACTTTTTTACAACAAGAATTTGAAGCCAACTCATTCCAGGGCTAAATTTAACCACGTAATTAATTATAGTTAGATTTAATTATTCATATATTCAATTTCATCGATTAATTTGATTCGAAATATAGACAAGCGAAGTGAGGGCCTGCCACAAATATTCTCTATAGCTTTACTTAATTTACGTTCGAAACGAAACGTCAAATGAAGGATCGTGCTTCCATTTAACAGGACTTGCATGACTGTAACGTCGAGAATTCGATACGTGCGACTACTGATTTCATTCGTGCTAGCAATATCAAGCCACTTAGCTGTGTAAAACAGTAATATTAACGATTCATTAGACGTTCGATTTCAAACGTAAAAGTCAGTAAAACTATTGAGAATGTTCGTGCTATGCTCTCTGACATTTACTTTTGCAATGTACCGAAGGAAATGGTCTAGCTCTCTTTGTTTTATTGGTACAGACAAAGCTCAAACTGTTTGTACATTTTTGTGCTTGAAATCTACACCGTTGAAATAACAAAACAAATCCAGCAACGTCTATACTTAGTCTCACTCCAAAAATGTTAAAACATCACCGAAGATACTTTAAGTAAGCTGAAAGCTCTTTAAAATCGACAAAAGCTTAACATAAATCTACCATTAATTTGAACGGGTTACGCCGTGGTCACTATAGGCGAATCAAATTAATGTTCATAGAGGAGGTTGGATTTGTTTTTCCAATAATAAAGTCTTCAGAGTATCGTAAATCTATAAAAGCTATCAGAGAGGCATATCTCGCATCTGCGTTACCGGCTTTAAAGAAATGAGTACGCTCTCGTTTTGAAACACCCCAGTCAGGATCGGAAATATTAGAGGACCATATTTCCAAATTTACTAAAAATTAAAAATACTTTGCAATAAGAATTATTTTGCCTGACTTAGATTTAATACTCGGATATTTATAATGAGATTCTGTCAGGCGCGGATCCAACGTGGTAATGGCGATGGGCGTGCCTACCACCCTAACAGATTTATGAAGTCACACTTGTACGTTCTATAGAGATCACAGGCCTGATAATATTATATCCAAAATCTTACTTATAAAAACAATGTACGAAAGTCATATATTTAATAGGCCTTTATGCACTACAGAAATGAGCAAGTGCCGACTCGCATTTGGATCAAAATTAGTCAAAATTGAGCGCCCGTGCCCACCACCTTTTCTAGAGTCTAATCCGCGCCTAGACCCGCTTCTGATATGACACACGACGTGAAAAGGTTTATGTCCACTTTAATGCACTTACTCTAAACGGCTACGCTTACTACGGCGTAGCGTCGGGCTCGCAATTTTAGTACATTGGCCATTTGGGTTCACTCAGAATGTTAACCTCTAATCTGCTAAGTGCTGTATCGAATAGTAGCTTTTAAGTTAAGTAGTACTAGACTTGTATTTTACTTCTAGTGTAGTACTACATTACTATAATAATCATCGTAAGTTGAGGCACTTACTATGATTGTCGTATTATAAACGTCATGAATTCTGCTTTCATTTACTTTTTTGCATTTTTTACTTTTAACGTAAGAAATAAGGATGTTATTTGAGTGTGGTTACCTTGCGGATTTCAGTCCATACCTTATACCGTTGTGCTATTGAGGCTCTAAATATATGTAGTTATGGTGCGACAAGTGGTATTCGATAATACATGGTATGTTCTTTCATGTAAAAAGCGTCAAAGTAAGTGGTCGCCGCGCCTCTATCCGCGATAGGCAATCTCACCTTTCACTAATTTCTTTTACAACTTGAATATGTATTGACATACGTGACAGCGAACCTGCGTCTTAGTACGAAAAAAATCGTTTGGCGTGAGTTGTGCGTATATTTAATAACTTACGTGTTTCTTCACAAACATAGGCCATTACATATTGATCAAAAGACAATTACACAGACAGTATTCTAGCCGATTGAGTGTCATATTTAACCCACGACGCTAAAAGAGGGGTGTTACAAGTTTGAAATGTCTGTCAGTTTGTGGCATCATAGGTCATCACCGAAGGGATGAAGCGATTTCAATATTTGAAGATGGGGGGGGGGCGTTGCGGGATTCATTTACTGAATTCAACGAACGTACCCGAGTGGGGAGTATCGGGGTTTTTTTAAATTTCAAATTTATGGAATATGTAACATAATTTGACTGATATATAGAAAATTTACAACAGTTTTGCTTTAATGCCGCTTTAAGATATCTTTGAAACAAATTATAATATAAAATAATAATGAATGGATTATTAGACACTTTATCAGCGAACGGTTAAAAAGGCCACGGCACGTGTAATTTATTTGTAATAGATAAATAATAATGTATATATTTCTATACTAACGAAACGATATTAAGTAATACCTCTTATTCCCAATATATCATGGGTCAAGCGGTACCAAAAATGTCACGTTACTGTATTTTTTTTTCTCTATATAGAAAAGAGGTGGCTGAATGTGATTGGCAAGGGATAGGGGAGAATGGCAGAAACAAAAGGAAACCTATGCCCAGCCGTGGGTTATCAAGGGCTGAAAATGATGATCATATAGAAAAGTCCCTATGTAGTAATATTTAAGTAAAGTGTTGCCATTGTCAATGTAATTCTACATTTGATAGCCTAATGCTTGATTCTAAATATAAATGTTATTGATAGTCCTCCTAGTTATTAAAATAAAACCTCACGCACTCCAACGCCGAATGATTTACACACACGTGTATACATTTTACTATAAGATTGTGTCAAAGCGTGATGATGACGACAGTATGTATATTTTTTAAAATATGACATTGTCTAATCTAGTATAATATAAAGCACAAGCCACAATCATCTCTCTCTCGAAAAAAAAACAATGATTCTTTAACCCTTTTAATACATGTGGGCGTTTATCAGGAAGTCTTATCGGAATGGCGCCTGATGGTAAAAACCACGAAAACAAACTCAAAATTATCGTAAATCCATCAAACATGTAATTCGAAAACAATACACCGCGATCAAAGTGTAATAAAATAAACAACATTCTAAATAAGAAATTAAATAAATAACGGCCTGAGAGATATTGATGATTGAAGGCCATTTTTTAAGAAAATAAAATTATGTTTTTTTTGTGGTGTTCGAGTGAATAACCTATGTTGAATCAATCGACCTCTCTTTGATGTTATTTATTGAAGTGAACTTGAGGGGGTTTTGTATTAATAGGTTTTTGGCTTACTTATGTATATAATTATAAGATAATTTCTATTTTTTTCGTGAGCAGGACTACAAAGTAAGTCAAATACAATAGAGTTTCTTTAAGAAAAGTTTTATTGGTTAGTTTATATGACATGAAATAAGAGTGTGTATTTACTTGAATTTAACAAAAACTTACATACCTGTAAGAAAAGAAACTACATATAATATTATTATTCCTTAATCACAATTATACTTTAACAAAGGAATTAATATGAAGTATAAATTATAGTTTTCTCATGACAATCTCGAGGTTTTTGTTTATCGGTTGCATTTTGCTGCGCGTTCGATGACGTTTGAATGCGCGGGAAATTAGAATTAAAGAAGATTATAATTTTTTTTTACATATTTACTTGTTTAATTAATGACTATGACATAATATTTTAAATATAATTCATTGACTACGGTTTATATTTATTTGACATTTTTTATTACTATTATTAATATTCTATTAAATTTTTTTTTATATCAAAATTTTTTAATGTTATAGTTTATATTTGATAAATGATTTAATTTTAAATTTGTTGATCTATTTGCACACTAAAATTATAGTTGAATGTATTGGAATTAATTACTATATAACATCACTTGTACCACATTCTTGCAAATAAAGATATGATTATGATTATAATAACGACGGTAACTGTATTCTTTATACTTGGACTTGGGGGCGAGGATGGCTTTCGTCCTTAACACAGGAAATTCCTTCACCTAGCTAGGATGATCATCCTATTCTCGTTTTTCTTTTTATATAAATCTTTCTAGATATAAAAAATATATAAGTTAAACTAATGCAGTGTGTACATATAAGATAATAATATTTACCAACCCCTGAGGTAAATAAGACTTAGACTAACACATACTATCATATATGGTCTGAAATAGTTTTCTCTTAATTAAACTCCTGAAATAATTTGATTCGACTCTTGTGCCTTTTTGATTCACCCACCAAGTATGGTATTAAGTTTAAATTGTAAATTTTGTATTTTTTGTATGTCCATATTTGTAAAATCTATAATAATTTATCATATTTCCGTATTAATAACGAAATTCCTGCCATATGGTGATGTGCCAAAATTTAGTTTTTATTTCAGCTTACACCCATCAATCTCCTCTATTCTGCCGTCAAATAACGTGACATTGCATAGATTGTGCCCATTTGGCACAAATAACAGCCATATATCAAGAATTGTATTGAAGTATAGCCTAACATATGGCCCGAAGATTCGACGACCGTTGAGGTCTGAAGGTCATTCAGTGGCGACCACGCTTGGGGAAAAGAAAGGTTTTCGCAAATAGTTTAAAATAAAAGAATAATTAATGTTTAAAGATATTTTATTGAGTGTAACTTGTTTACTTAATA
>JANCMC010005263.1:0-14980 GCA_024363005.1 Charaxes varanes
GATAACTTGGAATTAATGGATACTGTCTTAAGGGCAATAGGTTGTAAATGCTCATAGAATCAAAAATCGAACCTACTTATATCTTAAAACTAAACGAGTCTTATGCCTGCTACACACGTATCATCATCAAATTCAAATTCAAATGATATTCTATTCAAGTAGACTTTTACAAGTTCTTTTGAATCGTCAAATATTTTAAAAGCTACCACTGATTCGGAATTGTCGAGCCAGGAGAAGAATCAGCAAGATATTCGTTAGCCACTCTTTTAAAGATAGTTCTTACAGAAATTAGTTTTACACATTTTTGCATGTTAACTATCAAGTAACAAGCTGGAGCGACTCAACTCCAAGAAGTTTTGTCTTTAATATAGTCCTCGACAGTATAACACGCTTTTGGAATAAGGGTGTTTTAACATGTAGTTTAAATTTAACTAAAGAGGCAAATTTAATATAGTATCTGGAATTTTGTTAATGAATCGTATACTCGGGCCTGCAAACGCTTTCTGTACCCTGCCCAGACGCAGGAATGGAGTCACAAGTTTATTCCTTCTTCTAGTTTGCCTATCATGCATATCACAATTTTTTTTTATAAAGATGAATATTTTTTCTAACAAACATAATATTGGCAAATGTATACTTTGAAGCAACTGTAAGTATACCTATCTCTTCAAATTTTTCGCATCGTCATTGCTTATGGCATCTTGTTAGAATCATCATATTTTCAGATCTAAGGTTCTCAGCCACGTCACCGCTACGGGTGTGAAAAAGTGCAGTTCCTTTATACTGCCGCGGAAGAGACGAAGTGGGCTTGCGTTAAAGCGTGACACGATAAAAACTTGCTACCTGTGGGCGTAGCGCGAATATTTTCAGCCTAAATACAGTCGATTCTTCGATTTCAGACGGTTCGAAATGTTTGTCAATGAAACTTTACCTCATTACATTTACTTCTTCTGGAATTACAATGGAAAAAATATTGATACACGAAAGTATAGATGTTTCAGTCTAATTGGAAATATATAAATACCTACATATGGATAATATACCCAGACTCGAGGCGGGAATCGAACCCACGACCCCCGGAGCAAAAGGCAGAGTCACTGTCCCCTGCGCCAACGGGCCAGTCAGGATATGAAGGTTTATATGAACAAACCCTTTAAATTAAGCTCTTCTTCACTGCACGTATTGTCTTTTCTACTTTGCCTGATTTAGTATGATTCTAAAAGTGCGGCTTTAGGCATATATTTTTTAAATTTTATAATAAAGTTAGCAGACGTTCACATAGTTTGCGATCGCCATCAGCTGTAATGTGTGACCTTGGCCGTAATAACAACAATGGCTGGTTAAGAAACGTCACTTGGAATTTTATTTATTGCAATACAAATGTCTTTCGTGCGAAAGGAAGTATTTTATGTGGTGTAGTGACCATTGTGGTGTTGATTGTTTGTAATTAAGTTCTTAGTAATCTATATATGTAGAGAGAGAGAGAGAGAGAGATGCTAAAATGTTTATCAATTTTTATTGTTGCGCTGTTTTCCATTTGCATAAAAAATTACCATAGAGGTTTGATGTCTCCCATTAAGTAAGTCTTATAAAAATGTATACATATATAAATACGTATGCGTCAAGAAGATACTGGTTGAAAATAAAAATCATCTGAATAAAATCGAAAAAAAAAAACAAATTGTTCGAATTCTATGGCATTGTAAAACTTTGTTACTTCATATTTAACAAAAAAAAATTAAAAAAGAAAAATAGACAGGGATAGTTGATAGAAAAGTACATTACACACCTTGTTTAAGCGAGTAACTAATGCACTCGTGTAATTTTTTTTCCCTCGCATTCGCTCGTTGGCCAACGTATCTCGCTCGTACATTAATAATTCACTTTGTGTTCGGTGCAACAATCTATTACTACAAAATGCACGTAACTATAAACCCGTTTCCTATAACAAAATACAAATTAAAATATTATCTTTGTTTGATTTTTATGGCTAATGTTTAAAATATGGGAACGGGTTTGAACTAAGTACGTCACGGACATCAGTCCAGCCTTCTACTGTTGAGCCATCGAGGCTTAATTCATTAAAAAAGAGATTGGGTAAAAGATGGGTGACCAATTCTAACGCTGGTTTTCAAATATCCCACCGCCCTATTAATGTCACTGAGTGATATATTAGTCGTGAGATTGTGGGAATTTCGGGGTTGACGTTATACGAGAATCCGTCGTCTTAACTCCCCCACAGCCACATCATCTGCACTCTAAGCAGACTCTGGTACTAGACCGGGATAACGGGAACACTCTAGGTCAAAGAAGCAAAAGTATGTCGTGACTTACTTTGTCAAGTATTGTTACATCTTATATAATATACATAGTCTATCTCGCTAGTCGTAGCGCAATCAATCAATTTGTGTTGTGTGTTGTGGTCACGTAGCTCTCAGTTAGACAGGATAGTTTTGACCACACAGCAATTATAGTTAGACCAGCTTTTACCCGCAACTCAGACCATCCTGATAAACTGTATTTTAAAGATCTTTTTATTATATCATTAACTCGCAATCATTTCCGGCAGTCACATTACTCCTTGTGAAATTGGGTACAGTAAGTGCGTTATAATAATTGGGTAAAATTATACTCAAATACGTTTTCATAAGAACTATTTTCAAAGAAGTGGCCAACGACTTTACTGCTGATTCTCCTCGGCGGCTAAACTTTTCCATATCTTGTGAAATTCTGTAGGAATAATTAAAAAAGAAAGGCAAATATTGCATTAATTTCCGCTTAAAAAAATGAGTGTGCTTTTCAGCAAAATCGGCTTAAGGAGTGGGATATTGTTGCCCAATTCTAACAAATGCTGAGAGGCCACATCTTTTTTAGGAAATCACACTGTACATGCTGTAATTGTAATTTAATATGTGATTACTTAATGTTAGTGTACAGCATTTTATGCATGAGAAACTAAACTACTTTGCTTTAATCCGCGAATGAATACGAGGGAAAATCGGTATAATGCTGCAACCCTTATTTATATATGTTCGTGCTCGGCCCTCTGTCTGACGTATTCGGAAGTCGAACAAATCTGCATTCTTAAGTATTTGTGTATAATCTTTCTTTTATTTTAACTTTTTATGCTTAAAATATGGGGAAAGAAAGAGCATAAACCGAATTCATATCGTCCCATTCGTTTTCGAGTTTTACTAACGAACAACCATTGATTTATATAGGACTGGCTGTTTGGTGCAGTGGGCAGCGACATGAGTTCGATTCCTGTCTCAAGTCTGGATGTATTATCTATATATATTTATTTAAATATTTCTACTAAAAAACTGTCTATCAGGCGTCTGTTACCTATAACACAGACATTAAGGTGTCTACCTTGAAAACAGAAATCCGTGTGTTTAAAAAATAAATAAAGTCCTGTTTTACTAATACAAGAGCCAAACAAAAGTTTAAATTAGGTGATAACATCATCAGAGCGAAGTGCCAAGCGCCAAGGCATAACTAAAAAAAGTAACAAAATATTAGTCGCACTACATACATAACGCAATGATTAGAACTACTGACGAAAGCAAAACTTAAAAACTAAAAGTAGGTGCCGACAAAAACGAATTGAATTGGCGTGAAGAATAACCTCAATAAAACGCCATACACAAGAGAATTACATCTAAAGTGGCAATTTGTGATCGTTCTGAAAGCACGCATGCAGCAATGACGCAATACAATCTGGAAACCGAAACGTTTCATACGAATGCCATAATGCCATTCTTGTCAAGCTATTCGAAAAACGACCTCCCAATCGCCTCCTACTCGTGTTTTGGTCGCCTACACTTCCTATCTGTTATAATGTAATTCTTTTATTCAATTATTAAAAATCCTACCTTGCCTTATGTCGGAGCCAGACATAGCTCAGTGTTTGAACATTTTTGTCCTTAAAGACTACAAAGTACTACAAAACTTTGCGCGGCTACTCAAAGTCCCCGGCCACACTACATGATCATTGAAATGATCATTCAAATTAAGCTATGTCTGGTGCCGGTATTACAATTCTTTAAATAATTGTATAATCCGGAGCCAGAGATAGCTCAAAGTGTTTGTACACTTTTGTCCTTGTAGTAGACAAAGTTCTACAAAACTTTGTGAAGTTACACAAAGTCCCCGGCCATACTACATGAATATTAAAATGATCATTCAAATTAAGCGATGTCTGACGCCGGTTTACAATTCTTTAAATACTTGTATAATTCCGAAGCGATAGATAGCTCAAAGTATTTGTACATTTTTGTCATTGAAGACTACAAAGTACTACAAAACTTTGCGCAGCTTCACAAAGTGCTCGGCCACACTACATGAACATTGAAATGATCATTCAAATTGAGCTATGTCTGGCTCCGGTATTATAAGAACTAGCGGACTCGGTAGACGTTATCTAGCCCGAATTTTACTCGTATGTTATCAGCCAGTTAACCTATCTCCCTATGCTATTTTCATAAAACGTGACACTGGATAAAAATATATAAAATAGAGATCCACTAATAAGGGAGCAAAAACCTAAGTAACCAGTAGCGATGGTTACAGAGTTGGAAAACTCCTTACGATGCATCCTAAGATATTATTACCTTCTATATACGACCTTTACATTATGTACTTTATTTTAAAATTTCGCTACTGTTACTATTTATTAATTTAAATGCTCAACTTAGGGCCTTTACCCTAATCTATCATCTCACACTAATCTAATCACTTAAACGTAATTGACGATTTTATTATTATTTAATGACAGCTAGTATTTAAAAACCTATCAAATAGAACGTTCAAGAAGGTTGCCCTCTTCGATCAAATTTCTATATACTTACTGAGATATGTAACTCGCTTTAACGTTTTAAGGGTTCCGTACCTTTAAAGGAAAAAAGGAAAGCTTATATGATCACTTGGACGTCCGTCTGTCAGTCTGTTTGTCAAGACACTCTTTCTTAGGAACGCGTAGGACTATAAAGTTGAAATTAATATCCAATACTGAGATCTGTGGTTCCTTGAAGCTGTGAAAAAATCAGCCTTCTAAGTCTACGCAATCAAAAGATATGTCCGTTTATGTCACATTTTCCATACTAGTACATTCGAAAAGGGAGTGAAAACCTTAGGGTACTTCCCGTTGAGCTAGAATCAGGAAATTTGAGAAGAACAAGTATATAAAAAAAAACCGAAAACGTTAAATTTGTAGTTATATCACAGATAAAAATTGCAGTGACTTTCTCTAATTAAAAGAAATCTCATAAAAATTTAAATCTTAAAATAATGTGGTGAAGTACGTGATGGTATGGAACCCTTATTGTGCGAGTGTGAGTCGCACTTGTCCAGTTTATTTAACACTTATAAATGAAGGCACATATATATATCAAAAAGTGACCCAAGAAAAATGTCCTTGTATAGGTTTTGTTACACGAAATAGGTACAGTTTTCCAAAAACAGCTTCATAACATATACCTAATTGTAAGTGGACTAACGTTCCTCTGTAAGTAGGTTTATTTACTGAACAATATTAAGCAGTGTGAAAACTCATGATGATGGGAAAGATGTCTTCGTGTCAAGTATATTCGCATAACGGGAACTGTTCATTAGCATGAAATGATACGGGACTTTGTATAATTTGAATGTTATAATATTAAAACGTGACATATTTTTGCTATCATTTTACAAAAATTGCGCGGTAGGTTGAGTATGAAATTTGGCACAATAAAAATATGCATCGTTAATACATTAAATTATCAAAATAAAACCTCACGCACACCAATGCCAAACGATTTACACACACATGAAGAGATTTTATTATAAGACTGTGTGAAAGCGTAGTCAAGACGTCGGTAAAAATATTAATTGTTAAATATTACAACGTCATTTGTACAAAGAATTAAAATTTTTGTACATAGCAATAAGTACAATTATAGTACGCAAACCTAACGATTTGTGGCCGAATTTGGACCACCAGGCGATATCTAGTGTTATTAAAATGTTGATTTAAATAAGTAGAGGAAAATTCTATATTAAGATTTTGAACTTAAGTTTTGGTGGTCTAACCACATTATAATCTATTTATTTACTGGATCTAAATATCGACAAATCAAAATTAATTATCGTGGTACGTACTCGTTATAAACAGATCATAGTGAAAATTCTATCCTCTCAATTATTTTATATACAATATTCATTGAAGACATGCGAATTTAAAACATAATCAATGGCAGTTTTATTTTTAATCTGAGGGTCTAGCACGAACGTTTGCGATAGTTTTACCTACTTTCACATTCGAAACGAAACGTCGCGCGTCTATTGAAGGTTCCTCTTTTAATTTAAAAAAACAACTTAAATGGCCGTAACGTCGAGGATTCGATACGTGCGAGGTCTGATTTCATCTATGCTGATAATGTTTATTAACTAAGTTGCGTAAAATGACATCAACAATGTTTCATTTTACGTTCGGTTTCGAAGGCAAAAGTAAGTAAAACTATCGAGGATGCTCGGGCTAGGTCCTCTGTGCATTAAATTCATATGAACGCACGCGTTGTAAGATTTTATATAACTCTTTTTTTATGTTTGCGTAAATGTTATTAAAACGTTTTGCACTTTCGATTTAACATCGCCGCTCGTGGCGTGAGCTTTCTTTTTCGTTCCCATTTCTAACATTAACATAGCGTGTTTTACGCATATGGCTTGTTTAAAAAAAAAATATGTTATCGAAAAGAGATGTAACTACGGCGCTCGTCTTGTTCTGTCAGATCTAAAAGAAAGTTTGCTATTGTGAACGAATGAACGCTTATTTATACTTTCGCCTTGTGTTGAGTTGTAAAAATTGAAAATACAAATATTTCCACTAATTCCTAGTTAAATTCGGGTAGGGGTTTCTTATGTGACAGTCAACCGCGTATAGCGTTAAGTTTCACAGCCGATGGCAAGTGACAACCGACGGCCATAGACGCGTAAACCATTGTATATAATTATAATAATTAAGTTATAATTATCCGTGCGGATATGGTATCTATACTGATTCATCACAAGCTACGTCTCGCGACTTTGTCCGCGTAAAATTAGGCTTGCGAAAGTTTTTTGACCTGAAGCATAGTCCTGAAGAAGCCCCCGCGGAATCTCGACTTCTGGCAGGAGTTGAGCTGGGCAGAGTTAACACCAACCACCCCCCCCCCCCTCAAGCACAATAGTCCCCCTATTACGACTGAGTGCGAAAAAGCAGCTCGCGTAGAAAATAATCCTTGTTTAGGGAATGTCCATTAACTGAATAATTTATAAACAACCATCATACCAGATTTCGTCTTTGTAAGTCCCGCGGTTTTCGAGATGTCACAATAGGTGACCTTTCGCTTTTATACAAACAGTATAGCAATGTACTAGCTGTGCCCGCGACTACGTCCGCATAAAATTAGGTAAAAAAAAATTCAATTTTATGATGAGGTGATGATCTAGACCCTTCTATATAACCTTCCTCGATAAAGGGGCTATCTTCTATCTACCTTCCTCGATATAGGGGTAGTTCTTGAGAATAGCGCGTTCAAGCAAACAAACAAATTCTTCAGCTTTATATATAATTAAGAATATAAATATTTAAAAAAAAAACATTCTTAATAGTTTATGTTGACAAGCAGACGTTTCGCGTGTGCGGATGCGGAAATCTCTTCAAAAAACATTGTAATTTAGAAAAAAAAAAATTATGAAGTAATCGGATAGGCGTTTCATACGATGGTAAATTATTATTTTTATTTATACGCCTTATTGTACTGCACAAAAGAAATTTACACATAATAAGGTACAGGCAAAGAATGGACCGCATGGAAGCCGGCAACGCATTTGCTAGCCTCCTGGTCGTGCAGATGTCCATGGGGACTATAACAACTTTTTATAAAAAGAGACAAAACAAAAATAAAAGAAAAGAAATCATGCGCGTCCAAAAAATGGCGAAATAAGAAATTATAAAATTTAATGAGGGCTTATCGTTTGATGGATCAATTGTACAGAGAATTGCCGTTTCTATGGAATGAGCAAAGAATCAAGAGCAAAGAATGTCATGACCGTGGTAAAAAATGCAGCTAAATCTTGCTCGGACATTTTGTTTCGCACGATGTACACGCGTTAATACTTCTTGCCGATTGAAGACGAAAACATTGCGGTGTTTTATTATTTTATTTATTCAATTCCAACCATTCAATGATGTATATTAACTTTATTGCACAATAATATTGTAGGATTAGGTCTCGCCTTAGACAATAGTTTATTTTTTGGCTTTTAGCAAACTTTTTTACAGCTTTCATACAAATTTTGTCAAGCGAAACCAGGGCGAGTTGCTAACACAAACATATCAATTGGAATAGTATACATACCGGTTGTTCTAGAATTTTCTGAACCCTCTGCTGTGCGGTTGCATTTGGTTTCTCTCGCACTAAAATATATATCTTATCAATACCGGGGCAACTGTATAGCAACTTTTCTAGGAGTATCTGTAACAAAGATTATTTTTAAAGAAAACCTACGCCTTCAAAAAACGCTACGGAACTAAAAAGCAAAGTAAAAAACAATTGATTATTTAATACGGTTTTAAAAGAGTTTGTAAAATTCTTCTTAAATAGAATATAATTTCAATTTCAATTTGAGTTTGAGTTTGAATTTTATTTTAGTAGGCAAATGTCATTATGACCTATTTATAATGAGTACGTACCACGGTAATTAATTTTGATTTGTCCATATTTCCATTACATGGAACTATCATGTCACATTACAGTCGCGACCACGGTCCATGTAACTGGATCGAAGTGTCGATAAATCAAAATTAATTATCGTGGTACATCATCATCATCAGCCTGCGGCAATCCATGTACTGGAAAGTGTTTCTAGAAAACAAATTAGAGCTTGATAAAGTATTTCATTTACATTGAAAAGAAATTAAAATGGTATTAGTTGTGAGGTTGCAGATCGTGGGGGTGTCGAGGATGACATTAGAGGACAGTCTGTCATCTTAAACCCATATGCAATCCTCTGCAACCAGGCTGACCCTCGTACTACCTAGGAAGGAAGCTAGGAACCTAGGAAGAAGTTTGTAAAAGAGTGATTTGTGCATAATAAATTCAAATGATGTTTTATTCAAGTAGACTTTTACAAGCCAAATCAAAGTTATAAAAGTCAAATATTTTAAAAGATGCCACTGATTCGTAAGAGTCGAGCCACGAGAAGAATCAGCAAGAAACTCGTTAGCCACTCCTTTATAATAGTTCTTACAAAACTAGAGTTTAATACATTTCTGCATGTTAACTCTTTGGTTATTTGGTATAAGGTATGGACTGAAATCCGCAAGGTACCCGGTTCAAACCCCACCGCCGTTTGCATATTCTCGCACCCACTCCAAATGCAAGCTTTTAATTTAAGCTTAGTAGAAGAGGAAAAAGGGAATATTAGACACACCTGAAAAGTATTCCTAACATTCTTTTTTTTTTAAGTACAAAGCTGGAGCGACTCAATTCCCAGCAGTTTTATCTTTAATATAGTCTTCGACTGTATATTACGCCTTGTGAATGAGCACGTTTTAACATACTGTTTAAAATAGACAGGTTTAATAGGACATACAAAGCACAGAACCATAAAAAAGCAGAACTATTTACTCTGACAATGCAATAATGCGTGCGGTAATGTCGTCGCTTTCTGCTCCAAATACGCGCAACAATACCCTTATCGAAAACCACGTACGTCATCGGCCGTCAGGTCGCGGCTCTTTGTTGATGTCACGCTGTACATGCGATTTATAGATGTTGCTTTTTTTTTCTTTAAGTAGGCAAACGATTGTAGGACCAAGCCCAACAGGTTCCTCTTTAGATCGATAGCACCGACTTCAACACATCAGTAGGTGTCTAGTACATCGCATGTATAGTCGACCAAGCCAAACAGGTTCCTCTCTAGATCGATACCCGGACGCGCCGGACCAATTCGGCTACAAGCATGGCGTTACCTCTAATTGGATAGATAGAATTTGTTAAAAAAACATATTCAATTTTAGCGTGATTAATTCTCTATAAATGGGCTATCTAACACTGAAAGAATTTTACAAGTTCCTGAGATTAGCGCATTCAAGCAAACAAACTCATCAGCTTTATATATTTGTATAGATCACGTACAGATATATAAATTTTAGTTTGATACAATAGATTGGGAGCAAAGTAAGCGTTCAAGCAAACAGACTCTTCAGGTTTATTTATTAAAAATGGGTAGACAACGTAAAATTTAAACATTGAACATTATTTAACACTTGGTTTAATGGAAAACAAAATGTGATTTACGAAAAAAAAATTATTATAAAGATTTTTGAGTACCGTACAAAAGCAGTTAGTGCGAAATTATTTACGAACAAATATGGCTCATTATTTCGACCGCATCCACAATTCATTATGATTTACTATCACCAGCTAACGTTTGTATCGGTCCCTATACAGCGACTTGTAACAAAACTAAACTAAATTTTGGGGCTATTAATTTATATTACTTAGATTTAAGGGTCCCTGGGGGGGATTATTGTTCATGCCATTTCTCTGTAGACAACACGCAGGCTTTCCTATAGTAATTTCCAAGAGAATTACGATGATTTAATAAGCATTTGTACATTTTGATACCTCTCACGTAAATTGTTGTATCCCCAAAAGCAGCTTTACAGTAGAGCGTTACAAACATACAAATTTATATATAATCGTCATTACTTAACATATTTTTGTGTACAATAATTTATTCTTTATCTGTCCTATAACTGATATGTTCCACTGCTCCCCTTATACCGTCCGTGACAGTAGTATCCGAATCCTTTCTCTCTTCCCCATCTACCTTTATATCCCTTCTCTCTATCCCTTTCCCCTACTCCTGTCTTAATAATTAGAGGTAGCGCCATGCTTGTAGCCGAATTGGGCCGGCGCGTCCGGGTACGTTGTGGTTGTTTTGTAGGCGGACGCAGGGCCCGAGCAAGGGCGATCTGACCCAATTCCCTACGAGACTTCCTCGAGAGAGCACGTGGCTAAGAGCGTGCAGATGAGCCCTTTCCCTTTCATTGGTAAATAGCGATCTAACTCTTATAATAAGATTAGTTGAAAATATGTCAATACTAGCTGTTTTCCGCGTAAAATTAAGCTAGCGAAAGCCCTTACACCTGTTTAATCTGTCCCTATCGAAATATCAGTTTTTAATGGATATGTACTCATTATAAACTACCTCCTTGCCAAATTTCATCTTTGCACCCACCGCAGTTTTCAAGATTTCAGGATACTTTTATTACCTTTCACCTTTATGTACATATAAAAATTTTACCAGAAAACCATAATAAAATTTTGCAAACCCAAAAAATATTATCAAAATAGGTCCAACCTATTCTGATAATGTTTGATATTGCTTAATAATTAATAAGTAAAATAGACGCGCTCAGAAAAATTCAAAATGTAGAGTCCGTCCGACGACCACATTTTATATTGACCGTCTTTACTTCGATTTGTGTCGCACATATTACTGATTTATTTATTGAAAGATCACGGAACTTAAATTTGTTTTTTATGAGCTCACTGAAAACGGTTATAAAACCAAAGCGCAGTAGAGGTAGGAGTAAGGGGTATACCAGCAAAATTCCTGTACAACCTACTATAAGACATTGTCTTGCCTGCTATTAACCAATTAAAATATATCCTTTGTCTTGTTCATAAAACGTAATACTGTCTGTACGTTTATAAAATTATAATTTCAAAAAATCCGAAATCCCTGTACAACCTACTAAAAAACCTTGGCTTGTCAAGAACTGTCATAAGTTCATTCATTATTAGAAAGGACATCTAAAGCCGAACTAGTAGGATCATACCATATTTGGCTTAGCAGGGGAGGGAACACTGGCAGTGAAGGTGAGTGTTAGTGATCACTATAAAGAGCGCGCTCTTAAACCTACACCTGGACAATCTAGACAGCTTAGGCCTTCGGAGAGATGTTGCCTCTTTGTGCGTCTTCTACCGTCTGTATAACGGGGAATGCCCTGAGGAGCTATTCGAATTGGTACCTCCGATTCTTTTCCTGCACCGCACGCTACGCCACTGGGATAGATATCATCCCAGGAGAATCAAAATATAAAAGCGAGTTAGGCAAACTAATAGGCCGTACGTGGTGAGAATTGCATAATGTTTTGTAATGATCGGTACAGCTTTGAAGCTGACTGTCTCAAATAACGTTTAATTGTCATTATATGGTTCTAACGCTAAGGGTAGGCGTTAGTAACTGCGCCACAGTTTTTAACTAATGCGGTTATTATCGAAAATTTTATTTCTGTATTTTGTAATGCATCAATATTCTTATTTTTTTTATTCAACGGTAGGAAGATCTTATTAAAATCATAAGGTACGAGGTCCTATTGTTCGAGTCTCAATAGCTCAACGGTATAAGGTATAGACTGAAATCCGCACAGTACCCGGTTAAAACCCCGCCGCTGTTGTGGTATTATCGCAACCACTCCTAATACAAGCTTTTAATTTAAACTCAGTACAGGGAAACGGGAATATAATAATAATAAAAGCCTTTTATTTTTCAAAAATTAAATTTTACAAATATGTCAATTTTTATTCAGTTAACAATACAAAAAAAAATAATTAAATTAATAAATAGTTCATTGTTTATCACTGTGTCAATTTCGTTTATTAAATTAAATTTATATTTTTATTTAATGTTTTGAGAACCCCCTTCAAGGGTAAAGGTCTTCTCCAAGTTCGTCCAAGCTGCAAGCGATCTTTCTAAAGGGAATATTAGACACACTTAAAAAGTATTCCTAATATTCTTTAAAAGAAAAATTGTTAAAACATATATAATTGTAAAAAAATATATTTGTGCATAACAGGCGTCTGTTCCCTATAACACAGGCATTAAGTTGTCTACCTTAGGAACAGACGTCCGTGTGTCATATAGTCCTGTATCCTCCGTTCCCTTTCGATATCGGTATCGTCTTTGAGGTCGGGGGTTAGTATATGACCTAGATATTTAAAGCTGGCTATATATTAATTCAGTTATATATATTAATTCAGAAACGTGAAAAGAAATGTAAAATTAAAGAAGTAATTGATCGAACGGGACTTGGTAATGTCGTGCACGGAAGCAGTTATGCTAAAACCAATCGGCAGCAGTTTTTAAAGTAATAATAGTCGATAAAATTAACTTTTACCGGTCACTGAAAGTGGATGAAATAATTTTGTATTAACATCATTGCTAAAACGAGGCAATGGAATGGTACCTTATTTTTATTTCATACAAGCTCCAACCCGCGACTTTGTCCGCGTTTGTTTGACATTCATTAATTTTAAACCCATATTCCACCCCTATTAATTTTCATATTCGCGATAAAAAGTAGCCGTGTATTTAAGAATTGATGGTTATTCAGCTCAAATTCTTGGTCTAGCAAGAATTTGAGCTGAATAATAGTAGACCAGGTAATAAATGTTTGGTATACTTATGAGTGTATTTAATTTCCGTCATTTCATCAGTGACGCAGTGATGCGTCGATATGGTCGCACACGGCTGGCTGGCTGCGTTGGCACGCGTCACTATTTTACATACAAATGGACGTCGCTATATAATCCCACTAACAATGACTTTAATTTGTTCCGTCGCTGTGTGCGTACGAAAATCAATCTTGTTGTTAATGCCAAGGTATATAACACCGTCCATGTAATTTGCATCCTCGAATTCAGTAATCATATCAGTTTCGCATAAAATACTACTTAAAATTTATCGGCATAAAGAGCTAGAAATATAAAAGATTTGATAAACTACAAATGGCTGGCCCTTTGGCGCAGTGGGCAGTGACCTGCCTGCCTACTGCTCCGGGGGTCGTGGGTTCGATTCCCACTTCGAATCTGGGTGTATTATCCATACGTATGTATTTCTAAAAAAAAATTGTGTTTAACAGGCGGCTGTTACCTACAAGCATGTCAACCTGATTGATGAAGGCGCTGCAGGAGACGCGTACCTTAACTTAATCGAGCTATCGACATTCCTTCACAATATATTTTAGTTGTAAAAGTACCTTTGATTTTATTTTACTAATTTATATTGAGGAAAAAATGCTAGAACTTAAAAAAATTACGTCCAGTCATTCTATAGCTAAGCTGATAATTCCTTCATAATTGATGATTCTTTATTTTCCAATAAATTGGTACTACAATGATGTTACATACAATTTAGTCCAAGCATAACTAACTAACTTAATAGCATACAAATTATTATGATTTAAGTATTGAGTGATTAGTGGTAAAACGAATGGGGACGATTCATAGGAAATCGTTTTAATACTGCAGCGGCGAATGATTTTTGATATTTCGTAACATTTATTTAGTTAACAGGTTAAACTAGGAGCTTTATCAGTTCACTAGTTGATTCCTACGACTTTGTCCACGTAAATTTGCCCTTATACATCCTAAGAGCCGTTATACATCCTTAATCCGGCCCTATAAAAGATCCGTTCTTAGCGGATGTCCACTAAATATTAAATATCCTTGCCAAATTTCATTATTGTTCGTTACGCAGTTTTCAAGATTTCGTTATAGGTGACCTTTCGTCATCATTTATGAATAAATGACGTCATTTATTCATAAATTTGTTTACACACAGTGGCACATGAAGCTCAGTCAGGAAACTGCAAATAAATATAGAAAAAAAAAATATATATCAAAAAGTAAATATTACTATTAAAATAAACGAGAGTAAATCAGATTAGAATACATTAAAATTATAGATTTCTAACAAGTCTGGAAAGTATGTAAGTATATAAGTCAAGTATATATAATAAGTAATTTTCAATACCTGGCCTCATTCGTCTATCCGAAATATGTATGTCTAATCATGGATTTCGATGAATTTTTTTTTTCTTATGTTACAAGGGGGCAGACGAGCAGGCAGCAGGCACCGAAGTGCCTACCGGCGCCCATGGACA
>JANCMC010005270.1:0-11062 GCA_024363005.1 Charaxes varanes
TTATTCTGAAAGATGCTTTTCAAAGAAAAGGGCTTATTTCATGATTTAACTTTTTTTTATAATTAAAAATCCACAGGAGGAGCTGGACAAGGAAATGATTGGAATCAACGTCCCGTCCGACAACCTGCCAGACGTGCCGGTCACTGAGCCGGTGCCCGCGGCCCGAGCTAAGACCAGCAAGAAGGAGGAAGAAGATGGTGAGACATTATATTCATCTATGTTAATCTATTATTATTTTTTAATCAGGTCCGTTAAAACGTTTGTTTGGCTTTGTGCGTGTGCGCGTGTGCGTGGGTGATTGTGTGTAAGTGTGTGTGTTTCTTTTTTCCTACCGTTATTCTATAGATTCTAGTACAAGGGTCCGCTGAAATTGCAAAGGATGTGGCTGTGGGGCGAGTTACGATGACCGACTGCCTCTGACATTTATCCCCGGAATCCCCACAATCACGACTAATATCACTCGGTGACATTAATCGGGACTCGCTAATTTACGCGCCTACCAAAACACGGAGGAGGGCGGATATTTTGAAAACCAGTGTCAGAATGGATCACCCATCACCTGGCCGCGGTAAGAGCTACTTAACCTAGCGATCTACTCTATGCCGCCTACTGATTAAGCTACGATTTCCTAATTGGTTTGATTACGACTGTGTAATGTAAGGCAAGAGACAGGGGAGAATGGCAGAAGCAAAGGGAGGCTTATGCCCAGCTGTTGGTTATTAGTAATTATGACGGATTTAAAAAAAAAAAAACATTTTTTTTATTATCGAATTACTTGACAATATTAATTCAATACTAACATAATATTTTAATTTTGATTATGTACTTGCAATTCTCTCAATGGGCGTCATGTATACAAGACTGGCCCGTTGGCGCAGTGGGCAGTGACCCTGCCTACTGCTTCGGGGGTCGTGGGTTCGATTCTCACCTCAAGTCTGGGTGTATTATCCATATGTATGTATTTATATATTTCTAAAAAATATATATTTGTGTATAACAGGCGGCTAGTAAAACTTCTTTAGCTCCATCTATATATATGTATATAGACTTCTCTTCAGAAAAATCAAAACACTTGCTTTTTTTATACTAATATTCCTAAATATGGCCCATCCCGACTCACTTTTAACCTTAACGATCAGTAAAAAAACTAAAACCAATTGCCTCATTTCCAAGAGTTTTATTATGCTCCGACTAACAAACTTATAGGACAACAATGATATTATTCATGGAATATGATTTTATTTCTCATTTCACTTATGAGTCACTATATATATTTTATTGTCTGGAATTAATGAATATATATAATAACTGTAACTAAGACATGACCGTTCGTCTGTGCGTACGCAGTAAAGTAACATCATTATCCTCAAGAGCACGTGCTGCGGTTAAACTAAGAATGTTTAGTCATTTTTATTTGTACCTAAGAAACTTATATAGTAGTTTACCTTATCTCTCATTTGAATAGTAAAGGACCAGAGTTATTTTACGAAACATTAAAGGTTATGTCATTGGGCTCTTTTAATGGATACGTATGAAAAACATTATAAAATCGCAGAGGATGTTGTTGTCTCGTCATCCAGGGCGGACATATTCCTGTATTGAAAGACACTAAAGCGAGTAGTACTTGTAAAACTTACAGTTCCGTGGGAGACCAACATCCTTAACGACCATCTAATAAAAACGAATAAATACTTTGACCTAACCAAAGAGCTCACCAAAAATTGATACAAAGTCAGCTGATACGCGGTAGAGGTAGGAGCAAGGGGTATACCAGCAAAATCTCAACAGAACCTACTTGACTTGTCAAGAACTATCATAGGTTCATTATTAGAAAGGACGTCTAAAGCCGCACTAAAGGATCGTACCAGATTTGGCTAGACAGGGTAGGGAACACTGGCAGTGAAGGTGAGTGTTAGTGATCACTATAAAGAGCGCCGTCCAAATTTGTTTTTTAATTTTAAAGCAGAACGAAGAGCTCAATTTGTTGTACGTTTTTTTAAATTAGTTATGTGATGTGCCTCAACGCACGTTTCGCTTCGACACCGAAGCATCATCAGGAGATAGACTCTACAAAGGTTATTCGTAAAGGGTATTCGTAAACTTTACGAATAACCTTTGCAGACTCTGGTTTTGGCATAAGACAACGCACTCACGGCAAAGTCTACGTATTTCTGAAAAACTGGCAATGTCTATAAGCTTTTGAGAGTGCAGTGAGATCATGGGCATCAGTAGTTATCTATGATTAAGGAAATTTCCACTACCAGAAGATGACTTTACCGGTGTACAAAAACGCAACAATTTTCATCTTCAATAAAAGGTGAATGTATGTATGTCACAAGATTTTTCGCCATTTCTGAAACAATTTTGATGATTCTTTTTTTTTCTGATAGACACCTCCAGCTGTGTTGAACTCGGTGTCATCAGTGTAGGAAGGAACCTATTCGGCTTGGTACCGACTTCAAAAGTTATTATAAATTATTGTTTGTATTTTAATCCCTTGGAGTTGTTTGAAGGCGGTTAGTTATTTTGTCAATCTTGTTATGGATTTCCGAAAAGTAACGTTGGTAACTATGAATTATTTATAATGTGTTTATATAACAAAGTTGGAATTTAACAGCAACAATTACACATCGGCCGTAC
The DNA here is from genome assembly GCA_024363005.1 of Charaxes varanes. NCBI lineage: Eukaryota > Metazoa > Arthropoda > Insecta > Lepidoptera > Nymphalidae > Charaxes > Charaxes varanes. Next base: position 2,641 of record JANCMC010005270.1, read on the forward strand.
GACATGTGGTGTTGGAACAGAGTGGACTTTGATTAATTCTCCGTTAGATTTATGACCCTCAATATATCAATGTAATTGTAAATAACTCCACTGCCCAATATTTGTAACTGTCGTATGAAATTTCCGCTTGTTCTTTTTTAATATTAATTACCAACATTTTTATAGCAAGGTTGTACACATACCGACAACTAACAGCAAGGTCTTTTGCAAACGCAAAGACTAAACATTAAAGGTATTTTTAAAGGTATAAAAGCACCACATTCTTCTACTATTTAGAGTCTCTCAAAATCAACTTTCAATGAACTGACGCATTTTTTAATTAAGAAAAAACAAAAAAGTTTATATAATAAGTGTACTTAGTAAAACGAAAAAAAAAACTGGCGGCCTTTCCACTGGTTTTGGGCGGCATATTTGCTGCTCAACAAACAATTTGATCTCACAAGAATCGAAAAAACGCATCACGCGTGAAGTGCTGGACGGATTTCGCTAATTCATCTTTGTTGTGTTTTTTATCGTTCGGAGAAGGTTTTTATGAATATATATATTTATATAAAAATGTAAAATTACTTAACCACCATATTAAATTATTTCTAATAATATTAGGGACTGGGACGGACACATGAACTGGGATAATATTATAGGGTAATAGAATGTAGTGAATAGTAACGTTGGGCACGTTCGAACTGGGTATACCAGCCGAGTATACACTGTATAGTATATTTATATACTAAATGTACCCCGCGACTCCGTCCACATGGGCCACTATTATTACTTAAAGAATGGTAAGGCTTTAAAGTATAGTTTACAACCGATTCTCAGACCTACCAAATATGCACAAAAAATTTCATAAGAATCGGTCCAGCTACTTCGGAGGAATTTGGCAACAAACACTGTTACACGAGAATTTTATAACTTATACTACACTAATATGTAAAGCTGAAGAGTTTGTTTGTTTGTTTGAACGCGCTAAACGCAAGAACTACTATTTAGATTTGAAAAATTCTCACAGTGTTTGATAGGTAATTAATCGACAAATGCTATAGGCTATATATCATTAAGCTGAAATTTTTCACTTAAGTTTAGGCGGACCTAGTCACGGGTAACAACTAATACGTAATATTTTCGGTAGCATTCTGGTGACGGTTTCTTTAAAGCTTTTGTTAGAAGTGGGCACTACGATGGCCCAGTGGAGTCCGGTTTTCGACCAAGCAAATCCATTTTCATGATACCTTACACTATTAAGTTCTTCTTCTTCTTCCTAGCGTTATCCTGATATAGCACCAGGGTCCACTTAGATTGCAGAGGATATATTTTACAATAATTTAAAAACCGAATTGAATGATTACATTTACACTTTGATTGTAAATAAGTATGATATGTTGAAGTTGTTTTACGCTTGTATCTTTTAAACTATGAGCCCCCATAGCTCAACGGTATGGACTGAAATCCGCAAGTTACCCGGTTCAAACCCCACCGCCCCGGTATTGTCGCACCCACTTCCAATACAAGCTTTTTAATTTAAGCTTAGTAGGAGGGAAAAAGGGAATATTAGACATACCTAAAAAGTATATTTCTAATATTCTTAAAAAAAAAACTACACAACGGATTTTAATGCGGTTTTCAACAATAAACAAGGCGATTCAAGGCGAAGGTTCATAGATCGATATATGGTCAATTATTGCCTAAACTGTGGCAATACATAGGTTTTATCAGCAAAACGTATCAAGAGTGTGACATTTTAGGCATGCAACAATATTTGAGTTAACTAATTAATTATTCATTCTTACGGTTTATTTCAGTCCGTCCTTCTACCGATGAGCTCAAGAGGGTTAATAGAACCAGATTTAAAAAACTTTTTTTTTTTTCAGAACGACTCAGACGATGAGCAGTGCGCTTTGAGTGATAAATGGCAGTACGAGAGGAAGTCGAGGAGATGGTCTCGTGTCGTGGAGATAACTCCACAGGCGCAGAGGAGATTACAGGTTTGTGGTTTACGGGATTTAGTTCCTAGTAGTGTATGTAGAGGTTTGCCTATCGACGGCCATCTTTGAAAGTGGTAAGAATGCTAAATTCAATGGAAATAAAATCGGATACGACCACCTACATCGCTTACATTGCAACAAAAAAATAAATTCGAGAAAATTTATCGTTTATCGCTTTATTAAATCCCATTCGACTTTTTAATTACCGGTTTAAAATTTGGGTTCCGTAGTATTAAAAGGGACCCTTACAACTTCGCTCTGTCCGTCCCTCCGTCCGTCTGCCTTTAAGATGACCCCCCCCCCTAGCATTTCCAAACTATTAAACGTAGAGACTTGAAAACATTCATGTTGACAGAACATGCCTAAAACTCATTAGGAAAATAATTTGAACGAAATCAGACACGGAACCACTTGACGCCGATCTTATGTGAGAAAGAATTACTGGTACCCGGAAGGCCGACCCAAAGACCAAAAGAACTGCAAGCTTGGCCCTACCACGCCTGCCCTATCCTTAACATCGTCTTTCTCCTCCGTCCGTCCTCTGACATTGCAACTACATCTTTTCCATCTTGTTTTGAGTCTATCTCTGGATCTTCGGCCTGGGATAGAAAGGACATAAAGGATAAGTTAATTAAATGGAAATTTCCAAAATCGACACCTATTTTCACCGCCGGAAAACTTGAACTTGTGTCTACTTTCTAAGCAACGAACACATGCATTATTACTGAGCTAGGTCGTTTTATACTTATGGCGGCAAATCTATTTCTAAGTATGTACTTGACATTTTAGTAATTAAACGGCCTTATTATGTGTATTACAAATAATGCCAATGCCCAAACAATTCAATAAAATTTATTATTCGTATGATTGGCTAGGTTACTTTTCCTTTACAGCTCATATGGTTCAATCCTTGTTAAATTCTTCTTTCCGAAATGTATTTAAATAAATTGCCTAGATATATGTCGACGTGGTTTAATCGACTCTTCTTCTATCTTCTATATAAATAAAAATGAATTTCCAAAATGTATATCTGTAAGTGCATAACTTCCGAAGGACTGCACCATATTGGATAATTCATTTTGTTGTATTCATTATTGTTATACCGGAGCCAGACATAGCTCTAATTGTTTGTACATTGTTGTCCTTGAAGACTACAAAAAAACAGCTACACCAAGTCCCCGGCCACACTACATGATCATTGAAATGATCATTCAAATGAAGCTATGTCTGACTCCGGTATTAGAACAATGTTTGTATACCTACTTTAAAATATCTTCCGTTTATTACGGATAATTTTCTAAAATTTTGGAAAAGCGAACGTGAATAATATTATAGGGTAATAGAATGCTGCAAATAGAAAATAACCCAACGTTATACGAAAATCTTTCCGTTAACCTTTGAAAATCCATAATAGATTCATTGGAATAAAAACTTAAAGGAGTTCACATTTGATTACCGGAATGCAGTGGACTAGAGGGCCACCAACGAGGCCAACAACTAGGCCACCACCACCAACCCAACCTTCAACATATCTGCCACCTACTAGACCTACTCCACCACCAACGAGGCCAACGACTAGGCCACCACCACCAACACAACCTACGACATATCTGCCACCAACGAGATATACTTCACCACCAACGAGGCCTACAACTAGACCACCACCACCAACACAACCGCCAACACCACCACCAACAAGACCTGAATTAAAGACAACCGGTTACGACTACCCTGTTCCAAAGGTACCTTTTACTGTTCCAACTAGACCCCCTCCAACTCTATCTCCTACAACCAAACCTCCTGTATATATTCCTCCATCTACAACCAAGCCTCCCGTATATATTCCTCCATCCACAACCAGACCTCCTGTATATATACCTCCATCTACGACCAGACCTCCTATCTATATACCGCCGTCTACAACCAAAGCTCCGCCGGTCTACGTCCCTCCATCAACAACAAAGGCGCCGCCAGTCTACGTGCCACCTTCTACGACAAGACCTCCCGTATACATAACACCCCCAACGACTCGACGACCTATATATGTGCCCCCTGTAACGTATACAACGAGACCACCCTTCATACCCGACCAGGGATACTTCTACGACAAACCATCAGTACCTTTTGTGTTCTAATCTAGTGTAAAAAGTTACTAAGATGCCATAATTATTATAAATGTGATACCAGACTGTGCTTCGGACGCAAGGATGTTATTGTTGCAATACACGGCTGACCCGCGGTTACCCGAAAAGAGAACGTCACCAAGTGCGTCGGATTGTAGATACTACGTTATCCGTAACTGTTCTTAATGTTTACTTTATCTGTACGTAAAATATCGCATGATAAGATCCTACAATAATGTACAGTAGTGTCGCCTTGAAAATAAGAGCAAGATTTAATAAATTAAACAACGCAAGTGAATCGTAACCTTATTTAGGACATTAAATGTAGCCTTATCACAAAGTTTGCGTTACGATGTCAGATACACCCTGTATTAGGAACACTCAGGCGCAGCTTAGGGCGGATTTCTTAACACTATTCAACACAGATTTTAAAAAGACATCCAGAGGTATCAAAATGGAAGCCTCTACACTTAAAAAAATACTTGCTATGGCTAAGGAAAGACCTTGGTTTCAATGGAATTCGAAACTACTTGCACAAACTTTTAAAATCTGTTTGTTTTAAATGCAAGAAATGTAAATCAAATAGAAAATACTAACATTCCTATCAATAGAGGAAAATATTTATGTAATTATGGACAATCGTAATTTACCTGAAGATCCGAAAGGACCAGTATATCCAAACGGTACGTATATCGAAGAAAACAATGAAAACGAAATGTCAACAATTTATAACGGACCTTACCAACTCATAGCTTACCATCAAGGGACAAGAAGATGGCATTGGTACCTCATATACGTCAGTCATAATAAGCAGTGGGAATCTAACTCTAGACTGGGAAGAATTATTCGAGGAGCCTATAAAACAAGTATTAACTTTTTGTCTTGTCTACGCGAGTATCTTTATTCCCGCAATGGTCGTCAAGAATTGCACGACATTCTCAACGACGAACAAATTGAAGCTTGTAAATGTCAGTCCATGTCCAGGTCATTCGTGTAGATTGGTCGGGTGTGTTCAATACACGACACAAAACTACGAGGCTGAATGTACCGAAGGGCGAACTGCATAGATTCGAAGTAAAAACACAACATTACAAGAAGTCAGGAGTGGTGGATGCAAATGGTGAGACCGATGAGCGTAGTTTACGAAAACAACTATGGGACGGAACTCAAGTATCACGCAAAAACGGCCACGTTTTATATAGACGGAAAAACGATGGCATCTAATATGACAATAGACTATAGAGTGACGTAGAACTAATGGTGGAAATTCAGATATTATTTTACTTTCATTTCGAAAACAGAAATATAACACAGGCATTAAGTTGTCTACCTTAGGAACAGACGTCCGTGTGTCATATAGTTCTGTATATATTTATTTACAAATATATTCAATGAACAAATTATTATTTATTTAAACTATTATATTAATATTATGATAATAGTTGTCTTGAATAAGAGAAGTCGGAATTAAAAGAATTAATTAATGTATAATTTAACGCAATCCTAAATCGCACCAGCGTTGTGTGAATGGTGAAAAATAAATTGCAAAATTGGCTATTTTATGTCAATTAATATATACATTTTGTGTGTTTAGTGTACGTGCATTGCTTTATACACTATAATATACATCGTAATTCGTTTTATGTACTTAGTTTTAAATTTCTTGACATCTGATTCGGTTTTAGTGTCTGCTGGAAATTGCATAATTTTGATGGAATTTATTTAGCAAAATTTTTTATATACTTTATTCGGTTTTTTCTGTATAGTTATTTTGTAATTTGTTTTAGTGAAAAAACTTTTTAATTAAAATTGTATTTTTGTATGCAATATTCTTATGTGCAATTCGTATTTATAATAAAAGCAATTGTGGGTCTTTATTTGTTTCATTTCTGTACCTACCTTGTGTATCTTTTTCTTCTTAGCGTTATCCCGGTTAAATGCCAGGCTCCGCTTAGATTGCAGATGTGGCTGTGGGGCGATGGCCAACTCGAGACTTCCTAAGACAATTGATGGAAAACGTAACCCGGGGGTTTGGCAACTCTTACGCTATAAAGATGTCCTAAAGCGTCATATAAATGCATGCAACATACGTCATGAGAACTGGAAAAATGTTTCAAAGCAAAGATCGCTTTGGATTAGGACTGTCAAGAGCTCACTCAAATCCTTTGCTTTTAATGGAATCCAAAAACTTGATTCTAAGCTTCTTCTTCCTAGCGTAATCCCGGTTAAATACCAGGGTCCGCTTAGATTGCAGAGGATATGGCTGTGGGGCGAGTTAAGATGACCGATTGCCATCTGACGTCATCCAGTTTAAAAGTGCAAATGAAAATTTTGTCGTCTCAAATAATATTAAAATGTTCTTCTATTTAAAACGAGGAAATATTAAATTTTTAAAAATTGTTCTGCTTCCAACTTCGCTTGTTAAAATTTATTTTTTGACCAGTCCACAAAATTACGTTATGAAATTAACGTATTTCCATGAACTAGAGATCGCCTCGAAATTCACCTTTTTGCTTACAATGACACATATTATTCTTTTCACAGAAAAATAAAGTTTGACAATTAATATAATATACGGTTGTCACGATTGCGCTTTGACATCATCCAATACATGTGTGTGTAAATCGTTTGGCATTGGTGTGCGTGTGGTTTTATTTTTATAATTTAATTTAGTAATATTGCATATTATAAAAAAATTTGCGTTCGCACACCTTCCTCTATATGAACTACAATTGTGCCAAATTTCGTATTCCTTAGTCCACGAAATTTTCCTGAAATACTACGTAAAGTTTTCGCTTCACGTATTGATATATAAATTCCTGGTAGGACGTAGAATTCCTTTTAAATAGTGACATTATTATGTAGGTACAATGTACTGACTTGCAAGTACTAATTAATGAATTTTGTATGATCAAATTTCTGTAGTTAGATAAAGCGACAATTAAACTAAAGTATTGATAATATATTAAAAAGTATCTTCTAGGAAATTAAAGCTAGAGGATTGATTTCTTAAATATGTCCACAGCTGGGCGTAGGCTTCCATAATAAACTCCTATAATTTGGTTATATATCGCTGAGATCCACCTTCTTACAGCATCTTAATTCAACATTTAGATCTAAATTCTCGGTCTTCCTGTAAGCTTCTTCATTCATTTCATTTCATAATTGTTTGGGGCACTGTAAGGTTAAAAATATGAGGACCATAATAATTTTAACATTTGTAAATTAAGAATTTCAATTCTTAAAAAGAGGTATCTTCCATTATTTCATAGCTGGATGATTGTTTTTGTAGTAGAAATGTTTACTTAACCTGACAACAATGTACAAACACTCTGAGCTATGTCTGACTCTGGCGAAACTATGGCCTTAATTTTCCTCGCCCGATTATACTACACCCACCTTCTCAAAGCCTGAATTAATTAATCAAAGAAAGAAAATTGATCACCACTATCACTTCAATGACAGCTTTTAGCTTTCAATCATTCCCACACACCGGCAGTATCAATGGAACATAACAAAAAGGGAGAATATAAAATAGATAATTTTATTTGAAAAAATTAATTAGCTATGTCTGCAACATGGTTCGCGTAAAATTAGGTATAAAAATAGATTAAATTTTAGCGTGATGATATATAACCTTTAACCTTCCTCGATAAATGGGCTATCTAACAGAAATAATTTTTAAAATCGGACCAGTAGTTCCTGAGATAAGCGTATTCCAGCAAACAAACAAACTCTTCAGCTTTATATATTAGTATAAATTAAAAATGAAACAACAACTAAATTAACGTCTTCATCGTCAAGAAAAAAAAACTAAACTAAACAAAATGCACGTTTCTTACATTTCGTAATGACAGAGAAACAGTTGATTTTGTGAGAGCTTACAAGTAATTAAATTAATTAAGCAAATATAACATAATATATACATATACCAATAAATGTAATTAACTAAATTTATACAACTTGTCTTATTAGCTTTCTGTTCCAAATGTATTATGAAGCACAATTTTTAAATAAAATTAAATGAATGTTTAATATCGAGTGTTTTTCCAACGTGCTCTGATTAAGGTTTCCATCCTTGGAATGATGTAATGAAAAATATTTTGTTTAGTTTAATTTTTGTGTTGCAAATTAATATCAAAATATGTTAATTGAATTGTAGTTTCATTTTTAATTATTATTTGTTCAAAAATAAAACAAACTATTTTAAATTCACCCTTTTTTGTGTCCCGCTTATTCTGTGGGAAGTGTGCTTCTAAAGATTCTATTCCTCTTTGTATACACCTAATATCATCGCATGTAGGACGAAATACTTTC
>JANCMC010005291.1:0-55654 GCA_024363005.1 Charaxes varanes
ATTGGAGACTGACTTTACCAAACAATGATCAGAGGAGCCGAGTGGAGCTGCAACTGATACAGAAGATCGGTCAGGGTCAGTAGTCAGCAAAAGATCTAAACAATTGGGTGTGTGCCCATCAATATCTGGTACCCGTGTTGCTTCACGTACCAGCTGGGTGAGGTCTAAAGATAAAGCAAATTTAAGTGCCTCTCTCCCAGCGCATATATATATATAATCTCGCACACGATAGTTCATCTGCAACTTTTGTTAACGGTCTTTAATTATCAAGCGGTGAAATAAGGTTACTTTATGTAGAGTGCTTCACAAATCTATTAGCTCATAGCTATTATTTGTGAGAGCGCTTAAACTATGAGTGGTGTTTTAGTATTCATACATTAGCCATATATCAAAACAATAATGCACGCCGTTGTGGTCTATAAATATTTCACGATTAACATATACGTGTACTAGCGGACCCATCAGACGCTGTCCTGCGAGATCTTTGGCTTACTTACTATTTACTACATTCTATTATCCTACAATACTGTCTCCGTTCCTGTTTCATAATGGTTACTATTTTGGCGTAAATGGCTTAAACATGACAGATACATACGTGCTGTCGTGGGTATTTTTGTATAACTACTTAAGATAAACATTTCCTAAATACACTATGTACGTACGTGTAACTCTAACGGTTTTTGCAGTGCACGTCAGAATATCGCGCAGATGGCGGAATGTTCTCCTACTTGCTTGATATTTATCGTTATATTTTAGACAATTCACACAATATCTTTATAATGTAAAGCCTATGTGTTATTCTCATGTATTAAATATATTATTGTAAAGTTTTATTAAAATCCTATTTAATAAAATTTTATTTAATGTTTTTTGAGTGTACTGTTTTTGTTTGCAAGTACAAATGTAACAAATATGGTAAGGGCTAAATACACCTGTATTATCAGGAAACTTTTGAACGCGATTTCGGCATTTGAGAAATGAGTATATACTTTTTGTTGAAGGTTCTAGCGGGGTAGAGGTATAAACCGAGACTCCTTAAGAATTTAGTCCATCTTTTTAGCGTTGAGCCATCGAGGTATGCCGACCCAATATTATAGGATGGAACTGATTTATTCGAATAAAAAAATTAGATAAATTGTACTTACAAGACACTTATATATTAGCAAAACTGAAAAAGCGCAATACAAAAAGAGACGCATTTTCACATTTAGTACTGTTTGAATGATAGCACCAATGTCATCAAATCTGCTATATATGTGACCGAATCCACGGTCTACTACCTCGGCATAGAAATAAAATTTTAACGAAATAATTACAGTACGGTCTGAAAAAAAGATCAAATATTTCAAATTAGAAACAAAAACTATCCGCTGATACGGGTATAATAAACTTAATTGTATAGAAAAAATCAATATTATTTTCTTTATTTATTACAAAAATAAATTATTTTACAAGGATAAGAACTCAGAGACGGCTGAACCAAATTAACTTCTGATTGTTTTGTTTTATTCCCCCATATCTGGGAAGGTTTAAAAGAAAAGAAAGGAAAAGTGAAAAGATTATTTATTTATTATTCAGATTAGAGATAAAAATACTAAAATATGTAGATTTGGTCGTTACTTCAGATTACTTCTATGATAGATGACGTTCGCACTAGATCTTGTGACTGGCGTGCTATGTTAAATTAGTATATCATAATTAACAATTCAATGACACGTTTTATGAAAAAGACAATATGGTTAATTGGTTAATAGCAGCCGAACCAAAACTCAACGTCAACGGCAAGAAAACGTCAGCCGCGTCTGCTAGTAAATAACCTATTTTGTCGTCGTTATATTTACTTGAGAAGGTCGAGATCTAATCAGTGGTCGACATTTGAGTCATTCGCTAGGTTCAGTTGCTGTTGCTGCGACCGGGTGATAGATAGGGAACCCATTCTACCACTGGTTTATATTTGATATACGACCTCCTCCGTGTTTCGGAAGGCACGTAAAACAGTGGGACCGGATTGGGGTCGAGGGTTCGACTCCCGCCTAGATGGGTTTCCCGTTTAGGTTTATTTTCTATATGTATATATTTATTTCTACAAAAAAATATTAGTGTTAAAAGGCCCCTATTACCTATATATAACACAGGCTATTAAATTGTCTTAGGAACAGACGTCCTTGTGTCATACAGTCCTGTATATATGTATTTATATTTATATACTTCATCTCCCAAACAATGACGTGGATATGTTTTAGAGAGCAGCAGCAAGAGCATACTTATTTCTCAAAGATCGGCAACGCATCTCCGAGTCTTCTAATACTGCAGTTATCCATGAGCGCATCGGTAGATACTCAAGCGAATCTCCTGCCCGTTTGCTTTTATATAAAAAAAGAATAATGTTTAAAAGACGTTAAATAAAGATAAAGAAAAAGTTGTGAATTGAATCTATAATGATATTATTTGATTCTTGAATGTATGAAGATACATTAACTAGTTGTAAATTTATTTCTTTTATTAGTCTATGTGAATGCATGTCCGTTTTAATTAAATAAATAAAAGGTCTTCCGGCATGCAAACTATTCTCTCAGTAGAAAAATCTTATGTAAACAAGACCGAAGCCACCGGCATAAACTAACTAACTAGTAAACAAATAAATAAGATGTCCGGGTCAGAATCTTCAGAATCCCTGCAACTTTAATTTTTCCTGAAGGTACAAAGGGGAGATTTGTAAGAGCTCTGTGAACTTTTCACAAAGAGTTCTTTCTTTAAGCCTGTTTTTAAATATATAGAATTTTTATATTATACAAACATTGTGAAATATATCAAGGATGAATCGGATTTGCACTAAGACGGCCTCTTTACGACTTCAAAAGATATTCTCAATTCAATTGTATTTTAATATGTATTTAACGCGATTACTCCGCCATTTATGAGTTGATTTTGATAATTCTTTTTTGTTTGGTAGACCATAGTTCTGTAGTAGTCTTGTATAAATTTTATCGAAATCCGTCGAGCCGTTTCAGAGAATACGACTAATATCACAAAGTGACATTAATCGGGTCCCACTGTTTTACGTGCCTTCCGAAACACGGAGGAGGTCGAATGTCAAATATAAACCAGTGCTAGAATGGGTCATCCATCTATTAACCGGTCGCAGCGAGAGCAATTTAACCTAGCGATCGACTCGAATGCCGACCGATGATTAAGCCACGATCTCTTCTGAAAATCCATATTATTGCGAAAAGCATCCTATTTACTTGAAAAATTAAGACAATTGTATTAATTTTAGGAGGATATGACTTGCACGATCGCCAACCAAGAAGGATCTTACAAGAGGAAGAAAAAATATGAGGACTTCGACCCGTTCTCTGTTGAAATGTACTCAGCCATCAACAAGGTTCAGTATAGGGTGCTGAGAATGATTGGCGACTTTAAGAAAAAACATAATAAGGTGAATGTAAAAAAATGATACCAAAATATAATTAATATAAATACTTCCTATGATTTAATTTCATGATTTTGATGAATGTTAAATAGTTAAATTTATGTGTGAAATCAAGTCAATTAAAATTAACTTAGCCTAATTATTATTTATAACAACAGCCGTTTGCCTGTAAACTTGTTGTAATATATCTCATCAAAATAGGTCTAGTCCTGTCTTGTTTTCGACGTTATCCGTCCATATTCTTCTTCTTCTTCTCCTTTTCGTTTCAATGGCCAAACTATATTTTGGGTGTAAGGGCCTATATCCGTCCATATTGATGCTAAACTTCTACCCAATATGATATTCCAACTATGTCCAAGGAATCCCGCGTTGAGTTCCCGCTAAGATATCAACACTCTTAACCAGAGGCCGGCAACCTTTTGGCAAACAAGGGCCATTTCGTCAAAAAAGATATCTAGGCGGGCCGCACTTGTAAAATAATTATTTGCGAATAGGTATTTAGCTATCTATAGGAGGTCGTGGCCTAATCAGTGGTCGGCATTTGAGTCGATCGCTAGGTTAAGTTACTCTTGCTGCGACCGGGTGATCCAGTTTTAGAATGGCTCACCCATCTACCAACCGGTCGCAGCAAGAGCAACTTAACTTAGCGATCGACTCAAATGCCGACCACTGATTAGGCCACGACCTCCTCCAACCAATTATAGCTGTGTGTTAATATATGACTAAAGTGTACTCTATTCAATTCGTCTTGAGACAAAAGGTAAACAAACAAAATGCCGACAATATGTTGGCTAATTTTAAAAGAATCACAGTCTATAGTATATCACTACAACATTTTCATTTCAATAGCCGCGACTTCATCCTTCGACCGTCACATACCAAAATGTAATCCTTTCATCCTTTATTAACATACTACATAAAATAATTAATTAGAAATAAGAAGAGGAGGAGCCTTCGAAAATGTGACAACATGTGACAAGGTGGTAGGAGTTAAATAATTGTAAAATTCTTGTGACGCAATTTACTGATGACCCCTTGAGTATACTACGTAACCCGAGGCTATAAAGCATTTTAAACTGTCCCATATAAACAATGCTAAGTACCGATAGCAGCTGCACAAAATAGATAATGAAAATATAACTAATAACGTAATAATAAAATAGATGATAAACAATCTATCAACAGTAAGTTAAACAATAAGCGATTCTATAATTTTTATGATAAATTATGGTTACTTCCAACACAAGCAACGCCATTTTAAACAGCACTAATATCTATGTACATTTTAATAATATTATTCGATCTCTCTATTTACAAACGCATCCGCAAAGTTAGTCTATAAAATGATATATGATATATGATGAATGATGTATAAAATACTTTATACATCAGAATAACACATAGGCTATAAATTATAAAAATTTTGTGTGAATTATCAAAAATATAACGATAAATATCAAGCAAGTAGGAGAAAATTCTGCCTTCTGCGAGTTATTCTTGCGGGCGGCTGCAAAAACCTTTAAGAGTTACACGTACATATATATATAGCGTATGAAGGAAATGTTTATCTTAAATAGGTTGAAAAAAGAGCCAATAAACCTACCGTGTTATAGGGGGGATGACGGTATATTTAAGGTAGGAAGTTTACTTTAACAGCGGCCAATAATGTGTACTGTCAAAAAATCGCAAATCTGCGAAAGCACCTTAGCTATGTCCATATTATCCAAGCGGTCGGCGGGGCACAGCTGTTCGAAATGCAGCAACAAAGTGCCCCCGCGCGATACCAAAAGTGCCCCACCGCTTTGCAAACCGTCTCCCAATACATCGTTCTGTAGACCTGTTTCAGTGTACACTGTTCTTATGCCAGAGCCAGACATAGCTCAAAGTGTTTGTACATTTTTGTCCTTGAATACTACAAAGTACTGCAAAACTTTGTGAAGCTACACAAAGTCCCCGGCCACACTGCATGATCATTCAAATGAGGCTATGTCCGGATTCAGCTTTAAAACAAATTCTAGGAATACTTAAGGTATGCCTAGCTAATATTCTGGGCAACATAATATGTTAGTTGTCAATTTTTCAAAAACTAGCATATATTATTAAATCAACAGTCAACTAAACCTTAAAAATAAATATTTTAGAGAAAGGCGAACTTTTTCCTGGTTAGTTTAGGTGTTTATAAATCCTTTTCAGCGCCAAAAACCTCGAAACGATTAGGATTTCATTTTGTAATGATGCAGCTTTATCCTGTTTTGTGCGCCTGTATAAAAAGACATAACGTCTTGCCAAACAAACAGCTGTTTGAGAGCGCGTTTGGAGTGCACGTTATCAACGATAACTTATTTGGCAAGATGTGACGTCATACGCTCTGAATGCTTTTCTGTCACGTGATTTGTGTCTTTAATTGTAGTAATTGCAACTTTTCATGATCTTGCTTTATGTAATATTTAAACATCTATCAACTATGTAGTACAAAAATTTATAAGGATTTATCACAGTGGCAAATACCCCTCTTACGCAATTAGTTTAAAAGGTTTGAACTATTTGTGGGATTATGAAATAGCAAGATATGTAACCAATGAGTTTATTCCTTTATCTTTTTGTAACGATCTCGTCACGAATTCATCAGCTTACTCCGCAACAGTCAAGCGTGCGTAAAGTAAACTTCAAAAAAACAGTATGTTTCAGGTACTTAGTTCTTTTTTTGAAAGTTTGTGTTTTACATCTCCTCAGATCTTCTAGTAAGAAAAAAAGTTACCTGTGTACGTACTCAAAACTAAATATTTCAAGTTCTAAATAATAACCGTTCAAAAATGTCTGTGGAAGAAAATTCTATTTCAGAATTTGTTAAATATAGAACTTTATTTCGTTGCCGAACTATTCTAAGAACAGTAGGTATAATGTCTATAATCTAGCATCTTTGGTGAAGAAAAATTGCTAGAACTCTATTGATCCTAACGAAATCTAGAGGCCGCCACACCACGCCCGGTTGGCCTTGTGCCAAAATATCGCCGGTCCGCCGGTTCCATCGTTGCAACCGGAATTTCAAATAAAACAATTGTATTCTTATAAATTCAAAAACATCTTCCCGGACGAAGTACCACAAATCATTCTTTTAAAGAAAAAACGAATTATCCGCGTAATTGTTTAGACGAGATTATTTTCGTAGATAGAAAAATGTTTACTTTCTCGCTTACCTAAAATGTTTGCCATGGTTGAGATAGATAAATAACTTAGTCACTGTTATATTAAACCACAGTACGTGAGCTCGAAGCGCTGTTGGTCTTTAAACTGAACTGAGGGAGGGAGAGGCACTCGGTCGCGTTACATCTCATGGACGCGACGTAATGCGCTATATGATGTCATCCTTTACCTGACGAGACCACAATATTTTATTGGAATTTTGTTAGTAAAATACGTGTTTATAAATACAAAAAGAATACCATTGTATAACGTAATTAATTTTGTAGCTCAACCAGGGCTAAGTTCTGTTATTTCTGTTTTTCGGCCCATTTATTTTACGACTGAGTTGAAGATTTTATGGAATTTATTGTCTGTAATCATGTTTTTCTTTAACAAGCATTAAACTGTTTAATCTTATGATTAATTAGAAATATAAATATTTATTCTTTAAATAAGTTTTTAAAAACTTATAATTTAAGTTTTTTTTTAAGTTTGACCAAGTAACATCGATACATTACGCGATAATATATCGATATAAAAAGGACATCACTATTATCTACTGTTTCCAGAATTTAATGCATATCTAAACGAAAGATCCGATACGATAAGATCCATTGACACAACACATTGATTCAGTCCATTACATTCGCATTAAGAAACTTGGAAAATGTAGTTTTTATTTTACTACCAGTTCTCATGCTTTCTCCTCAAGTTCCTATTAGTATGGACTTCCTGGTTATGTTATCTATTTGCCAAGATTTGCCACTTCGCCTAGGTGATTTAATAAACTTCCAATTTAGATATTACAAACATGACTAGCTGTTTTCCGCCACCTCGTCGGCTTAAAATGGCGAGAGCCATTGGACCTCTTTAAGCCCTTTGCCCCTATCGAAAAATCTTTTCTAAGCAGATGTCTACTAACTATATCTATCTCTCTCTTAAAGATCTTTGCACATCCCGTGGTTTTCTAGATTTCGTATTAGGCAACCTTCCGTTTTTATATTATTCTTACCCACGATTTCGTTCGAGTAAAATTTGGTGAAAATTTTTAGCGTGATGATATATAGCCTATAGGCTTTCTCGATAAATGGGCTATCTAACACTGAAATAATTTTTCACATCGGACCAGTATGTAAAAGAATTTTTCAATTAACGAGTTGGAACTCTTTATGCTTTTAGGTTTTTTTCCTTTATGTGTTATTATGTGATTTTAATTTCTTTATTAGACAGTCTCTCTACATTGAAGTGGCATTTAGATAAATAATTGGAGAATATTTAACAATGTTTCCTATTAAATATCTTTTTTTTATTATTGGAGATAGGCATGCGGTTGACCGCAGTCACACCTGATGTTAAGTGTAGATACGGTCTACGGTGGAAGGCGCTTGCCTAGAATGAACCCATTCACTCCTGCCTTAAATATACCCATGTTGTAGTGGTCTGGGAATACAGACGCCGGGAGAGCATTCCACGCCTTAGCCGTTCGGATGAGGAATAAAGAAAGAGTCATCTGAAAAACCTACTTCTTTAGACAAAGTCCATTAATAATTTTATTGCGTAACATGAGTTATTGTGTCATTTTGTTTAGTTATACGGTCAGTGTGCTACAAAGTTATGTGAGACACAATAAGACGGAGAAATTGGGATGAAATATTATATGACATTATGGGCGATTGCGACATAAATGGCGTTGTGCAGCTAGCGACATGTTTGTTTCCTTTGTGTTATGTGATTTGAGTGCACAAAACTACTTTATATTGTGTGTGTTATTATAACGATGTTATAATTATGTTGTGCTAGCTGTGCCCGCGATTTCTTCTGCGTAAAATGAGGTACAAAAATTAGCTTAAATTTTAGCGTGATGATATATAGCCTATGGCCTTCCTCGATAAATAGGCTATCTAACATTGAAAGAATTTTTCAAATCAGACCAGTAGTTATTGAGATTATCGCGTTTAAGTTAACAAACAAACAAACTCTTCAGCTTCATATATTACTATAGATATCAAAAGACTTTCAAATCTTTATAATATATAAAGGCAAAATTTCGAAAATCGCGGGACATACAATGATGAGATTAGGCAAGATGTAGTTTATAATTAGTAGACATTCGCTAATAACGGATTTTTCGATATGACCAGATTTAGGAACTATGGGCTCTTAAAAGTTTATTTAAACGCAGTTAGTTAGCATTAGTTGTTGAAATAAAGAAATATTTGGGTGGTTTTATGTCTATTTGTTTTATATAACAAGGGGCAAACGAGCAGGCGGCATTCACATAAGTGACTACCGACGGCCATGGGTAGCTGCAACACCAGAGGGTTCTTAGATGCGTTGCCGGCCTTTGAGGAATGTGTATGCTTTTTTCATCAATATATTTGTTTGTTTTTAAAGTTCTATGCAATTAATAACTAACATTAATAAACGAAATTGAGCTTCTTTTTCTCTACGTTGCGTTGGTACGCCAATATTTTTTAAAATTATTTTACATTACATTACAATTATTTTACAGTACATTTAAAGAAGTTTTGAATTAGTGATTTTGAATACTGACGCCATATTACGAAAATTCGAGTGTCACGTATAGAAAATATACGTGAAAATAGAAAGTCAGGTAAGTTAAAATTCGGCTGAAGTAGGTCACGCTGTTACATTCATTTAAAAATATTCCCGTTCCCTTCTCAGTGCGGTGGGTATGTGACGTCATGTGCGCATGCGTCATGACATAGCCCCGAGGTTCGGAAAACAAACAAGTTCGACTAGAGCTAAGCTGTTGATCAGGTTTTTGCCTCTTGATAAACGTAACACGCTCCCTGTAAAACTAACTTCCTGGCCCGTTGGCGCAGTGGACCTTGATTTCTGTTCCGGGGGTCGTGGGTTCGATTCCCGCCTCTAGTCTGGGTGTATTATCCATATGTATGTATTTATATATTTCTAAAAAAAAACATTTGCGTATAACAGGCGTCTGCTACCTATAATACAGGCATTAAGTTGTCTACCTTAGGAACAGACGTCCGTGTGTCATATAGTCCTGTATATATTTATTTATTTAACTTGTGGTGCCAAACAGTTTTATCTATACAAATCAATAAAATTGGAGTGCCTGTTTGTAACGGCACAATTAAATTCTTCCACTAATTGGATATGACTATATTATATACGATACCTATAACAAAAAGGCAAATAAAATTTTTTTGTTCTGTCTGTCTGTTCGTTTGTTTTGG
The DNA here is from genome assembly GCA_024363005.1 of Charaxes varanes. NCBI lineage: Eukaryota > Metazoa > Arthropoda > Insecta > Lepidoptera > Nymphalidae > Charaxes > Charaxes varanes. The sequence continues at coordinate 9,841 of JANCMC010005291.1, forward strand.
GTAATCGCCGAAACGGCTGGACGATTTTGACTGGACCTTCACTGGTAGATAGTGATGTTACAAGGAGTAACATGGGCTACTTTACTTTTAGAATAATAATTAGGGATTCGAACAAGAAATGAAAACCCTCATAATTAAAAAAAAAATCACTGAAATCACGCAAATGAAATCGTGGGGTACAGCTACTTTAACCTATGATTATAACGGATCTAGTTATAAATCTATATATATAATATGAAGTTGAAGAGTTTGTTTGTTTGCTCAGGAAATACTGGTCCGATTTGTAAAAGTCTTTCAGTGTTAGATAGTTCATTTATTGAGAAAACCTATAAGCTATTAAATACCATCACGCTAAGAATAATACGAGCGGAGCACCAATGAAAAATGTAACAAAATAGGGTTGTTTTTTTTCCTTTAGAGAGCTTCTAAAATTTACGCAGACAGAGCCGCGGGAAACAACTGGTCTATTTATATAAATTAATGGAAAGTGAGCAATTAAATGTGAATCATTTTTCATTACAAAAAATTATTCCCGTATGATTTTCGGGAGACGTTTTATGTATTAGATAGATATTCAAATCTTTATATACTTCCAATAAATGGAAGAATCTTAGAATAATTTAATATAAACCAAATTAAACCATGCGGTAAATGTATACGAATAGATGGTGAATCAGCTTTTTAAATATAAAAGCTTTAATGTAGGTTGTTACAGTAACATTATCTCTGAGGTAAAAGTGTGATAGTTAAGTAGGTTAAATGCAAAGTCTCTCGGCCTTTCCTGTTTCCTTTGATGCTATTTTTGCGATCTCTTAACTGTGCGGTCAACATTTTATCTCGCTGACTTGCCGTTCGAGCGATTTAATAAAAATTAAACCGATTTTGAATATAGCTGCATTACAATTTGCTAGATACATGTTTATGAACCTGAGAAGAGCTTAAAAGCTTTATGTATTTTTACCGCACTTAAAATTTCGCTCTGTCCGTCCGTCTGCCCGTAAGTTGCCCCTCCCCCCCTAGCATTTCCAAACTATTAGACGTAGAGACTTGAAATTTTCCATGCTAAAAACTCATTAGGAAAATTATTCTGAACGAAGTCGGACAATAACTTTTGAAGTTATTTAACAAATACGTTTATAGCGTATCAGATACGGAACCCTTCTGTATAAGCGTGTCTTGACACGCTTTTGGCTATTTTTATTTTCTTTACATATGCATCTCTCTTGTTTGTATAGTCGACTAAGAAAGTGCTTTACCATTTTGCACGACAGCTACGAGAATTTTGCTAAGGGTTATTATTAGAAATTAACATAAAGCATAACAAGCAAAAATGAGCCTTTAACTAATTGACGTGCTAACGACATTCGACCTTAGCGTGGCAAACCAATTTTTTGGTCGACTATACATTGTGTTGTGCTACAATAAAGTATTTTCATTCGTTCATTCATTCATCTCTCTTTATAGCTGTAAACGCGTATCGTATATAGTGGTGGGGTCAGCCTTTTTTGGTAGAATAGTTGTCTATGGGTCCAACTTTTTTTTTCAAACAATATACAAACCCCTTGGAATATATAAACAAAATGTCATCCAAGTAGATCCGAGAAGAGTAGGATGACAAAAGCGTGTACAGTTGATTTTTATATGTAACTAGCAGACCCGGCAGACGCTGTCCTGCCCGAACGTTGGGTTACTTACTATTTACTACATTCGAGTATCCTGTAAAATTGTCCCCGTAAAGTTGAAATATAGATATATGCTGTCGCGGGTTTTTTATAAAACTATTTAAAATAAACATTTCCTACTTATACTATATACTTGTAACTCTAACGGTTTTTGCAGCGCACGCCAGAGTAGCTCGCAGATGGCAGAATTTTCTCCTACTTAATTGACATTTATCGTTATATTTTGGACAATTCACACAATATCTTTATAATTTGTAGCTTGTGTGTTATTCTGATGTATAAGCTATACTATTGTTAAGTTTTATTAACATCCATTCAGTGGTTTTTCCGCGACAGAGCCTCAAACATACATGTGTACATACTTTCACGTTTATAATATTAATAGAAAGAAGATGGAAGTTTAGTAGAATTAGTCATTCCAGAAGAAATTGCAAAGTTGCGGGTTATCATGAAGCTTATCTGTAAAAGGTGAAGCAAGCAATTACTGGGGAAATCTTGTGTAACAATGATAAAAAGACAAAGAAGCGTTATTTATAATCATAAGATAATAAATAAGCAAAAGTAGTACGTGATTACACGGAGCGGAAAGTGAGTAATTAATGCCCGAGCGTGATGTTGGTGCCCTCACGTTAGCGAGGGCACTAAATAGACACGAGTGCATTAGCTCAGTGTTAGTACATTTTTGTCTTTGAAGACTACAAAGTTCTACGAAACTGCGCAGCTTCACAAAGTCCCCAGCCACACTATATGATCATTTATTATTGATCATGAATTTGGTAATTACTTTCCATTAAACAAATTAATTTTGGCCTACAATGAAATAAATTCAGTTGATGTTGATGTTGATATTTTTCATTACACATTAAATATATTTAAGAAAAAAAATAAATGTTCTGTTAACTTAATAAACTCAACTTATCTTTTTTTAGCTAAGGTAATTTTTGTTTCTGTATAAAAAAAAATATGTTTACAGTTTGTGAAAGGTGTATGTGCCTGTAATGGTGTATTATATAGTTTTAAGTCCACTGAAACTATTTGTAAAATTGATTTTTAACTATACTGTTGCATGTCTATTGTTAATAAATAAATAAATCATTGAAATAATCATTCACATGAAGTTATGTCTGGCGCCGGCATTACAACTGAACGCGATATGACGTTAAATACTAAATGCGATATGATGTCACGCGGTTTCAAGGTTCCTAGCTTTCGTCTAGAAGTTACCGTTTTATTACTCTTGTAACATAGTATAACTATGAGGACGCTTTACATTGTAGATATACAGACTGTAACATACATCGTACCGCATAAACATAAATAAGTATACGTTATTATAAGTAAGACATAAATTTATGATAATGCTACATTTAATGTCCTAAATAAAATCACAAAAATCATTCATCTCGGAAATGAGAGGTTACAGATATTGCCATCCTCTAATTCGTTGAACTGAGGTTTGTTACGTTGAGGTTAGGTTGGTCTAAAATTCGTTATAAAGAGGTAAAAGAATAGTTATATTCACCTTATACGTTTCCGAGCCATTTTAACTTAAATCTTTAACGATAGTGACAAGCAGAAGTGTTTACATTATTTTCCATCAAACAACAATGATTGTTTTACGAACAAAAGCGTGTCGAAACATGTCGCGACATGAATTACATACTATAAGTTTAAGAGTTACATATTGGTGGGAACTTTATATAAAGCTTGACAAAATTCGTTAATTAGAGATGTGAATACCCTTTCTTGATAGTTGAAAATTCGTTATAAAGAGGTTGTTCCCATAAATATTCGTATTGTAAAGGTATATTTTATAAATTTGTTAAATCGAGGAAGTCGTTATATTGAGGTACGTTATATTAAGGTTGCGCTAGTGTTTTTTATGTATGAATAAAGTTATTCTTTTCTATTCAAATTTAACAAATAAAACAATTTTGCACTATCATGTAGAAATATCGCAGTACTCATATATTTTCATTTTAATAAAATACCACTAACCGCAGCGGAGCAGAAAATTCGCTCTAAAAATTATTGTCGGACATTCGTGAGACCGTAAACATAGCTTTTAAAGCCAACCTTCGTACTATGAAACGGCTAGTTTATGTTACACATAACCTGTCTCTTTCTGACGTAAAGAGTGTAAAAGAGACACGAGATAGCCCAGTTTGCACGTTGTACAATTATGTTATCATAGTAGTTGGTGATGGACACAACTTGTCTCTTTCTGATGTAAGGGGCGTAAAAAGGACAGTTGATAACCTCGAATGCAGCGCTATAGAATGACGTTATTATGAAAACTTGTCTTAACTCATGGATATTAGTCATAGATAGTCACGTATTTATTGGTACTGGCAAACAATACGTATTCACTAGTACTGCAAGCGGGCATACAGTTCACCTAAATAACTACCGACGGCTATGGACAAATGCATCACCAGTTAGCATTTCAGAAGTCAGGGCTCCTTAATGTTTATTATTATTTAATCTCGGACTCGTCTTCGAACGGTTCGAAATGTTCGTGCTAGACCCTCAAAATACTTCAAATAGATCTCGTTAAAACTTTTGACTTACTTGCTATGTAGAATTAAAATTTCATAAAACGTTAGTTCATTGTCACGTTTAAGGAAAAAGACATAAAGGAAATTGGTTAACAGCAGACGAGCCAAAAGTCAGATAAAGCAGCGTCTGCCGGGTCCGCTAGTTTATATAGAGACTACATTACATCTTATACCACAAAAGCATTTCCAATAGGTTAATTTGTATGCCTTTAGTTTTTAAAGTCCATCGGCACCTGTCAGGCGGTCAACGACCCGGTGTTATTGAACCGCCCAACGCAGGGGTGGTGAACCGATGGCACACGCGTATACTTATATATACACGCGATAAAATAAAGTTGGCACGCAGCTTGCATGCGCATAAAAAACTTTCAACCTAATGAACTAATATATTACACTCGATTGCTCATCTTTTAATGTCTATTTCTTGCCGGAATTTTTTTTTCATTATATTTTCGCTGTAAATATTGTATTTTGAGTTAGCTGATATCATATTTTGCATATATGTTCCATTAATATTTGATATGCCAGTGTGAAATAAAACAAAAATGGCGGCATATATAAATTGAAGATCTGAAATGGCGGCCTTCACTATTAGGCATTAATTATTACTAGACATCGCCGCTGGTCGAAATTCGGCCAGAAACATTTATTTGCCTAAAACTTGCTTAATACAATGACATATCTTATCGACAATTAATAATTATTTTGACATTATCCAATAATAAAATGTATACATGTGTGTGTATTTTGTTTGGTATTAGTGTGCGTGAGGTTTTATTTTAATAGTTTAATATATTTATAATGCTTATTTTAATAAGATATCCATACTCTAGACTCTATACTGATATATAATGCTGAAGAGTTTGTTAGTTTACTTGAACGCGCTGTTTTAAATATGTTGATAGTACGCTGTGTTACTTTACGGAAATGACAAATAAGTAAGGAAATATTAAATTAATTTGCATAATTGTGACTATTTATTTAACGGTAATAAATCGGTTATATTTAATATTTGCATGTAAAGACATTTGCATGTTAATTTTATATGACCATGAGTTGTTTAATATATTTTGTACAAATAATCACGGTGGTGTACAAATAGGCGAATTTTAAATATAAAATGTTATTTATTTGGAACTTAAATAAAGGAATACAGAAGGTCGGAATTGAAAAATTCTTTCAGTTTTAGTTAGCCCATTTATCGATGAAGGCTATATATTATCACGCTAAAACTGCATCTATTTTTTCATCTTATTATTTTTTTTTTTAAGAATTTTAATTTTCCCTTTTCCCCTCTTACTAAGCTTAAATTAAAAGCTTGTGTTTGGAGTGGGTGCGGCAATACCCCAACGGTGGTGGGGTTTGAACCGGGTACATTGCGGATTTCTGTCCTTATACCGTCGAGTTATTAAGGCTCAAAGTTTTACGCAGACAAAGTCGCGGGTAACAGATAGTCAAATATAACCTGAATAATTTAATAGAGTATCTAGATGAAGCCACTTGGGTTATTATTAAACCACCCTTAGCACAAGCTTTTTAGTTGCACGGTAGGCAAAAATATCGCCTCCTTTTAGAATATGTAAAGCAAAAACTTTAAATACAATTATATGAAAATTACGTTGAAGGAGGTGTATGAAATTGGGCACAAATATAGTTTATTTAAAGGATTATGTGGGAATGCATATTTTATGTAAAATATGCATTATTAACAGCTAAAATCATTAAAACAAAACCTCACGCACACCAATGTCAAACGATTTATACACACATGTATGTAACTGATAGAATCAGGCGTTACTTTGCGGAAATCCATGACATGCATGAAAAACTAAACTACTTTGTTTCAATCCGTGAATGAATACGAGGGAAAATCGGTGTAATGCTGCAGCCCGAATTTGAAGTCGGAACCATCTGCATCGGTTTAGCGGGGAACCTTTTTGGCTTGGTCGGTTAAAAAATTATAGGTTTATATTTATTTATTCATTTTATTCATTCATACATACTTAAATTAAACTTCTTCGCGCAATTAAGCCTATACGGCTTGTCTGGGCACTGCATTCATATCATTTCAGAAAAAAAAATTGTAATCGACAAGACCTTACTCTCTCTTTGAATTAAATCCAATTTGTGAAAAGACCTCGTAAAAGTCTACTCGAATAAAATATTATTTGAATTTTAAATGAAATTGAATTTGATCTTAAGCAATTGTTTAAAATTTAAAGAAAATTTCATTTTCTAACCGTACACAATATAATAATAGGTCACCGATGCTACTACATACTTAATTAATATCGAGAAGAATAATATGCAAATAGACAAGTCATTAATGATAAAATATTACTAAAATTTATTACATATTTGCTGTAGAGAACCTAGAATAGAAACACTCTTCCCCTGATCCCGCGTGTGTTTTATAATATTATGACTATATTTTAAAAAAATTCTTGCTAAATATGTAGCATCAAAATTATGTATATCAATGGTATAGTTTGCACGCCAATTGTTCTTTTTGTGAGAATTTTTTCGGTCGATTTTTATTTTCAGCCGGTAGTCTCTTTGATCTATTGTCTTTTATATGAAACTTAATGGGAGACATTAAACCTCCGTGGTAAATTTATATGAAAATAAATGTTGTATGAAATTTAATTACTGCACTGTTTTGGTTCTTAGCAGAAGAGACGTTCTTTATGTGTTGATTAATGATAACATCACTGCGTACTTGGAAGAAAAATGTATTTACGTACCACGACATTCACCCAATGTCAAAGCTCATAAGCTAACATTATAAAGGTTATTAAAAGTCATTTAAGCATGTCAAACAGTACACATTCTTGTCCACGCTGCCTTTCGACCGTCATTAAATAAAAGGCACGAAATAACATAATAGTCGATTTAAAACTAAGCGGAATGCGGAAATAAATCCGCATGTATACTAAAATAACCGAGATTCCTTACAGAAATAGTAGACAGGGCAAACATATATTCGTCGTTCTTATTATGTGAGGATCTTGGAACCACAAATCAATGTAAAAAATATAGCTACTTTTAAGTAAAAAGATTAAGAACTTACACTTTCGTGAGCGGAATTTATACTTATTATAAAACGACTTTTAAACTCATGTTTTATGACTATGTTTTATCGAGACTGCCCGACTAATTATATTTCCGTCCATGGTCCTTCTTCATGAGCTCGCTATGAAGTGGTGCCGCAGCGGGAACTGTTTCCACCACATTCCCGCCGTTCCCGCATCCAGCAGTACCCGCAGTTCATGAAGAAGGACCCCGGATGGGTTCGAAACTAGTCGGACGTTCCCGATAAAACATACGCGTGACATTAAAAGTCGTTTTATAATATGATTAAAAAGATTAAAACAAAAAGTTTTTAATTAAGTGCACCAAAAATAATAAAATAAAATTTTCCATTAAAACTTTTCTACCATTTTAGAATGTCATTACACAATTTATATGAAAAAGCTTGTCGCGAGATTTAAGTACACGTATTACTTAGTTAAATTTTTTTAAAATGTAATATCGGTGCTTACGTATTAACACCAACGTTGTCCATCTTCGTAAATTGTAAATTATGCCACGGTTAGGCAACACGAATTATAGCATATAAATTGTTTATTGACGTTATAATAAGTCAGTAGTAAAAGTTTTAATGGAAAAGTTTATTTTATTCTTATTAGTGTTTTTAAATAAAAGATATTTTTATAAGTTTTTTACTTTTTTGTTATCGCTGAACTAGTGTCACGGTCAGTTTCTCAGTTTTACTACGGAGACCCTAAGGACAACTTCCAGCTTTATCATTTTTAGATTTAAAAATTGACAAGACAAAACAAATGAGCCCAAATATAGATGGGATTGTGACTTTTTATTATCGAGATCCTATGGGCACCATTCATGCTGCTAGAGTGTTTAATTATCTTCAATCTTCTTATAAAGTGTCTTATAGACTAGTGTTCCACTTTTTTTATCACTTAGGGGCTTAAAAAATAGTTTTTGAATAAGGATTAATATAATGTTCATAAATAATGCATTATTTTAGAACAAATTTGATAAGCTTAAAAAAGGTTATAGTGAGCCAAGCTTAAACGATAGATGTCGAACGCTGTCGCAGACTTTTATTGAGAACTTTTAAAACAATTATTTCTTACATAATTTTTGCGTAATTTTTACCGTTTACGAAGCGGAAGCTTTCAAAAGGAAAAAAAAAATGACGATTTTGAAACATTCTTCGTTGGTGTTCCGCTCCTATTGACCTTAGCGTGATATATATAGCCTAGAGCCTTACTCGATAAATGGGCTATCTAAAGTTGAAAGAATTTTTCAAATCGGACAAGTACTTCCTGAGATGAGCGCGTCAAACAATCAAATAAACAAGCTCTTCAACCTAATATATTAGTATAGATAGAGATTCAGCACTAGACACAAGTTTTCGTGGGCCTGATTTTACCATGGCTAAGTATATGGCTATATACATTTATTATTTATAATAAATTTACATCCATCAATTGAATCTTTTTTCATCTTCACCAACGCTTCGCTGTTACTTAGTAAAAAATTAGACGAATGCATGAAAAACTAAACTTTAGTAGTAGCTTTAATCCGCGTATGAATACGAGGGAAAATCGGTGTAATGCTGCAACCCGAAAGCTACACCACCGAATCCGCTTCGACACCGAAGTATCATCAGGAGATAGACCCTACAAAGGTTATTCGTAAAGTCAACAAGACTTTGACTATAGAACTCAACTGGTAAAGTCAACAAGATTAAATCAAAGTAGTTTAGTTTTTCATGCATGTCATGGATGTCCGCAAAGTAACGCCTGATTCTGTCAGTTAAAGACTAGATCCTCAACCTATTTTAACTCACTACTACGTTTAGGTAAGATTATAAGATTGAACCTATATAACTTTGCTACGTAATAAAAGAAATCTTACGAACTTTTTTAATATAACCTAACCCCCTTTAACGGTAATTTATGTATAACTCCTGATTGATTTTGTACGGCTGACATCCAACGGCTTTCCGCGATCATGAGTATGTCGTCGGTCAGCGCCACCTACCGGAACAAAGTCACTCATATATAAATTTATAAAAACTAGTTCAACCGTTGAAGAGGACGCACACATGGAATATAACATAAACTAGCGAATCCAGCTGACGAGGTCCTGTTCGATCAAAAAATCTCAAGTCCCTATACTCGGCTACATAATTTTATTGCTGATATTTTTTTTTTCCTAAGTAAGCTAAATTTAATGATAAGTATCTCTCATCTATACCATTTCCAGACACAAAAAGGTTAGTGAGAGACTTGATTAAAGATTTGGGATATTTTGTTATCACCCGCCGGTACGTGATGGATCGTTACGAAAAGGTTTGCACAATAATAGATTCTCATTTTCATTATCGATGAATTAACAAATCGTTTGATATGGATATACATATAATCAAATAACGAAATGTCACGTTTCTAGCATGACGATTATGAACCTGAATGCATTTCTCCAGAACTTATGTCCGAAGTAACTAAGATGTTGACGTTAAAGGATCCCGTTCTTCAAGCGGGATGGCTTATGTTTGGTGGGTATAGTTAGTTTACAACTTTGTACACGTACCTATATATAAGTCTACTTATGGGTAACGACATGGTCTAACATCTCTTATCATTTTGGAAGATACCATAATAAACTAGATACATTACATGTATATATTTTTTTCTTTATTCTAAATATAGACTCAAATCATTTTGGTCATATAAAATAAAATACGAATAAGTATAATTCCTTTCCTTTCCTATAACCTATTCCTAATTTGCTTAATGATAGTGTGGTTTTTCATTTAGAATGGTTTTTTAATTTATGTACTTTAACTAATACTACTAGGATATTATAAATGTCGTTTCAAATAAAGCACAATGCTTGATGTAGCACAACCCAAAAAAAAGGTAACGGCTCAGCATACAGAGCTGATTTTCAGCCGAAACCATGGTTCGGGTGACGCCACGGAAAATATATACGGAAATATAAATACCTGTAACTTCAGCTTGTGTGCTTCGATCGGTATAATGTACATGATGGGCAACTCTGTGATCAGCACTTTAGGGTGTGATCGTCTCAAGCACCCGTCCTCTAAGTCCCAACGAGCTCCTTCCAAATACAGTCCACGGACGTAGCATCCCTGGTAAGTAGTAAAGTCGCGTTACTAAATATTTGCAGAAAGTAGCCGTATAGTTGAATATCTCAATCATTGACTTTGCAACATCAGGATCTATTAAATATATCCCACAAAAAATGTTTGCGTGTAAAATATTTCCATGACAAGACAATATGGCTTGCACTGTCAAAAAGTTATCTAAACCTCTAAATAGAGCCACACCACAAACTCTACGCGCCCTTACTCTACACTCCATTACTCTGCATGTCCTTACTCTACACGCTATAACTCTACGCCCTTAGTATACGCGTCGTAAATTCTATGACTCTACACCATAAACAAGATATGTGGATTTCCGAAATTAATTTCCTGTCCATTACTTTATAAATAAGTAAAATAAGAGCTATGCAACTGAAAATTTATGTTTAACAATTTTACTACTAGAATCACAACCCGAAGATTTTATTTATTTGCTATAATCCACACCTCAAGTTATGAAGGTTCAAAAAACGATGAAGCTTCGCTTATCTCGTTGTGGCGGAATCACTAACCGCAACCCCAGATATTTAATTTAAGATTAAATTAAGCGTCTTTAATGAAAATATCGCAGCTACCAAACAGAAACAATTGGTTGTCAGAAGTTTCCTTCTGACATACCTGTCAGTTCTATTCTATCTGCCAATTATTTATTTATTTAATTTAATTTTACATATTACCCTGTTAGGGCGTTAGTAAAAATATTATTCGAAATTATTTTAATTTCTCTTATTGATTGCTATCAATTGGGTTTTCAAATAATTCATGCGTCATCACTTCTTCATATATACATAACTCGCAACTTCGGTTGCGTTGTTTTCTTTAACATTCATACTAACTTTAAACCCTTTCAAATTTCATTTTCGTGACAAAAAGTAGCCTATGTTCTTCTCCAAGGTACAATCTATTACAAAACCAAATTTCATCAAAATTGGTTAAGCGCTTTAGGTATCAAAACATAACAGACTTTTACAATTAAAATATTAGTGATGATTATTTGAAAAACCAATCAGATACTGTTTTCGAACTGATGCGGTTTAGGGTTCCTTCAACCGACAAAAAGCTTACTCATCTTTCAAATGCCGGCGACGCATGTAGCCTTATGGAAAGCAGTCCACGGGCACTAGTTTTCGCTTTCCCCTTTTGCTCTTTTAAAAGAAAATAGCTATTAAATAAGTACGCATACAAATTGGAACTTTGCCAAAATACATAGTTTAGACTGTTTTGATACAATGGCCTTGCAATGATGGAGGGGGGGGTGCCTTCCGAAACACGGAGGAGGTATATAAAATATAAACCAGTGCTAGAATGGGTCACGCTTCTATCATCCGGTCGCAGCAACAGCAACTTAACTTAGCGATTGACTCAAATGCCGTCTATTGATGCCACGATATCCTCACAGTGTACATTTTAACATGATTTACAAAGGCATTAAAAGTTAGCATAGAGAGAAACGTCACTGCACTTACAGATGACTACAACATAAGTAGAACTAACATAGTATAAAAGGAAATAAGCAAAAGTAAGTTATTTTCGTTATTGTTACGATATGAGAAGAGAACTTTAATTTTCGTATTTTAACATCGTGTCGCTAAAACTAGCTACCAGATTGAATGATTGTGTAGCTACAGCATACATAACGAGATGGCAATACTATTGGGTGTCTTCCAGTTTCCTGGGAGTACGGGCCTCGAGGTATACCTCCTTGCCCGGGCCGGTGACTCACGGATAATGTATTTTTATACATTATTAACATTTTTGATAATGGATTATGGTTAAAATTTTAGAAATTTTTGCTTATTCATATGCCCCCTTGTAACATAAAAAAAAAACTAATCTCAATTATAACTTTCCATTTGGTATAATGTGAGTTTTAAATAAAATGGTTGAGCAGTTTTCTCAAGAATGTTAATAATGTATTTTTATACATTATTAACATTTTTGATAATGGATTATGGTTAAAATTTTAGAAATTTTTGCTTATTCATTTTCGGGGCCCCTGTAGCCCGGGAGCCTCTTTCAATTGATACGGCTGAAACAGCATTAGCTACGACCCAGATTACATGACATCAACAAGCAGAAAAAGTTATACAAAACAAAAATCAATTTTGTGCATTGGTAACACTATTACAGGTGGGGGGAATTAAAAACACAACAATAAAAAATGTTCTTTTTTTAGTGTTGTACTTTTAAATATGATATCATCATATTAGTAATTTAAGAATAAACAAAAATATATTCAATAATAAATTGCACATTTATAAAAAGAAATCCAATTTTTCTGCTTCATAAAGATTTCAAGAAAAATGAAGGTTTGTAAGGATCAGTTATTTAAGCAAACGACTTTTCATATAATTTACTGTATTAAAAACGAGGTTAAAAATTAAACAAAGTTTTAATTTGCCTATAGAAAACTTTTAAGTTTAAAAGTTACAAACAAAACTAAAAAAAAGCAGAAGGACATGAGACAGTACTCAATATATTCCATACGAACATTTTCAAATGTTCACTTTAATTAAAATTTTTAATATCCTCAAGTATTCTATTCCGATCCGCGAACAATTGGGACGAGATTAATTATATAGCAGAAGTTGAATCTTCTTTATTCCTTCCCCAGATCGGACCCTAAACTAGGTCATCCGATTGAAAATCGACGAAAAAAGCGAAACCGTTACAAATCGCTAACAACAAATGTTTTCATTCCTCGAACGGTAATTGAACCCCCGACCGCGCTATCTCCTGATGATGCTTCGGTGTCGAAGCGAAACGTGCGTTGAGGCACATCGGAAAGTCAGTGTAGTGCTGTGCTTAGGTGGCGGATTCGGTGGTGTAGCTTTCGGGTTGCAGCATTACACCGATTTTCCCTCGTATTAATTCACGGATTAAAGCAAGTAGTTTAGCTTGTCATGCAAATAAAAATTTGTTTTTCGCTGATATATATTTATATTTTAGATTGATTTGACTGCTGCTAGGTAGAATATAAATTAGTTTCTGAAATATAGTCAACTAGCCAATTAGGAAGGTAATGTACCTATGATATAAAATATTATAGGACAAAATTTTGAAATGTTAAACCTTCATGATATGCAAAAATCTCCATGCTGGGCTCAGTGTAGGGGTTGTAGGCCGGCTTGAACTGCAGTTGCTGAAAGCCAAGGCGTCCGAAGAAGGTGTCCAATGTGCCGATGAGGTCTGCTAGAGACAGTCCGCGCGCCGCGCACACTCCCTCTACCTGGTGAAACTCAGCCAGATGCGTAGCGTCCAGCGTCTCATTTCGGAATACCTGAAAGAAAACACATTACTACATCACATATTTGCAAATCTATAAAATTGGAACTTCATAAGGATATCAATTTTTTAAAGGCTAACAACACTGACAGCTTGTCGTAAAGGTGGGTTTAGACCAAACAAACATGGAGCTAGTGCTAGAACAAGAGCATTCTATCTCGATCTTTTAGTGACGAGAGCTCGTTAAGAACAAGCTTTTACAGCAAAATATCAACGATAACAAAAACTATAATAAAAATTTGAATCTTGGGGAATGCAGACAGAACAACGAAAGAATGCTCTACGTTTGTTTAAAACTGAAATAATTTGATAGACTTGGGGTAGAACAAGCATTCGCTCGTATGATGTAAATCGGCCTGAACACAAATGTGAATGGATATCAAAAGAGCTAGTCTCTTTACAAGAACCGCCAGCATGTTTGTCTCATAATATAAAACAATTTTGATGGAATCACATACTGAAATTAAAGTTGTTTCTACAACTTTGTTTTTTCCTTTTATTTTTATTGGAATAGGGTTTTTGGGGCTGCTTTTATATGTTATAAAGTAGGGTATACAAATTGTAAAGCACTTTCATTTAATTCAAATTAACGTCAATTTTTATTTCTTTTCTTCGTTCTATATGTATATAGTGTTCTTCATATATTAAAATAAAAAAAGAATTTTTTAGAGAAGGATTATATGTTGTTATTAATTAGGATCTTTCTATACAGAATCTTCGTTTAATAAAAATATTATAAAAAACTTTACGTCAAACATTTCTTCAGTCAAACAATCTAAAGTATATACTAATATATAAAGTTGAAGTTTCTTTGTTTGAACTCGCTAATCTCAGTAAAAACTGGTGCGATTTGAATAATTTTTTCAGTGTTAGATAGCTCGTTTAACTGGGAAGGCTATAGGCTACATATCATCACACTAAGTCTAATAGGAACGAAGCACCGTTGAAGAATGTTTCAAAATCGGGGGCTCTTTTTCCCATTTGAGAGCTTCCGCTGCGTAAATGGGTAAAGTTGCGCAAAAGTCGCGTATGACGAATTTGTTCCCCTTTAAAAGTTCTAATTAAAAGTCCGCGACAGCATATGTCCATCTTTCAAGGTTGGCTTCGTATAATCTGTTTTATGCTAATCAAATTTGTTCTAAAATAACGCATTATTTGTGAAGATCTTTTATAAACACGATATTAATCCTTATCCAAAAACTATTTTTAAACCTCTTAGTAATAGGTCGCGAACGAAGTCGTGGGGTACAGCTAGTTTTATACAAAAGGGGTCGGTCTCTCATCCGCTTCTAACCTATCCGCAACAGAGTGAGAGTGTGTGTATAACGTCTACACACACTTACGCACATAACACACACACACACACACACTTACAAACATTAACGTCGAAATGCTCCAAAAATGCCCTATTTTAGTATTCATAACTCGAAAATTTAACAAAAAAACAATCCGCCATAAAAGCTTGTATTAGGAGTGGGTACGACAATACCCCAACGGCGATGGGGTTTGAACCGGGTACCTTGCGGATTTCAATCCATACCTTATACCGTTGAGCTATTGAGGCTCTATCAGTCTTTGCAAGACTGTTGTTCTCTTGTCTCAGTTTATTATTTATTAGTTGTTACCCGCGACTTGGTCCGCGTAAAATTAGGTGAAAAACTTTAGCCTTCCTCGATAAATGGGCTATCTAACGCTGAAAGATTTTTTCAAATCGGACCAGTAGCTCCTGAGATTGGCGCGTTCAAACAAACAAACTCTATGTGGCTCTATGTAACTCTGTGTAGCTTTATATCTTACTAGCTGTACCTCGCGACTTCGTTCGCGTGTGCCACTCTTATCACTTGGAGGCTTAAAATTAGTTTTTGGATAAGGATTAATATCATGTTTATAAAGAGACCTTCACAAATAATACATTATTTTGGAACAAATTTGATTAGAATAAAAAAGGTTATACTGAGCCAACCATAAAAGATAGACATATGCTGTCCCGGACTTTTATTTAGAACTTTTAAAGGAGAACAATTTTGTCATACATGACTTTTGCGAAACGTTAATCATTTAGGCAGCGCATTAAACGGAAGCTCTCAAATGGGAGAAAGAACACTCAATTTTAAAACATTTTTCATTGGTGCTCCGCTCCTATTGGCCTAAATGTGATGACATATAGCCTATAGCCTTCCTCGATAAATGACCTATCTATATATATAACACTAAAATATTTTTTTAAAATCGGACCAGTAGTTCCTGAGATTGGCGCGTTCAAGCAAACTAACTCTTCAGCTTTATATATTAGTTTAGATTTGAGATGTAGGTAAGTATATTTTTTTAAATTTATTTTTCTTGTAAAAAAAAGACCTTCGCGGTCGCGGCCTAATCAGTGGTTGGCATTTGAGTCGATCGCTAAGTTAAGTTGTTCTGGCTGCGACCGGGTGATAGATGGGTGACCCATTCTAGCACTGGATACATTCATAGTTTTGAGGTTAAATGTTTTGCTAAGAAAATTTTGAATGTATTGAGTAAATGCATGCGTCTTATATATAGGAAGTTTATTGTAAAGCTGTGCTCCTTCAAAAGTCAGCGTTATTTTTGCCGAAATTAATTGTTCTTGGTCTATATCTATACATCAAAAAGTAAAACAAAAAAAATATTCATATGTTAATTTCTTTTACAGAGTGAATTACTCGAACGTGAAATTTTCAATTTAACATAATTGCATTACGTTGTTAGAGCAAGCAAGCGTGACCGCATCCAGCTCCCGCATCTCGATTGCATAAGCTTATATCACGCTGGTTGTGGAAATGCTACCGGTAAATGGCCGGAACAGCGATCACAAGGCTTAATGGATTTTCCAATTAGAAGTTTCGAATTAGTTAGAGATATTTTCTAATTTTTTTTTAAATTTCAATTCTTTAAGAAGCAGGCTGAGTATTACAATGATATTAAAATATCAGTGCAAGCAATCCAGTCATAGAAATGGCAATAATTTGTATAGACTAACTGAGAATGTTATAAAAAGAACTATCGGTTCCTTTTCATATATCTACTAGCGGACCCGGCAGACGTTGCTCTGTCCGAACGTTGGTTTATTTTTTATATTAAATTATAGCGCCATCTATTGGTCGTTTACGCCACCGAGCTTATTCACGCTCCCTATTTTATATCTCTTATATCTTCTAAGATATTTATTCTAATGATATGCTGTAAAAGGCAATTTTGGTCTGCATAAAAAGTACAAAGTATCTTACGTATTTAAACGGATAAGGTATAATGCGGTATTCTTTAAAATAGCTCTGTAAATAGTTCATTGTTTTTTTGTAATATACTATAAAAGATTTAGTGTCTTCATTAGTCTATCTACATATTCAGTATCTTTATGAGTTTTACCTTTAAGTATCTTTAATTTGTAGGTATGTTCATACTACCCACAAATATGGTGTTTCATTAAATATTACAAAGAAAAAGCAGGGTCCGCTTAGATTGTAGAGGATTTGGCTGTGGGGCGAGTTAAGATGACCGATTGCCATCTGACGTCATCCTCGGAAACCCATTTCTACAACCTTACAACTAATATCACAAAGTGACTTTAATCGGGCCCCACAGTTTTACGTGACTTCTGAAACACGGAGGAGGTCGAATAAAAACTATAAACCAGTGTTAGAATAGCTCACCCATGTAGCACCCGGTCGCAGCAAGAGCAACTTAAATGCCGACCACTGATAAGGCCACGACCTCCTCAAAGTTCTTCACAGTGTAATAATTGCCAATATTATGTTTGTTAGGAAAAATATTCATCTTTATAAAAAAAATTGTGATATGCACAAGGCAAGCTCGAAGCGGGAATAAACTTGTAACCCCGTTCCTGCATCTGGGCAGGGTACAAAAATCGTTTGTGGGCGCGAGTGTACGTTTATCTAACAAAATTCCAAATGTAGCATTAAATTTGTACATTGATAAATTTAAACGACATGTTAAAAACACTTTTATTTGTTAGGCGTATTATACAGTCAAAGACAATATATAGTATTAGAGATAAAACTGCCTGGAGTTTAGTCGATCCTATTTTTTACTTTATTGTGAATATGGGAATGTCTTAAACTCAATTTCTTGGTGATTCTTTTAATGGGTCCACTTTTCCGAATTAGTAGCAGCTTTTAAAATAAATATTTATTTATCAATTGAATTGATGAATCGAAAGATTCATCTATTCTATTTAGCAGTTCAGTTCAATCTATTTTACCACCTTAAGACATATATATAAGCCAGTAGATAGCAATCTAAAAAAACATATGTATAAATATTTTTTTATGTTTTCATGTAGTGAGGGACTTAACATTGTTTTCCATTTATTTCGTGTTAAAATTAATGTATTCTATGATATTTGGTATATCCACAAATAATTGATAGAATCAGGCGTTACTTTGCAGAAATCCATGACATGCATGAGAAGCTAAACTACTTTGCTTTAATCCGACTAAAATATGCAAGATTGTTTAATATCTTGAAAATATAAGCCTGCAATCTGAGCGCGTGACGTCACTGCGTGTCAAACAAATTGTCATTGCTATGTGCTCCAATCACACTTGCAATATTGGAACCCTTTTTAGCAAAGAAACCAAATAAACACGAATATCCGTGGCTCCGGATTTTTGGGTGCAAAGCAAGCCGTAAACGAATTTCTCAACAGATATAAAAAAGAATGTCTTATTTCCTTAATTCTAAGATATGTCCGTGAATGCCAACAGTATAAAAAAAGGTTCCCTAGTATAATGCTGGAAAGACAGACTAAAATCCATAAAGTATTCGGTTCTAAACCTGACTCCATTGCACTATCACCTTAGGTCGTAACCACTCTACAGGAGTGGTTTTAGGGACGAAGCACAAGCTTTTAAGAAAAGCTTGACTTTTAAGAATTTCAGGCATATTTCAACGTATTTGTAGCATTCTCTGTAGACCAGTTGTACAAGGAACCATTTTAGATTAAGTTTATTTGTCCCTGTGTCCGCCAAGAATGTGGTCCCGTCCTAGAATTTTCAAACTATTACATGTAGTGACTAGAAATTTTCCATTTAATAGGAAATGCTTAAAAAAATATTAGGACAATTATTTTCAGCGAAATTGGACAGCAACTTTTGATGTTATTTGACAAATAACTTTATCGCGTATCAAATACGCAATCCTTCTTTATAAGGGCGTCTTGGTTATTTTATTTTTAAGTGAATATAGACAGGTTTGAATGGGGGAGTAAAGTCATGTAAATCGCACAATCTTAAATAGATTTAAAACCCTTAAATAAATCAGATATAAAGAAATGACGTCACGTGACCACATCGTTTGTTTATATTTTTCGCTGCTGTCGGTAGTCCTCATCAAAGCTTTACGTATTTTTGACGTGATAACGTCTTATACATCGATGAAAGCCGGTTGCACGCACGAAAAAGTATGACTCATCGTCACGTTCCGTTTGAGCCGAGCGTGCTATAAAGTATTATAAGATCTTTTAAAGGTTATGTTTAAATAAGATATATTGCATGTTATTTACTAATTGAAAAGCTACTGAACTAATAACCGAACCCATGTTTTAAATTTCAATATTTTAAACGAAGCTTACGGATGTTGAAATATTTATTACGGATTTAAACAACAGTAATATTAAAATCTAGATTCTGAACTTTGTTTGTTTTTGGATTCTATATTTTGACCTTTTTTTTCTTAATCGCTTAATCGCCCATCGGTGGGCATAGGCCTCCATTTTATGCCACTCCCCTCTATCTCTTGCCAGTCCAGCTATCGATTTTGACCTGTTAAATGAAAACTGTAAAAAATAATGAATTAGTAAAAGCTTTTAAGAATTTTTTTTGTTAAAGGTATTGCCAAAAGGTATTGCAAAAACTAACAGAATAAATACTAAATAAATGATATAATGCATGTCGATATTTTACCTAAAATCTTAACAAAAACTTTGGTAAATATAATACTACATTTATTAATTGTTATATTTAAGAAACTCTCGTTTATTTTATAGGAAATCAACTCGCGATGCTGACGATAAAATCTTCACTTGCGACTATACTTCGAAGTTACAAAATCATAGGAGAACCAGAAAAAGGGCCCATACCTAACATAAGAGTTAAGATTGAATTAATATTGAAAGCTGTTGATGATTTCCAAGTGACGATAGAAAGAAGAATACCTCATAGATTGACCACTTCTTAGAATACAATAAAACAGAAGACGGTTAAGTTAAATGAATTGTGAAGAAGTTGACAAATTGTTAAATAGAAACCAATAGAAAGTAAAAGGACTCACAAAAACGTAAACACACATACATAGACACATACACGTATTATCACATACACTCATAAACACACCGTTTGGAAAATTTAATAAAATATTTAATTTTAACTAGTCCTAAGGCTTTTTTTTTAAATTGCTTGTATGGGAAGGAACTGACTTCAGACACATGGCTTGATAAGTTAGTTCTATATGGTTAAAATATATACAGTCCCTCATACGGGAAGTACTTCTCTATCAAAAGGGCCTAGCACTAACATTCTCGATAATATTACTTACTTTTACGTTCGAATGAAGGTTCGTGCTTTCATTTTCTGTTCTGATTTCATTCGTGCTAGCAATATGCAACTATAAAAATTTCATTTGACTTTCGGTTTCAACGTAAAAGTAAGTAAAACTATCGGGAATGTTCATACTGAGATACCCATCACGCAAGTATTCGTTCCTAGCTTTAAACTTTACGGATTAATGAGATTACACTTACATTACTAAATTACATTCTACCTAAAACTCACTTTTTTCACATTGAGCAAGATCTTTACAAATGGTATGGTTTTATAATATTATACACAGTCTAATCTCATAATGGAGATAGCTTTATACAATATTAACATTTTACACCATCGAATCCCACA
Source organism: Charaxes varanes (assembly GCA_024363005.1). Taxonomy (NCBI): domain Eukaryota; kingdom Metazoa; phylum Arthropoda; class Insecta; order Lepidoptera; family Nymphalidae; genus Charaxes; species Charaxes varanes. Next base: position 30,491 of record JANCMC010005291.1, read on the forward strand.
GTCGAGATATGGTTGAGAGCTGTCACGTCAGGTATCCGTTCGTAGCTTTAAACTGTACGGATAGGATAATGGGATTACACTTAACCGAGGAGCGAAAATTTATGTAGGAAATTGCGCAATGATGCAATTTCACAAAGCGTTCGCATGTTACGTTTATTGCAATTACCGTCCGATATTTCTTTTATGTAATTCATTGGCGTATTTTAATGCGTCAATTTACAATATTGCAAGGGAATTATCGCTGGTTGTATTTTCATAATGAGTTGTTTAATGAGATGTATTATTATTTTTTTAATATAGAAATTTTGATCTGAGAAACTGAAAATTATATACATATCATTCTTTCTTATACGCCGTAAAGGTAAAATAATACATTGATCCGATTGTCACCAACCCGGTCCTATCACTAATTTGAAAATTATCAGAAAATTTCAACAAAATCGGTCTACTAATTGTAGCCCCACACACTGACTGGTAGATACCAGATTTAGCTAGGCAAAGGAAGGAACAGTAGCAGTGAAGGTAATTTAGTGGCCACTTTAAAGAGTATTCTTAAACCTGTATCTGGTATCACGGGTAGTGATACCACTACCAAGTTTGCCAAACGCAAGTACACTACCTGACTACCTTTTCTCGGAACGCTTCATCGCTTTTTTGAACATTCATAACTTTGGACGGATAGATAATTGGATTCTCCACTTGCTAAACATATTAGGTTTCAATTGAGTAGTTTTTGTAGTTTAGATTTTATTGATATCTAATAATCTCTCATTTCGACACTGACTCACTGAGGACATTTACCCCTAAGCCCCATGTTTTTGGTAGGATAAAATATACTTAAAACGATAAAAAACCATTATGGCGTATTAATTCAAAATACAGAAAGCAATCTATTAAATCGAAGCGTGTTTAAAACTGAACTAGACAGCAGCTTTACAGCGCGTTTAATATTCTGTAAAACTCTCAGTGAGTTTATCCTTCGTTACCCAAGCGGCTGCGAGCGCTTAAAGGATTCAACTGCAATTTGGCGCGTATTTTATTTCAAGATTTTGCTACACTACGACTTTAGTGGACATTTTCACTTGTATAATAAATTTTTGACACTGTAAGTATTTTATAGAGACATAAGTAATAGATTTTTAAGTTCTTTTTCCAATGTAACTATATTTAAGGTTTTACCAGATATTATCTTACTCTAAGTTGCTTGAACGAATGAAAACGAGTAGAAAAATGTTAAAAATATAAATAATAGTTACGGCCTTAACGAGTAAAAAAGATAAATTTTAATGATTGCGATTATACTTGAACAACAGTAAATACTATTTTCTTTTGCCAAATCTTTGTGCGATTTGTGCGATGTCAAACAAAATGTACCTTTACCGTGTATAAAATCGTACATGAATGTGGTCGCCGGAGTACTCTAATATAATTAAGTTAGAACGTAAGAAATGTGGTCTTCACGTAACTTCGTTTACAGAGACACCTTCCATTTGTCCGCCCCCCCCCCCCCCCCCCCCCCCCCGCCCCCCCTTTCGCTTCTCTCATCGCCCCCTAACCCTCGCCCTGGTAGAACGATCAGTGCGCCGGGCAAAGATTGTTGATATAACTGTTCCACATGACGATAATCTCATTAGAGCTGAACCACGTTAAGTGATGGTGTTGTTGTCGCGTTTCGTTCGGTTTGTGTCCATGGACGTCAGTAGACACTAAGCTGCCTGCTCGTTTGACCCTTGTAACATAAAAAAAAGTTTAATGCGAATTCTCAGACTAAAGACAAACAATTTTTTTACATGAACATGTTACATGAACTTATTTACTACAAGGTGGCAGACATTCTCTCTTTCTCTCTCTCTCTCTCTCACTCTCTCTCTCTCCCTTCCTCTTAAACTCTCGTGTTTACCAATAACCATTTCCCTCCATGTTCCACAACTAGTGCCATGCCAGCGTCAAAAACGCATTGGTGTTTGATGTTAACTGCTTTCAAACACATCGGGTGTTGGGGCCATAAGTGTTTGTAATTCAACTGCAAAAGAATAGTACACATTTTTATCGAAACTAGGAAATCATGCATGAATTTTCAATTTCAATTCATTTATATTCGAAAAAATTATAACTGGTAATGGGCAAAAAGTGTGAAATGAGTAATTTGAAGTTGCTTCACAGCTAGAAGAACCAAAAAAAGATAGAAGATAAGAGTAAAGTTAGAAGAAAACAGAGAGTGAAGATAAAAGAGAAGATATAGCCCGCTTTCAAACACGTCGGGTGTTGGGGTCATAAATGCTTGGAATTCAAGTGTAAAGGTGGTCGATGGTCGATGGACTTAGAGGTCGATGATGTAGATGTTGGCTGGTAGAAATTGGCCTTTAAGATATAGAGTAGATAGAGAAACAGCTGCAATGATTTTGTTTATTAAGTATAATCTCTTATGGAGTTACTCCATTTAATTTAATTTACTAGACGCTATAAGATTGATAGACTTTCGTTCGGTTTGCGAGACTTCCCGGTGGCCTAAACTCGTCATTAAGGGCCAGCAGCGCATCTGCTGGCCTTCTGGTCGTGCAGATGTCCAATAAGGAAAGAAGCATCGAAACGCTTCGTACGGGATGCCGGCATGTCAACAATGTAAGGGTGGAAACCCGCACGGCGTCTGCTGGTTCGATGATAAAAAGGCGATGGAGCTATCGAGTTATGTAACTCAGTGTGCGCAATTTAATTATGGTTACAATGTGTTTTCTTACAAGAATAAATAAAATAAAATAACAATAATATAAGATGCTGATATATATTCCTAAGATAGCCAACTTAATGCCTGTGTTATACGCATATTTTTAGTAAATATAAAATACATATTTATATAGATAAAACGCCGAGACACGAGACGGAAATCGAATGCACAGCCCCGATACAGAAGGCAGTGTCAGCACCAATTGCGTCCTTAGTCCATTTAATGGGTACTTAATTAAATAAAGGCCCGAGGTAGATTTTAGAATGAAGGAAGATCCAATTGTAGCGCCTTCTTACCTGACCTGCCTATACTTTCTAATATAAGATATATTTAAAATAAACGTATATTTAGAGTTGCAAGCTGAGGCGCCCTCTGGGCGGCCTGGAGCGGCCGTTCCGTTCGCCCTATGGTAGGGCCAACCCTGTCCATATTGAACAGAATTGCGGCTACCTTCTAGATGTGATTTTTTTTTTAATAATGCAAATAGAACATCTAATGTGTCGCTAATATTAAAAAAAATAATAAACGATACTTTTGGTTTTTTTTTTATCGTCACTGTATTCTCCACAGGCTAAAGGCCCGTGCCATTGTTATCTTTTTTCTTTTTTTGTTTTATTGTCAGCTTCGATTTTACTTATTCTTCTATAGACCCAGTTTGCTTTTCTGGTTTCTTCGGGGCATATATATTTATTGTTTTATAATAATATTTAAAATAAGGAAGTTCCCATGCCGAATCCTGTACTTAAGGATTATTTTTTAATATAACAACGGGCAAACGAGCAGGCTGTACTCTTAAGTGACTACCGACGCCCATGGACAACTGCAACACCAGGGGGATCGCAGATGCGTGGTACAGATCTTCCACAGTAAATAACTTTTGCATTGTTTTTGAATTTCTTTGATACCTGACGAATACGTAAAATTTCCATGTTGTTTCTGGGAATAGGAACGACCTTAGAAATTAGGTTCCACACGTAGCAGAAGGCAAACGACGCCCGTAACCAGTTTGGCAAATATTAGAAGCGAACATTTTCGATCCCACCGCATGTTTTCGATGTTTTCCCGGTGGTCCGAAAACTTTCGAGATCCCGTGTTTGTTTGCATACAGTTTTTGGGTCCCAATTTAAACTATCGTAGCTTTTATTTGTCGTTTAGTACCGTTTGTCGTGCCGCGGTCTGCCCAGGCTAACCCTTTGTTTGGTCAGAATTTATTCGGACAATGTTTTGCTTCTCCCGAAATTTCGGGATAATTTGTCGAGGTATATACAAGTGGCATTTAATCTTTAATTCGGGTTGTCCCACATCCCGAGTGCTTAATTTTAGCTCGTGTGTTAATTTGAGTAAGTGGTGCGATAATGCTGTGCTCTGTAATTAATACTGAGTAACTACGGCCGCAGGCTCTATTCAGACAATTGTCGGTTGCTATTTTTAATTTTCACGTGCTACGTACTGTCTTTTTTAGGTGAACTTTTTCGCTTTCTACTTGTAAAATTGTTTCATAAGATAAAGAATTCACACGTTTTATTGTTTGCTAATAAACTCATATACAGCTGATTTTTATTAGCCTGTTGGCACAGTTGACAGTGATCACGCCGTCCGCTCCGGGGGTTGTGGGTTCGATTCTCGCCTTAAGCCTGGGTGCGTTTCTATATTTATATATTTACAAAAATAATTGTGTATAACATGCATCTGTTATTAAGGGCATTAAGTTGCCTACCTTAGGAACAAACGTCCGTGTGTCAAATAGTATTACGTATTTATTATTTGTTAATTACTCTTTTTTTATATATATAACAAGGGGCAAACGAGCAGGCGGTACTCTTAAGTGACTACCGACGCCCATGGACAACTGCAATTTATGTTTCTTTTTTGCTGCATGTAAAATATAATTCAATTTCAATACTGAAAATTCACTTTGGGGTTCATTATTATCGCCTTTATCATCAGCTTTATCATTATTATCATCAGCTACTCTATATATAATCATATGATGAAGCCTATGTTCGGATTTTATTATAACTGCAAAGTTCAGACCTTTTCTCAGTGGATAATTATTGTTATTATTTTTGTAGAAGTCTACTTTTCACCCTAAGGTGCGTCATTTTTTTCCCGTTTTTAAAGTGACGTATGCCGTTTTTGCCATGGACCTTTCAAAAGTCGTCAATCCAGCCCAGCGGTTATCCGTTCTTCGATTAACATGGCCAACCTGCTGCGTTCTTCAGCGAATTTACTCTATTTCGTTTGTTGGTTTAAATTGCAGAGAATGTAGCTATGGGCAAGTTAAGATGACCGGAAAATCGAATCACCACCTTTATAAACTAATAGATTCACCACAATCTGACTGCGGAGCACCAGATCAAACCTTGTCGCATGTGGTAAACGAGTGCCCACTCCGTCTTCTCCCTGGCGGCATATCTGAATTGCACTTTTTGACACCAGCAGTAGTGGCTTGATAGAGAATTCTGGACTCGAAATTGTAACTCGTGCAGGATGCCATACGTAATGATAATGACCAGCTGCCACCTGGCATCGTCCTTGGGACCCCCACAATCTCACGAGTAACGTCACTCAGTGATATTAATTGTGAGTCACTGTTGTACGTCCCTTCAGAATCACGGTGGAGGTCGGATATTTAAAAACCATTGTTAGAACGGGTCACCCGGCCGCAGTAAGAATTGCCTTAACCTAGTGATCGACTTAAATGCCGGCCACTGATTAAACTACAATCTCCTCTTTTGTATATTTTAAATTATGTCAACAAAGCAAATCCTAAGGTTCAAAACATTTATTTCATTTATAAAATGATAATAATGAAACATCATAACTAGATAAAATCAAAAAATTAAAAAAGGAAAAATACGGATGTAACCTATTATATGCTTGAAAGCCTAGCGATAATTGCAGGAAATAAGTTCTAGCAACTAATGAGCAACAAGGATTATAATTGCACCTACAAATTTACACAATATTAAAAGTCTATTAAATTATACTTTTACTAGCTGTACCCCGCGACTTCATCCGCGTGTGCCACTCTTATCGCCTATGCGATAAGAGTGCCACACGCGGTTTAAAAATATATTTTTTAGATAGGGATTTTTATCATGCATAAAAAAGGTTATAATGGGCCAATTTTAAAAGATGACAAATGCTGGGGCGTACTTTTATTTAGAACTTTTAAACAATTCTGTCATACATGACTTTTGCGAAACTCTAACCGTTTACGCAGCGCACGCAACAGAAGATCTCAAAAGGACAAAGAAACCGATTTGAAACATGTTTCATTGGTTCTTCGCTTCTATTGGTCTTAGCGTAATGATATATAGCCTTCTTCGATAAATGTCCTAACTAATACTGAAAAATATTTTTAAATCGAACCTGTATTCCTTTAGATTAGCGAGTTCAAGCAATCAAACAAACTCATAAACTTTATAAATAAACTCTATAGATTAAATCAAATAGAATTAAAAGTAGAGTATTACAATTGTATATTGCAAAATCATTTGTAACTGGTCCGTATCAAAATTATTATTTGTATAGGAATTTGGCTACTGGCAATAATAATATAAGTAGATGCAGTTAAAACTGATTTTTACTGGAACGTTATAATGTAAAGTTATTGCTTAGTAGATTATTCTCTTTTGTTGAAGGTACTCGAGGTATTGTATTTTTTTTCCTGGACAAAAAAGAGTTAAATGAAAAGAACTAGTGTTAGGTTAGTTTTTAGTAAACAATGATCCAATGTAAATCTCAATATCATAAAATGTTTTCTAATGTCTGCTCTTTTATGAAGCAAAGGAATTAATTTGAAACGGATACAAACATTACACCCACCCGAACGGACTTCAGCTATTCGCCCGATCCAACTGGTGCCCGCAATGCGGATGCACTTCGCCCCTTATAGACCTTTAGTACTCGAAGTTTGAATAAAAAGTAGTTAATATTGTCAAAAATGTCTGAAATATATTTGGTACAATAGAAATTAAAACAAAATATAGATGATATTACTGCAAAAAATGTTAGGAATAAAAACCAACTAGTAACATTAAATTATTATTGAAAATTTTAAGAAAAAGCTTTGCCATAAAGTGGTCTAGCCGAATCTGAAGTATATAAAATGGAGATAACAGAAATAGGTCAGAAAAACATCAAAAACCGTTAAATGTAAATTGTTCACATCAGCTACAACCCTAAGCCGAACTATCGCAAAACTCTAAAGTAGATTTAGTGATGTCCCATTAATTCAAAGTGCGATTTCTATAAAACCGTCCGACGACGACCATTTAAATAATCTCTAAACTGCGTAACAACTGTCTCTTAAATCTGTCTCACTGAAATACGCGGGTACTTTAATAGATCGAAAGAAATTAGAAATGTACGTAGCTGTATATCAATAAAGGCAGTGTTTGTCAAAGTGTGGATCACGACCACTGTAAAAGGGTCATGATGGGTCACAGAGAGGCGACAAGAAAAAAAGAAGTTAAATAAATATGGGTACTAGGTGTTAATAATAATTCAACAAGAACAAAAATATAATCTTTAGAAAAAATGATCTCCTTTTATTTTTTTTGGATTAGCCAATAATGTTCCACTACTGGGCAAAGGCCCCGTCCATCTCAGACAATTCTTTTTTATCTTGGACTATTTAAATCCATTTCTTTTTATCTCGCCACCTCATCCACGGTCTACTTAATCTCAATACCGATACTTAATTGCTTATTTATTATTCCTCTCCATAAAAAATATATACTTTTTCAATTCAATTTCTCTAACTAATTCTGCTCTTTCTTGTGTATTGTATTTATCTGTGGAAACTTTACTGGTCAATGTATTAGTTTTATTAGCATTAAGTTTATGAATAACATGTACTGTCTACCGCGGCCGGGTAATGGATGGGTGACCAATTCTAACACTGTTTTTCAAATATCCAACCACCTCTGTTTCGGAAGGTATTTAAAACTTAGGGTCCGGGTTAAGGTCACTGAGTGATATTAGACGTGAGATTGTAAAATTTGTGGGGGTTTCGGGGATGACGTCAACTGGCGGTCGCGCCTCTTATCCCTATACCTCTTCTATAATCTAAACGGACCCTGGTACAAGATCGGGATGCCAGGAAGAAGAATTAAATAACTCAGTTGTTAGTGACGCATGTCATAATTAAAGGTTTTGGGGATTTTGACATAACGTAAGTCAACAAAACAAAAGACCTACATATCTTTTGATCTCCAGAGGGAGGAGTTGCGTATAGAAAAACTAACTATTGATTGTTCTAAAATCATGATTGTGACGTTTCACTCAGGTTTGAGTGACGCGCCTCATAATCTACGGTAATGACTCTCCACGCCGTCATAATCTTAGCTCTTTTACTCTTTAGCAAATTATACACGTTTCAAATATTGGCAAAGTAATGTCAGAAACTGCCACAGAATTGACGACTGAGTGACACGCGTCATAAAGGACGGTTTCTTATAATGAATGTTCAACGAAAACCATACTAACACCATAATTGTGACGTTTCACTCAGGTTTGAGTGACGCGCGTCATAATGGACGGTAATGACCCTCCGCGCCGTCATAATTAGAGCTCGCACCGACGAGACGCCGCTTGTCACGTAGCACTAATTATGTTACACTAATTGTCTGCCTTTTACATTTATGTAACATTGAAACTTGAATAAAAAGTTCTTTTTGGTGCGTGACAGAAATTAAGAACTTCAAGCTTTTGGTTGCGTAATTTTATTGTATGTAATAAAATTGATAAGGTATTTTGATAATTACTTTTTCTGATAGTTACTGGCTGGCCCGTTGGCGCAGTGAGCAGTGACCCTGCCTTCTGCTCCGGAGGTCGTGGGTTCGATTCCCACCAAGAGTCTGAGTGCTGCACGACCAGGAGGCTAGCAGATGCGTTGCCGGCCTTTAATGACGAGTTTAGGCCACCGGGAAGTCTCACAAACCTAATGTAACGCGACAACAATACCATCGCTTGACAGCATTGCCGTCACATCACGTCGAATTCATGTGAGAAAGAGGTACTTGTACCCGAACGCGCCGGCATCAAGCGTGGCGCTACCTTTATGTAAAGGTTTTCCAGAAGTCTTGATAGATGACCTTTCGCTTTTCTATATATTTAGTGGAGTATAGTGTATATTGCAAGCATCCCCTTTATACAGCACTTGTAAAAGGTAAGGCTTCCGTATTGATAGAATTGCTATATACGATAGTGCTTTCTTCATCAATGAATCATATCATTTCTAATTTTGACTAGCGGGTCAAGTGCGATTTATGAATGCACGGTAACAGATGGTCACTAATTTCTACTAGGTTACTTATCTGTCTATCTATACTATAACTTTAAACGAGCAATTTTTGTATATATATATATATATATTATGAAATTGAGTATGCAGGGGATTTCGGGGGCGATTAATCGATCCGGCTAGATATTTCATTTTTAGAAAACGCCATATTAACCGAGCAAAACTGGGTCATCTAAGTACTACTAATAAAAAAAGAATAAAAGCATTCGAAATCAAGTTATTTTCTAATAACCTACCATTAAAAATTTTGCTTACATTATTGCTTTGATATAAATATATATGCTTCTGGTTTCTGTTATATTGTCCTAAATGGCATTCCAGTGGGCATAGCACTTTTTGAACCGAAATAAGTCGACGAGTCAAGTTTACTAAAGGTGAAAAATGTTCGTGCTAGGCCCACAGGGGGCGAGTCTTAATCGTGTCACGCTTTTAGTCAATGCTAATGCAACCCGCGTCGACGCTAAGAAGGGTCCGCTGTGGGTCTAGCACGAACATTTTCAACCTAAGTAAAGTATATACTAATTAACATTCCAGAAGGCCTAGCACGAACTTTTCAAAGTAAGTCGATTGCAAATTTTAAGTTATATAAATAAAGTATATTAAGGCTTAAAGAATAAATAGCGTAGTGGATCAGACCAGTTACCGGACGGATAAAGGAAGGTCCACCCCGTGGGAGGCAATATTTATAAGAAATACTTCTTAATGTCCGAGGAATGTTCCTATGAAGAGACAAAACAGAATTAGGTTTACTCACAAAAGATTGCAAACCATTGAAATCGTTGAATTTACCGCGGACAAACTCACAAATTTCAGCTTGTGTTTTATGTGGAATTAAGTGTGTTCACTACTTCGTCTGATTAAAATTAGGTAAAAAAAATTTAAATTAAATTTTTAGTACAGTGATAAATATCCTATAGCTTCCTTCGATAAATGGGCTATCTAACACTAAAAGAACTTTTCAAATTGGACCAGTAGTTCCTGAGTTTACCGCGTTCAAGTAAACAAACAAACAAAATTTTTAGCTTCATATATTAGTACCTATCGATATAGATAAATGGATACTTGGTTCCTCTAATTAAAAGTGACAACCGATGCCTATAGATAATTGCATGATCTCTCAGATACGTAGCCGACAACCGCTCGCTGAAGCAAAATAGAATCTAAATACATAAAAATCAATCTTTGTACGTTAGTCTCGATAAAACTCGAAAACGGCTGGACCGATATAAATTTAGTTTCTGTCGTTTGATTCCCGTTATTTCAGAGAAGGTTTTAAAGAAAAGGAAGAAAGGTATAATTTTGAAAGTGTACAGTTGAGGATTTACACACTTTTTTTAATACATCACTAGCCAAAACCGGCAAGCACTGTTATGCCCGAATGTTGACTAAACTAAGAAAGTATTGTTGTCTTGTATATATATTCGGAATAATTTTGAAAGTGTACAGTTGAGGATTTACACACTTTTTAGTACATCACTAGCAAAAACCGGCAAACACTGTTATGCCCGAATGTTGACTAAACTAAGAAAGTATTGTTGTCTTGTATATATATTCGGAATAATTTTGAAAGTCTTTCCGACACATACTCCTCCACCTTGCTCGGTCGAAAGCATCCAATTTGTGAACATTATTGGCTCTCATGTCGTTGGTTAATACATATCAGTATATACTCCACCATTTCTATCCAAGTTTTATTCTAACTATATCTTTAAGTGTTAAAGCAATAAAAATTGAGTTAAGCCTTCTAAAAACCTTTTACATTTTTTATATATATGCAAATGTATGTATTGAATGTTCGACTTAAAGCAGACAACTTAATTCGCTCACAGTAGTAGAAGCCAGAGTCGAGAACTTTAGACCGATTTCCTTCCTGCCCTGTTATCGCATTGCGGAACTCAATGGAAGCGTTGAGATTTAATGACAGCGGCGGCGGCTGCTATACTTTGAACCCAATTTACATTACAATGTGTAGATACATTATATTCAAGTACATTTGTTTACATTTCAACAGTGCAGAAAGTTGATAAATAATGTGAATAAACCAACGAATAAATATGTACATATTTTTTGATTTTTCCAGGGGGGACTGGGAATCCGGCCGAGCCTTACCATCCAGTCCCAGAACCTAAATACCTAACCTAACCTAAATCTAAAAACGAATAGTCGTTTCCTCTTGAGACAAAACATAAACAAACTATAAAAAAGGTTGTTTTATGTGTCATCATCGTAAATTTGGTTAAAAATTTAATGCGCCGTAAAAATTTTCAAATATTCTAATGATTGCAATAAATAAAAATGCAGTTATTGAATATATTAAGTTTATTTTAAATTTTTAAAAATCTTTGTATTCATTTTTACGAATACTTTAAATAACGTGATTTAAAATAGTGCCTTATAAAGAACCTAAAGTTGTTAAGGTGCTCAAACTCTGTAATCTCTGTCGACTTGTCAATACGAGTATGCGCGCTCTTTAGTATTTTAGGTGTATCCTGTTATTTGGTGGTTAAATGTTGTATTAAGTTTTTTGTGTATTTGTTTTGTTTAACTGTTACCAAACAGTCAGAATGAGTGGCGAATTGATAAGTTATGACGCATTCTTTGGCGACACAAAAACCTTCCATACATACATATGTACGTCAGTGATTCTGTTGCTACTGCCTCTTTTCTGACCAACTGTAAAACGTTAAAAAATCTATTCGTCCACGATGTTCTCAGAACTGGAAAAACATACAGACATTTGAATGTTACGTACACTTAATAAATTCATCCACAGATCCAATCCAACCCTCATGCATCTGTATATCGCGTCATTTCACCGCATTACGTTTAATTCTTGCGCTGTCTCGGCGGATTTTTCTCGGAGACGGATGTTATTAGATTTTATTCAGTCTGCGGCGCTGAATTCATCAGATTGTCTGAAGGATATATAATGTGGGGGACGAGTGTTTTACGCTAGCGGTTATTGCTATTTCATAATCACTGTGGCGCATTTTTCAAGGACTGTATCGGAAAGAAATATGGCCTAATGTTTTTACCAACTTTCTTTTATACTAAAATCTTCTTCTTCAAACTAGCGTTGTCCAGGTTTAGTATCAGAGTTCGCTTAGAATGGAGACTATTTGACAACGTGATCGACTGGCCGTCTGACGTCCTTCCCAGATCCCCCACAATCTCTACAATCTCACGACTAATATCACTCAGTGACAATAATCGGGACCCATAGGTTTACATGCCTTCCCAAACAAGGAGGAGGTCGAATATTTGAATACCAGTGCTAGAATTGGTCACCTATTTATCAGCCGGCCACGGTAAGACCTCCTCTCCTTAGATCCTGTTCTTCTTAGAAGGTAATATTACATTTCAAGAGATGTTTTATCATTTGTGTGTATGCCTCCATCTTCCTTTTTATCTGTCCGATAACTGGTTAGATTCTCTACGGGTGCGCGACCCTGGTCTAACCTAGCTACTCTTGTCACTAACCTTATACCGTCCGTGTCAGTAGCGTGAATTAGAGGTAGCGCCATGCTTGTAGCCGAATTGGTCCGGCGCGTCCGGGTACCAGTACCTCTTTCTCACATGAGACTGAATTAAAATCTGTGGAGTAATAAATAAAGCAGGCATCGCGGGGAGGTACCCCCTCTGTGACCCTGACCTCTTATTTTTTTAAGTAAAACTTCTTTACGCACGTTTGACTTCGGGAGTAAGCTGGTAAATGCGAGTCGGAAGCGTTACGAAAATTGTGATCGAGCGACGCGAACAGAAGCAGAGAGAGAGTTTTTACTCCATCGCTTTGTAATAATTAAATTTTGTCGAAAATTTTCAACTCGAAACACAATGTCATCTTTTAAAAACGGTCCAGATATATTCTTAGATTATCAAATGATATTCTATGCAGCCAGCTCTCTCTACATATATAGGGTAGTGAAAATAAAACGGAGAGTTACGTTTCGTATGTCTAAGACACAGTGCCTATTGTCCGTATCACACTGTAGGAGCCAGCGTTTTATTATATGATGGTCGTTTTTAACATTGAACAAGGGGCAACCGACCAGACGTTTTATCCTCTTAAAGAAATTCCTTTGCGAAGGTACTGTTTGTTTTCGATCGCAACATTGATTTATCTAGATTTACTTTTTGTGTTTCTATGCACTTAGGTGGAGGTGTTAACGGTACACCAAAACCTCACAGAATCCATCTACGATATTTTGGGGCCTGAAGACAGCTTCGGAGTGGCTCAGGTATGACCGAATTAGTTTATAACATACAAAGTGTCTAGTCAACAGGTGACTTCTCCGTTCGATTCGCTATCACTTTCCTTTTTGAATCTCTTTTCACATTTAAAACATCTTTAATAGTTTTTGAGACAAGCAAAAGCCCAATCCCTTTGTTTTGTTTTAATTATGTAATAACTTTATAATTTCTGTAAGCACATCTTCATTTCTTTTTTTAAATTATCTACATGCGATTCCGAACCGAAGACACTTCTAGCTCAGAGGTCTAAAAAATTCCACCTAAAAGGCACTTGTTGACTAGACTAATAATGACGTTGTTGATACAAGTACATTTTTGTTGCCGTTTCCGGTGCTCCTATTTGGCTGCTGTCTGTTTTGTTTTATGTGCATTATATCTGGGAAGGATATAAAAAAAACTAGAAAAGAAAAGTCTTTTTTTAAACTGCTAAAAATGCAGAGTTGGTTGCTACTCCAGTATATTTCCAAAGGATGGCATGCGTACTGTAACATTTAGTCTGTCTGAAAATCGAGCATAGTCTGCTGGGTCCGCTAGTTTCTTATAACTTTTGATAGACTCCTACAACTTGTCCTAGACTGTTCTAGATTTTAGAGACTGGTGATACCTTTTTTAGGCTTTTTAGTGATAATGCGTGTACTTAATAGCTGTTAACTAAATGGGATATTATGTTTTCTTGTCATTAAAATTCCGATCAAATAATTAGTTTCATTGGTCAAAAAGAAGAGTCATTATAATAATTAGGTACTCTGATGTGATGCGTATATAATGAAATTACCTAATTTCATTTATCTAACGACATCTGAGAACACTCCCTTGGTTGCCTCAGCCAGTATCGGAATACTTGGAGTCGACATATCGAGCGACGTGTTCAGTTCCTCTGTCACTTTGAAGAGTAGTCTAAGTTAGTCTATAAGAAGCTTGGCGTCCTCTATCGGGCGAAGCAGTGCTTCAAGCCTGCTAGCCAGGTACACAATGGAAGGGGTTAGCCCAGTACCGGCAACAGTGACGTTAGAAGGGGGGGGAGTACCTATACCCAATAGTGGGTCGAGTGTCAACATAGATTGAGTATGATGATAATGTTCTTTATTCATTATTAAATCAAAATGTTTTAAAAACAAAAGCGTCGAGTTATATATAATTTTAAGAAGGTTACATAGATCTTTGATGACGTAAATTATACAATATTCTTCTTCTTTTCGTTTTAATGGCAAAACTATATTTTGGGTGTAAGGGCCTATATGTTCAAAGCCCAAAAAGTAGCGACATCGATTGCTCGACTGGAGGCGGCCATCAAGTCCTCCCGCGTGCAGATATTGGGACACGCAGGACATGACGTGAGGAACTACTTTGCTTTAATCCGCGAATGAATACGAGGGAAAATCGGTGTAATGCTGCAACCCGAAAGCAACACCACCGGATCCGCCGCAAAAGCACAGCACTACACTGACATGCCGATGTGCCTCAACGCACGTTTCGTAAACTTTACGAATAACCTTTGTAGAGTGTATCTCCTGATGATGCTTCGGTGTCGAAGCGAAATTGACTTCAATTTATTACCTAATTTTACGCGGACGAAGTCGCGGGCACAGCTAGTAGTTATATGTTCAAAAAAAATAGGGCGAATAAATGTTAAAGGAAAAACAAGCCACGACTTACTTAATACAGAGTGAATTTATTCCAAAAAACTCAAATACTATGTCTCGTAGAGACATCAAGCGTTTAACGTGCGTTTTTACTACCAGTCGATAAAGATTATTTCCCCTCGTCAATTAACATAAATTTTATTGATTTCTTTTAAAGTCGCATGTAAACTGATGTATCTAATGCATTCAGCTGTCACAGCTGTCTTACATTAAGTTATAAACGACTCATTATACATTATCATGCCGTTCAAACAAGTAATCAATGAAATGTCTAAATTATATGTTGGTGAATTTTTCCGATAGAATAAACACAAATTGATTTGAGTGGAACAATTGCATATATAATTGGATAATTAGGCTCATTCTGTGCATAATCAGTTTGTTCTTAGACATAATCGTTGTTAGAGAAAGCGTAGATAATAAGCGCATAACGCGCGTTTAAAAAAAATATGAACAAACTTAGATAAACCGGAAAAATACCTCGACAATCAATTTGATCGGATGATATTTTAACCTAGTTACATGGATTGTGGCCACGACGGGACGCTGGAGACTTTTTTTATGTTACAAGGGGGCAGACGAGCAGGCAGCAGGCACCGAAGTGACTACCGGCGCCGATGGACATCTTTATTTTTTGAGCGAAAACCAAACTTGTATTTAGCTAAAAGCTTAAAGTAAAGCCGTCTAAGTTATTCCTAATAATCGCGTTATAAAAACGCTGCCGTGTGAACAGAAACATGAAAATCCATACGCTCTATTTGAACGCTTTTTTATCGCGCGGTAAAAAAGCTCTCATGCAAATGGGATAGTAATTATACGTAATAATATTAATAAAGTGGCTCAGAGCGTGTCAAGACACGTTTATACAGAACGGTTCCGTATTCGATACGTAATAAACGTATTTGTTAAATACTTCAAAAGTTGTTGTACGATTTCACTAAAAGAAATTTTCCTAGTGTTTCCTGTATGTCTTATTCACGTGGAACGTTTGAAGTCTTTAGATCTAATAGTTTAATAATCCTATGGGGTGGTGGTCCCCCATAAACACTTTGAAGGCCTATTACTCCAAAATGGTATCCATACGATAAAAGCTGTGTATGAAACCTTACCTTTATTTGAAAAGAGCTATCCAATAATACCACACACAATGGTATTGAATGAAAAAATATTCATCCCTACTTCACATGTATGCCACCCTTAAAAAGTAAAATTATTTTTATTTTACGATGCCAAAAATAAAATACGCTATACATACCTCTACTAAACTTCATTCACCAGCAAATTAAACATTGGCGGACGGACGGACAGAGCGAAATTATAACGGTTCCTGGTATGACTACGGAACCCTAAAAAGTTTACATTAGAAGATGCTTACAAAGGTACTTGTATATAAAAAATCTTGTTTAGTTAGATTTAAGATAGTCTTAAAAATAAGTTCACTCATGTCATCCACGGAGATCATAAAGGTAAGGAAATGGACGTATATACGCCGAATATAGAAGTTCGAACCAAACTGACCTAAGTTATAAATTGTAATTTTAGTTGTCAATATCAAAACTGCTTCCAGTTTATCGCTAAACCGTCGCTTTATTATAACTAATAAGTGCAGTACACTGTTATATTCTTGAGAATTTATATTTCGCTCGCACCTGGGAACAATCGTAAATATTATAACTTCCTGTCGTATACCGCTGTGCTTATTGAGTTTGGGCGCAGTGTTGCCAAGTTAGCATATTGTGCGTGAATCATGCACTGCTTAGTATGAACCACTAAATAAACCCCGCAATGGCGACACGTGACCGGTGGGCGTAGCCAGAACGCCGCGAGGCGACCGCGATCCGGTCGCTTCGAATCAGTACCGTAACGCGACGCAGACTATTTTTTGTGCGTTTGTGATTGATGTGTCTCCAATATAGCTACCGAGGCTCATGTAAAATATGCTAAAATTATGCCGCGTGTAAATGTATGTCACCTAACGTGATTCTCACACTTTTATACCAAAAAAATATATAATTTTTTTATTGTTTATAATTTTATCAGAAGCTACATGGAAACATGCTAAATCTGGCATAAAATATTCATATTCATTTATTTAATTGCACATGTTTATAATATATGCATTGTACACGATGCCCCGTTAGGGCGTTGCAATTTTAATGGAAAAAAATTATATCGAAATTATTTTATTTTAGTATATTTTTATAAGATATTAAAGTCGGTAGGTGTATAGAAAATAAGATAATTATAATTAATTTAATTTAATTAGCAGGAAAAAAAAATTGCATAAGATCATTTCGATTTTCAATTTGGCGCAATGTATTTAAATTTGGCGTAAAATAGTTTGAATTAGCAAAACTCCGCTCTATCCTAACACGATCGCGGGTCGCTGACGCTAGAAACAAACTTGCACCTTTACCATAAACTAGCATTGTCAATTTGTTTTTCTTTTACAGGTAAACGTTCAAAAGTCTTGTTTAAAAAATCCATAACCCACCCAATCATAATTCTTGACGGTTCATGATTACATATATAAATTAAAAAAAAAAAAGTTTTCCGAACAATTGTTTGGTTTCCGTAATAGCGTACAGTGTGGCGCTGTACAGTGGCTATATAAAAGACTGTTTTGTCTTTGCTCCCTCTCATCTTGTAATGTGAACTTTACTTTGTTATACTAATCCGGAATATGTCAATAAATCTGTAAAGCTTCCATTGTTTTCTCTGCTTTTGAAACTTCATGACGATCAGATAAAGGGTCTTGCATAGATTACGTTTCACGAATTTTATGTTTCTAACCCCAATTCCGGTCCTTTTAACAAGTTTTCACATTTTTAAAACCCCCTTCCCTTGATGTGACATTGGATTTTTTTAATATTTTTAATTTTGACAAAAGCGCCTAAATAATCCCGGCGTCGTTTAAATTAGCTGATATAGATGTTGTAGGCCCATGATGATAATAGTGAATTTGATCCCCTTTAACGTGTGACGTCATTTATGGATGATCCCTAGGTAGTTGAGATTGGGTAATGCAATAAACGATAAGTCTCCAAATCGTATCAAAAACAAGTGTTTGTATCAAAAAATCTATCAAATTCAGTTTCTCCACTTGTAAGCCAGTTAAAATTACTATAATTTCTCTACAAAGTGGGGTTTCTGGGGATGATGTTATAAGGAAGTCTGTCATCTTAACTCGACCCACATTCACATTCTATGCAATTTAACCCGACGCTGGTACTAGACCGGGTTAACGCTAGGTTTGTACTTAGCATTATCCAGTCATATAGCGTTAACAAGATAATTTCTCTGCAATCTCTTGAAACAATTATGTATCCAAATTTCAGAGAATATTCTCGTTACATTTTGCGAGTTTCGTTGTTTTGACGCCGTTTGACTAATTATACAAATTGCTTCGTTAATTTATCATCTCAGAATTCACCAATTCACGCAACTAACGTCTGTCTAACTGATAATTCTGCCGGCTGTTTCACAATAGAATTAGAGAGACAATGCGCTAGCAACGGATTTCGCTACTCGTAAACAGTAGGTATAATTGAGTTACAATTCCTATATCTGTACTATCTGATAGTATAGGTATAGAAATAGTATTCCTACTATCTATATAGTAGGTAAACTGTAATCCATCCCTATAGGGTACTTTCCATTGACCTAGAATTATGGAATTTGGTAATAATCTTGTAGCACAAGTATAGGAAAGAATCCCGAAATCTCTAAAACAACGGGACGTATAGTGACGAAATTTGGCAAGCAGGTAGTTTATAGTTAGTAAAATTCCCCTAAGAAAGGAGTTTTGGATAGAGCCAGATTAAGGTCTATGTGCTCTCGCAATTGTACACGGACAGAGTTGCCGGAAACAAGCTTGTTAATATCTATCTTTTGAACATACCAAAATATCCACCCAGATAAAGCCGGACTAACAGTCTATTTTGGATTGTATAAAACAAACTTCTATATAGAATTTGTTACTAAAATTCCCCTCTCAAATGCCGTTTGTACAAAATGTCATTGCCGTTGTATGTATAATAACATACACATCAAATGACTCAATTTTCCTAGCTCACAGCATACCACACGTCTGTGGTTACTGGGTTGCGTCATATCACTAATCGCATTAAATTCCCAGCGGGTATCTATTGAGAAACCAATGACTCTTACACGAAGAGATTCCATCTTATATGATTTTTTTTACTTTACAAGGGGCATACGAGCTGGCAGTTTGTCACCTAAATGAGTACCACCCATGGATATCTGCATGACCAGGAGGCTAGTAGATGCGTTGCCGGCCTTTAATAAAGAGTTTGGGCCACCGGGAAATCTCACAAAACGGACGATACGCGACAACAATCACTTAACGTGACAGCATTACCGCAAGATCAGGTCGATCTTATGTGAGGAAGAGGTACTGGTACCCGGACGCGCCGGCCCAATTCGGCTGCAGACTGCAAGCGTGATACTACCTCTAATCGAAATAATTGTTCTGTTAAACCCAGATTTTAGCTTTGTTTTCGTAATTTTGTTCTAAGGGATTAGATAAAACGAACATAGAGCTCTTTAGCTTTATGTTCGTTTAGAGCTAGCTCTCTAGCTCTATGTTCATTTTAACAAGAATGTTCTTTCTCAATCTTTTATGGTAAACAAAAACTTATTCTAATCGTTAATTCCAAATTTTCAACGAGAAAAAATCTTGAATAAGAATTGGCATCTTTGACTCTGGTACTAGATATGGGATAACGCTAGGAGGAAAAAGAAACAATATTGTGACGATTATTGTCAACCAAAAATTTTAGATTGATAGATACTTTATTGTACACATAAATCAAAAAGCGATAACAAAGTACATTTTTTTATTAATAAGCAATTATAGTGCAAAGGCGGTCTTATTGCTAATAGCAAACTCTGACAGACAACCTCATGAGATATAAATTAACGGGATAGTCAAATATATTAAATTATTACATAAACCGTACACACTACTAAATAAAAAATATAAAATTAATAACTATATATCTATACATATAATAAAAACGTAGAAATTCTTATTCTGTATATTAAAAAAAAATATATAGCATTAAGAATGAGCTTTTAGAAAGTAAAAATATTATTTTTGGAAATTCGTTGCTGTTTGTCTGCAGAATTGGTTTAATTAAAAAACTAATAAATGGAAATTATTAAGCTAAACTTCGAGTAACATTTACTTTTTATTTCTTCAAAATCGGTCTATTATAACAAAAGATATTTAAGTAATAGCATATTTCGTGCCTTTTCTCCGTTCGCTAATCTACAATAAATCATATAAATAAAGCATTCCAAAGCAGTGACTTCAGGCATTCCAGCCAACAGAAACCACT
Organism: Charaxes varanes; assembly: GCA_024363005.1. NCBI lineage: Eukaryota > Metazoa > Arthropoda > Insecta > Lepidoptera > Nymphalidae > Charaxes > Charaxes varanes. The sequence continues at coordinate 50,786 of JANCMC010005291.1, forward strand.
ATTTAAGACATTTTCTTAAACACTGATTTCTGTTGGCTTGATTTGTAATTTACACTTGGCTTAAAAGGCTCTCTTATCATTTTATCATTTGGTTTAAAGAAAGATTTCTGTTAGTTGTGATCATATGTGGCCGGATAAATCTTGCCATATTTTAGTTGACATTGTCTATTCCTTATGCGATGCTAAGTATTCATCACATGGAAGTCATATACAACACCCATTACGGGAAGACAAAGTCTTTGTCTCTGCAAAGGAACTACTTCGTAATGACCACAATATGAATTCCTTTAACAGCGCGCTATACGGCTGGCGCTTCGCAATAAGCCGAATGATTTAAAGTGTCTTTCTGTATAGAATTTGTGTTTAATGTATTTTAACAAATACCACCCGAGACGATTTCGAATGCAAGATGCTATAGAATATATATACTAATAGATGGAATTTATTTGCAAACATATTAAAAAGAAACGTAATTGGTACAAGCATTTGAAGTATGCCTAATATTGTGGTACATTTATTCGAAGCATGCCTAATATTGTCGTACATTTATTCGAAGCATGCCTAATATTGTCGTACATTTATTCGAAGCATGCCTAATATTGTCGTACATTTATTTGTAACAAGCCTAATATTGTCGTTAACTATTGCAATTAAGCTTTATGAAGTTAATGAGTTAGTTATTGTATTGTAAATTCAATAATTTAAAGTCCAACAAACCAAAAATCCTATCCTGTGGACATATTTGTGCATCTAGAAAGTTTATACTCCTTATTTTGACAAATAGATAAATATTATTGCTGTTCACGAGTTGTTCCAGTATTATTATTATTTATTATTTTCTGCATATTGCGTCCCACTTCAAGGCAAAGGCCTTCCTAATATTATATTAAAAAAACAGTAAAATCTGAACTTGATATTTGAAGGCAGTCAAAAAATCTTATAAAAATCGCTTAAATAATTAACTGTTAATGTTTTCAATATGGTGTTTTATTTGTTATTGCATACTTATAGGTGATTTCAATCTTGTATTAATTTAATATTTTGCATTTGATAATAACTTGATTAAACATGTCAATTTGTCAGCGAATACGATTGATTTGATTAGCTAAGTACCAATATGTATTATTCTGCCAAAGGACCATATATGTATTTACTCACGATACCTGCCGATCATCATCATCATCATCATCACCTTCATCATCATCATCATCATCATCATCATCATCATCATCATCATTATCATCTTCATCTTCATCTTCATCTTCATCTTCATCTTCTTCATCATCATCATCATCATCATCATCATCATCATCATCATCATCATCATCATCATCATCATCATCATCATCTTCTTCTTCTTCTTCATCATTACACGACAAATATGATTTTACATAGTAATTTATTTGGCCGCTAAACACGACAGATATGGATTTTCATACAACTATTTCCGGCCGCTGCTCGTAGTACAGCAAGTTCGATTTTTCTCGAAGTTTCAGAAAGAAAGAATGCTCGAAGTTTCAGAAGAAGAAATGCTCAAAGTTTCGAGCATCTTTGAGAAATAATTATTTTTTATGTTACAAGATGCAAACCAATAGGCTGTAAATGCTTACCGACACCCATGGACATGTGCACCACTAGAAGGCTCGCAAATGTGTCCCCGGCCTTTAAATAGGGGTTTAGGCCACCGAGAACTCTAACAAACCGAACTAAACGCGACAATACCATCACTTGACGTGATAACATTGCCGCCACTTTACGCCTATCTTATGTGAGAGAGACGTACTGGCACCCGGACACGCCGGCCCAATTCGACTGCAGACCAAAAGGACCGCAAGCATGGCACTACCTCTAATTTAATATTTCTCTCACTTTAACGTAAATTCAAACTGACAAATATTACCCCAAAATATTTTTTAAAATTATATTTATATTGTTTTATATGTATGGTACTTTAACTATATTATCTTTAAAAAAAAAAGTACAAAAAAATACTATAAATATTTAAAGTTCCGTACGTGTGCTTGCAGCTCTCTATATCCCTGTTAGTACAACTATGTCCTAGACATTCCCAATTTCTATTTAATCACTATAAGCTTTCAATAGATCTAAATTTATTATTTACAGGTCAAAAAGTTGCAGAAATAGCTGCATCAAAAGGTTATACTTTGCCAGCAAACTTACTGTGGATGGAGTATCTTCTAGCAGGCAAAGAAAGTGAAGCAAACTCTTTGTGGAACAAATGCTTGCACAATGCCAACGGAGTTGTTTTCAGACGGTTACTTCAAGAAAGCCACGTTCGAAGAGAACCACAGATCATAGAAAAACTGATCAAAGCCTTACAATCGAATAACCTTATACAGCCTGCAAGCATTGGAAATGCTTACTCTCGACTAATTAACTTATATGTGATAAATAATCAAATCGAAGAAGCAAAGAAAGCCTTAGATTCCGCTTATGAGAGTGGAATAACTAATGAAGACTTGAATAAAAACACCCTAAAACGACTAAAGGTTGCATTCGAGGCGATTGGAAGGAAGTTCGACTTTTCAGTTTAATTAAATATTGTTAAGTATATTTAGTGTTCGCATTTTAATATAAATGACAATTATAGGATTACATTGTATCTTTGGTTCAACGATTTTCCAAAGAAATTACGCATTAGTCTTTATATATAAACCATTTGCACTTAAATTGTTGCATTCAAAACATTGCAGTTAATAATTTTTACATCATTGTTGTTTTGTATATTATTTTCGGAAAGTGCTCCTAAAACATACTTGAAATAATTTGTGATACTGATGCTGCCTGGTTATTAAGATTGTAATTAGCTATGTAGTTAACAAATAGCCCTAATAAATTATTAGTTAATATTTATAACATCGTTTTATTTATTTCTATCATATACTAGTTTCATTCTTATAAATAAACATTTATTTTCAAAGATTATTAAATTAAATGAACATTGGATATGCCACTATATATTTTTTTATAATGATTATGTGAAATCAATATATAATTTCTATATTAATACGTGGAGCAAAATCTTTTTACGAAAATTGCGCGAACAGAGTGACGATATCTAACTACTTATAGACATGTATGTTTCTCAGTTTTTATATAGGATTTGGTGTGGTAGGAATTGGATGGTGTCAATGCCGAATAGTCGTGACAAATAAGAACTTTATTAATTTAGTTTGGTGATTATGACAAAAATGTGATTTAATTGCCAGATGTCGTATTAAGAATAAAAATATCCATACAAAAATAACTTCAAGGGACTTGTCCATTTCTTGAATTGCCCATATTTCTAAATATTTACTAAATTAATCTCATAAAATACAAAATAGACACATATTCGTCGGTAAGCCGTCAAATAATACCAAATTCCAGTGGAAACACTTTGGCTTCTAATATACAGGCGCTATATAAAAGCTTCAAATTTTTGAACACTCGTTTGATCACGCGCGGGACCTAGTTCAATGTACAATCCACAGTTTATTATCAAATAAGTGTTCAGAACTAGTGTGGCGCGGGCTTTAATAAAAAACTTCTTTAAGACAACAAAATACTATTTACATCTCGCTTAAATAGAAACCTCCCACTACTTTTAGATTATATTAATGCCTCATGAAATAATGTTAGTAATATATAAAAGTGAATTTCAATTAAAAAAGAAGTTGTTTCGAAATTGAAAATATGGTTCTCTGTGTCAAAATTTTCTTCATCTGTTCTGTGGAACAGGAAGTGACGTATATACATATGAAACAATTTTGACTTTTGTATTCAATTACAAATATTTGGCGGGAGTTTGTGGCGGGAAGAATAAGTATTTCATCACGTTCACGGCTTTTCACTTCGCGATTGATTCATCTACGACGTACAAAGTTGATTACTTTGGAGTTTTAATTAAGAATTTCGCATTGTGAAGTCCAATTATTATTAAATACTTCAAATACAAAAGCGAGAAATGTTTTATCCTGTAGAATCTTTAAGAAGAGGGGGCAGGTTTTATTACTGCTGGGTTGCTGATGCCTGGCCATTACGTTTTGCTACTATAACTCACCGGCAACTTTGGTCACAAGACATTCGCAAATTATGGTAAGTATTCTATATAAAATGTTTAATAACAGTCATTTTGTTGAATATTAATCCTCTACAGTTAACGGGACTTATGTTTTACATCGTAACTTTTTTGCATATCTTAGTGCTAGCCTACAACGTTTAATTTTCTTTACCGTTGTAATATCTTAATTAATAGTAAAAAAACATAAAATGAGTAAATATAGTACAATATTTCAGTGAGGTTTTAGTGAAGTCAATTGTAGCAAGAAGGTAATAGAAATATTTGTTTCAAATAAAATTTTTTAGTAATCTTTGACTTATTTTTTACATAATATCATACATAAATCATAAATTTATTATATAATGCTGATGTTGTATAAAAGTTTAGTGGTAATTCTTGGATATCAATCGAAAGAAATACTTGGCTCTTTTGTAGTGAAGATTTGCTGGAGGTTATGAAAAATGAATCAGGCAGACCATCCAATAGATTTTCCCTACGTCTCAGCTCCCAGCTGATGAGGGGACTTGTGAGACTATATCAGAGGAAAGTTGATGGTTTCATTGGTGTGTATATCTCAATTGCATTACAATTTTTAAAAGATTCATTACAAGTTTTTAAAGGATTCATATAAATAGTTCCATTATTCTTTTGGTTGGTTATGTGAAATTTCAATTCCTGTGCTTTTAGTTACAGATAAAACTTTTAATTTATGTTTTATATTGTAATAGTTTTTATTTTCAGCTGATATTTGCATGCTTAATGCGAATGTTATGAGAAATACCCATAAAAGGTGAGTAAACATAAAG
>JANCMC010005291.1:55754-124984 GCA_024363005.1 Charaxes varanes
TTTTATTTTCAGCTGATATTTGCATGCTTAATGCGAATGTTATGAGAAATACCCATAAAAGGTGAGTAAACATAAAGTACTATCTTTAATGTTTTTTGACATCTTTTTCATTCCTAGAAGCTTGAGGTATTTGCCAATAAAATTTTTTTTTAATAAGGTTGTATGTTATAAGTGTTAATTGTATGCATTTTTTTAAAATATTTTGTTGTAACAAAAAAATCTTCAATTTTATTTACATTTATAGGGTGGTATTTAAGTACAAGTATGGTGGAAATGCATAAGGAGAATAGACTGTTTAATAAATATACATACAAATAACTCAATTATTTATTGCTATTTTTCTATAATTTTGTAAATAAGAACTTCTTTTTAAGATTATCCGATGAGGTTCCTGTAAAGAAACCTGAATTACCAAGAGTAGTAGTTGAGGAAATAGGTGATGAAAGGGTGGAAGAAGCGTTACAGGTGGTGTATAATTAATTACTTACAGAAAGTTCTCTTGAACTAGTATAGTCGACCAAGAAATTGATTTGCCACGCTAAGGTCCAATATTGATTGCAAGTCAATTACTTAAAAGGCTTATTTTTGCTTGTTGTGCATTAAGTTAATTTCTAACATAAAACCCTTAGCAAAATTTGCTTATACTGTTATCCGAAATGGTAAAACACTTTCTTCGTCCTCCATACCTTAAGGTATTTTTCTAAAGACATATAAAACGTAAATTAAAAGTGATTTTAAGGGTATATATGAGAAAAAGCCAGTAGGAGGTCGTGGCATAATCTGTGGTTGGCATTTGAGTGGATCGCTAAGTGAAATAGCTCTTGCTGTGACCCGGTAATGGATGGGTGATTCATTTTAAAATTGGTTTATGTTTGATATCCGATCTTCTTGTTTTGGAATGTCACTGAAGTAATATTATTCGTGAGGTCGCACAGATCGTGGGGGTTCCGAGGATGACGTCAGACGGCATTCGGTCATCTTAACTCTCCCCACAACCACATCCTCTGCAATCTAAACGGATCCTGGTACTAGAAAATGTCAAAATATGTTCTGTTATAATTGATCACCTTTTTGAAAAGTTATATACATATATATATATTTTTTTATATGACAAGTGGGCAAACGAGCAGGCGGGTCATCATCTAAGTGATTATGTATGCCCATGGACATCTGCACCACCAAAAGGGTCGTAGATTCGTTGCCGGCCTTTAAAGAGTAATAACATCGAAACTTTAATAAAACTAAGGTCCCCAGTGTTTGCGGTGACTTTCCATACAAAGTCAAGTTTTGAAAAATTTATGAAGTGAAAAAGTTTCTTTCGAGGCGGGAATCGAACCCACGACCCCGGAGCAGAAGGCAGGGTCACTGCCCACTGCGCCAACGGGCCAGTCAAAAGTCAGTTAATGCTGCACACTGATAACAACACGTGATTAGATAAGCCAAATATATTCATAGGTATTATCATTAATAACCGGCGATTATGCAATTACAGCTTATTACTACATAATTTATTACAGGCGCGCGGTGTAATAAAAGAGATTAGATTAATTAATGATCGTCTAAATTACAATCTGTGTAATTACGATTAATTATATGCCATTAATGCTTTTGGGAATGACCTTTAGTCATTTTGACATGTTATCAAAGGATATTAATTTATATCTATCTATCTATGTGTAAAACAGGCGTCTGTTACCTATAACACAGTCTACCTTAGGAACAGACGTCCGTGTGTCATATAGTCTTATATATTTATTACTATTATTTATCTGTCTGTCTGTCTGTCCGTCTTTCCGTCCGTCTATCTATCTGTCTGTCTGTCTATCTATAACCTTTCAACGACCAATTCTTGTATTATGTATATATATATATATATATATATATTGAATTTCGGAAACGGCTGCAACGATTTTCATAAAATTTAGTATGCAGGAGATTTCGGGGGGCGGTTAATCGATCTAGCTAGATCGATCGGTTTAATTCTATATGTATATAAAAGCGAAATACCAATTACAAAATCTCGAAAACCGAGGGACGTAAAAGATAAAATTTGGCAGGGAGGTAGTTTATACTTAGGAAACTTCCATTATTAAAATAAGAAGGATTTTTTGATTTGAGGGTCTATAGGCTGCCGTAAGTTTGTGAGGACGAAGTCGCGAGAAACAGCTAGTGTCATTAAAGCGAATCACATCAAAAAGATAAGAAGTATTTTTTTTTAATGTTACAAGGGGGCAGACGAGCAGGCGGCAGGCACCGAAGTGCCTACCGGCGTCCATGGACATCTGCACGACCAGAAGGCCAGCAGATGCGCTGCCGGCCCTTAGGGTGACCCCTTTTAACACTGGTTTACATTTGATATCTGACCTCTTCTGTATTTCGGAAGGCACGTAAAACAGTGGGACGCGATTAATGTCACTGAATGACATTATTCGTAAGGTTGCAGAGATTGTGGGGGTTCTCCCAGGATGATGTCAGATGGCAATCGGTCATCTTAACTGGTCCCACAACCAAATCCTTTGCAATCTAAGCGGACCTTCATAGTAGACCGGGATAATGCTTGGAAGAAATTTATTATAAATAATTAAAAGTAAATGGCACATTGTCTAACACCAGTCCCCCCAGTGTGTGATATATTTATGGATGGCCAATTATACATAATCGCAATAAAATTACAAAGCTAAAAAATCAAATGTTCTTACTCTGTCACTGACATCTGGAGATTCTGGTATGGTAGTACCATGAAAATTATTTGTTTTTGGAAAGTGCTTAATATTTACTGGTGTCTCAGGTACTTCTACTGCTTGAGTAATAGGTAAGTCGCTTTCTTCCTCAAACAGTCTAAATACACCAAATACTTGACCAAACTGGACCATATCACCATTTTTTAAAGGATGTGGTATGTAAGGTTGTAAAGTTTTCTGAAAGTAAAACCAATCAGACTAAATAAGCTTGCTTGTGGATCTTAATAATTCCAAGAGCCTAGCCATTCAGTGACCATAGGCGGGCAGCCTAAAGTAGACAAAGTAAAATTATGAAATTTAAATACAGCATAGAATGTAGTCTACTAAGACAATGTACAGGGAATAGAATATAGCAGGTAGAGATGAGACGAACATCTTAGGATTCCATGGATTCACTGTGCGTGTGCCAGGACAATCGTGTTGCAGTGGAAAGACCCATAGCAGTGCTTGGGACTTGTGACCCAGCTCTTTATAGTATTCACTAACACTTACTTTCACTGCTCGTGTGCCCTCCCCTGCCTAGCCCAATCTGGTATAATTCTACTAGTGTGGCTTTAGATGTCCTTTCTAATAATGAACTTATGATAGAATTAAAATGTTTTCCTTTATCTTTGTAAGATACTAGATGTACTCCGCGACTTTTATCGCTTAACGGTTTAAAAAAATGCTTTTGGATAAGGATCAGTAACATGTTTATAAAAACACCTTCGCAAATAATGCATTATTTTAGAACAAAGTTGTTTAGCACCAAAAAAAGTTATAGCCAACATTAAAAGATAGACCTATGCTGTCGCGGACTTTTATTTAATACCTTTAAAGGGGATAGAAGTAATAATAAATAATAATAATAATAGTAAAATAGTCGTATTTCTGGCATTATTAATCTACGGTTTAGTCGTTTATTATTGTTTTAAATTATTTTCGATGTGTCTGAGGCCAGACCTTTATTAAGACAGCCGAGATGTAAGGAGAGCTGGCCACATAGAATATAATTTTATAATCTAGGAATTAGTCTAATGGAATGTTTAGAAAAAATGACGTTAGTTGAAAATTGAGAGGAGTAGAATAGAGGTGTAGTGTAAAATTTAATTAATTTAAAAGCTGTGGTGTATAAACACCTTTATTTGCCCCCCAATCCCGCAAATTATTTGGGAGTTAATTTTGAACTAGTAATGCCCTTTACAAATGCTGCCAACATAATGCTCTACAAAAAATGTTTGTGAATTTAAAAAGAGAAACAATACTAGAAATTTACTAGAAGAATCAATTTAATTTAATTAGCCTGTAGTGTACCACTGCTGGGCAAAGGCCTCCCCTCTTTTAGACTACTCTTCTCTATCCAGAGCTAACCCAATCCACTCCTTTCCTGCAAAGGCGTCCAAGTAGTTCCGCCACCCTTTCTTTGGCCTACCTGCTCATCAGCGGCCATTGCTGGGAGTTTATACAGTCACAGCATTGGTCCACCTTTGCGGGTCCAATGTGCCACATGGCCAGCCCATTGCCACTTGAGCTTTGCTGATTCTTTTCTACATACACATTTTTTATCCATCCACTTACTAGAAGAATATAATAAGTAAACGGAGGAGGTCGTGTGTTACCTATAACACAGGCATTAAGTTGTCTACCTTAGGAACAGACGTCCGTGTGTCATATAATCCTATATATTTATAATTTTATTAATCAATTCTCTTGTGATCATGACATTTTACATTACTGAGAACTTTTATTACTTTTTAACACTTACATATACATACTTTAAAATTTTACAATACGTTGTATAGTAAAAAATGTTCGTTTACTTAATTAACAATTATGGTTTGTAAGTTGTTCTGATTAATATATTTTATAAAACTTGTACTAAGGTTAGGCCAACTTAAAATTAATTAAAATTTAATTTTCACATTTAGTAAACATACATGCTTAAATATTAATTATTGTTGTTACAATAAAAATATAATTTCATTAAAAATCTATACTAATATATAAAGCTGAAGAGTTTATTTCTTTGTTTGTTCGAAGCATAATCATATAAATTTAGCGTGTGAATATTTTAAATTTTGATATGTGATGACACAAAGCTTTTGACCCCCGTTGTCACACAATGTCACTTTTTTTTGATACCCCACTCTTTCAACGACTGACGTCATTTCTGGCTCTCTAGGGTATTTAGGAAATTCCTGTTAAGGAATAAAACTATGGACATACATCACTCTCCTAAGTCAAAGTATTGCTACATAGTACTAGTTTCAAGTAAAATCGAAAGGAAATAACCAAAAATCTGCCCTAGAATGTATAGTCGACCAAGTAATTGGTTTTCCACGCTAAGGTCGAATGTCGTTTGCACGTCAATTAGTTAAAAGGCTCATTTTTGCTTGTCACACATTACATTAATTTCTATCAATAACCCTTAGCAAGATTTTCTTTAAGTGCAAACTGTCATCCATATTCGAAAGCTGAGCCTCAATGGCTCAACGGTTTAAGTATGGACTGAAATCCGCAAGGTACCCGGTTCAAACTCCACCGCCGTTGGAGTATTATCGCACCCATTCCTAATGCAGGCTTTTAATTTAAGCTTAGTATGAGGGGAAAAGGGAATAAATTTCTATTAAAACCTCTATGGTTTATTAAGAATTAGAATTAGACTATATTGCTATTTAGCTTTTATATTTTGAAGTTGTGGATAAAATTAGTGGAGTCTTTGTCCAGCAGGGGGACACAATTGGGAAATAAAAAAAAACTATTATATATATATAATTATACCTTGGAGTAAAAGAGCAAGGAGAAACAAGCCTCTTCTTTCCATAGATTAAAAAAAAGCTTTCACTTTTCAAACTTATAGCCTAGGATTATTCTGTTGGATAAGCCTAGAGTGTGCTTTTCTTGAAGCTAACAGCAAGGGGAAGAAAGACCCTTCTCTCCATAGAGTTCAAGCTCGAATTTCAGCAGTGAAACCCTCTCGCACGAACAAATGCCCGTTCCATCTTTTCTTTGATGGCATATTATATCTACACTCCCTTACACCAGTGCCAGCACCACTGCTTGAGGAGGCTTGGGTTTGAGTGGAGAGGAGGAGACTAGATGGCCTTTAAAAATTAGCATTGGAACTGCGATTTCTCTCACTTTCAACAAATAAGCTAAGGGATATAAAACTTTTAGAGCCTCTCACTCTGCATTGATTTTTAGACATTTAAGGTTTTATTATTAATTATTATTCTGTGTTGTCTGTCTATGGAATCATCCTTCACTTATAGAAAGAACACATTCTAATTGGTCTACCCTAATTAAAAAATGTAATTAGGAATATGCAAATCAAATCGTTTCATTACTGATACAGGTACAACATTGATGTTGATTATAATAAAAAATACCTTAATTTATGAAGTATAATTAAAGTCTGTTAAATTTTACTAGTTTGATAAAAGTAATATAAAAAAATAGATCGAGTTATGAATTATATTTTTATATAAATAGTTCATGCGATTATAAGTGTGTGTTTGTGTGTTCAGGTTGATGTACTTTATGTGATGTGTACCCAGATGTAGGTTTAAGAGCGCTCTCTTTATAGTGGCCTTCAATACTCACCCTCACTGCCAGTGTTCCCTTTTTTATAAATGAATATCATCATTAGCTTTCAATAAACGGTTAGCGCCAAGATTTAAGGCAACGCTTTTTTACTCTTGTGGGAATGGGGGCTAACTAAGCGGAAAACTTGTGCTAGAAGTGGGCGTATCAATAACCTAGCAGTGTGGAGAAAGTTGCAAGTTTCAGTCAATCTTTTTGAACATTGAGCTACTGAATTTATTAAAAAGTATCATAAAATCGTATAGCTTCAATATCTCAAGGATCGAAGAGCTAACTATAGCTCGTGAAGTACTTGTTGTTCAAACCCTGTAACTGCTAAATCAACGTCACACCAAACCTTAGCACAAGCTTTACACTTACTGGCAATTTAATTTTTCTACATAAAATATTTAGCTAATATAAAATTTACGGGCGTATAAATCGCAAGGCTTCACCCGATCTCGCGATGGAACGTGTCACGACTCGAATATAACTCTATATAATGTTTATGATATTTTTACAGCCTCACGCAGTGACGGACGATATTTTTTCCTTTCGCTCAAATCGAATACATAAAATTTTCCGACACTAATTTGATGAAAGCTATTTTACGGTCAAAAGGTCATTTACTTTTTATTTGGAAGTTAGAGTTTCACTCAGTAGGAAGTAATTATATAAGAGAGGTATAAGACTTCTATTCCACGTATAATATATAAACCTGCCATACATATCGATACCTCCCACATAAATTGTTGTAACCCCAAATTCCCAACTTCACAGTAGAGCGTTACAAGCATATAAATTGAAATAAAATCGTCATAATATAACGATGATATACACATTTGTGTACACAATTATGTATTCAATAATGACGATTATATTTTTGTACAATAATATATTAAAAAGTGACTGTTATACAGGGTGGGCCAGAAAGGCGTACGATTTTAAAAACACTCTTGCGCTTGAACTATATGAGAGGGGGCCGCGCGGTTGGTGGGGTTGAGAAGCTCGGTTCTCGGAAATTTAGTCGCGATGGATAACTTCACATATGCAATATGGTATATAATAACCGTTTTAATGCCTATCTTCTGATGTAGTCCAAAATGCGAACGCCCTGAATATAATCAGCCATCAAAAATATAAACGTGAAATGAAAGCCAAGTTTATTGATTCAACGACAATCAACGACAAAAGAAGTGAGATCTAAGTGGATGCTATGTTCAATGGTCGGTCGTGAAATTTATTTGGATAACAACATAAGATATTTTAAAAGACCTTAAAATATCGTTTCTACTTATAACTTAGGATAGTAGATTGAAACCTAAGGACTTGGCTAGTTCTCATATTCTAATTATTATTAAGCGCCTACTAAAAGAGTCATGGTGAAGCCCTATTTTCAATAGCTCGTTTCTACCAGAAAGCGAAATTTCAGAAGAATAAAATAAGAATTTACAGCTGGAACTTGCGAAGGCTTCAATATAAATCGTGTTGTTTAATATGATATTATGAAGGGACAAAAGTGGCTTCAAATGTTTCGTGTATAAATACCGCCGGTGCGACTCGCCAGTTCTGTTTTATGGAACTTGGCTGATACGCTCCGCGGGTCTTGGTGTGTATACAATGGAAATTACTTGGCTTAGACCCGTAATTGGTCTATGACTATCCAGCCCTAGAGCGGAGCACAAAAACATAATAATCATAACACTGAATAAAGAAAATCATGAATTATTAATATCAATTTTCACAAAGACTTTAATTAAATGTATATAAATTGAAAGCTTTCTAAATTTTCTGAATTTTAACCATTAAACCTCTCTCTACATTAACCGTTTCATTATATTCAACGTCGGTAAGGTATTAGTTACTCAGTAAAGCTCCGCAAAAAGCTTTTCCTTGGAGTATGATGTAGACTTCTCCGTTGGGTGATTTTCCAGCTTTTTGTGCTAAACAGTAATTAAGGAAATGCAGCTGCCGTTGATCGAAACTTTGTAGCGGCACGTAGCGGGATGGGTTTTTATTCCTGTTAAACTATTATTAATACAATAGGGAAGGCGACGGTAGGCACTTCGGTGCCTACTGCCTGCTCGTCTGCCCCCTTGTAACATAAAAAAAAAAAAAAAAAAAAATAAAAGAGTTTTAAAACGACCGTCCGGCTTACTTGTTGACTTTTCACCATATAAAGTATTGGAGCCTCAAATTAAAATAAATAAATAAATTATTTTTAGTAAAATTATTTATTATCATATTTAATTAAAATGTTCTACTTAGCGTTTTCCTAGTCTAGTATCAGCAACCCAGTAAGAATGGATAAACTTTTAATATATGTGTAATACAAAAGATTTAAAATTTAATTTTCTGGATACATAAATATGTGATATGGTTGTCTCATGACTTTTAACATACCTTGAAAGCTGAGGTTTCTCTCCTTCCCCAACAGTATTTAAGTTAGATAACTTTTTATTCTTCTTTACTACTCTATTGGGGTTCTCTACTTCAATGAGTCCAGACACACCCTTTGCTTTAGTTGGATGCTGAAAAACAAAAGAAAAAATTTAAAATAATGAAATATAAATTTGTAGTGTTCTATAAAATGCCTTTTTATAAACTTGAAGAAAATTTCATTGGTTTTCATTAATTTGTTATGTTACATACAGTAATACTAAAGTTTTATCTCTTGTCTTAATAATAAAAATGATAAATTACTTTGTTAACTTAAAAAAAATGTAACTGCAGTTTGTGGAAATTTTTGAAGATTATTTTAAAAAGTTATGTAGGGGGAGATTTTCACTGAGATTAGGCCTTGTGAGTAGAATATAATATTGCAATATATGCATGATGCAATAGCAGTCAAACTAAGGCTTATGTAACAAACAAAGATCTATAAGAGCTCTTTATATAATATTATCAATTTGTTTCAAATAAACTGAGAGACAAATAATATCCAACAAATAAATTAATACATCTTCATCAGATTCACTATCGCTATCATCTGAACCAGATTTGTTTCCTTCTGATTCTTCCTCGCTTGTACTCTCATCGCCATGTTCCTTTCTCCAAATTCATAAGGTTTTCCAATTCCAAAGGTGCTTTGTTCAAATGAACTTTTTTTGATCATCAAATTTTGCACAATACATAGCCAAAGATCAGAGGAAGTGCTGCCCGCAGCTGGCGGGCGCGTGCGCGAGCCGCTGATTACGTCGCTCACCAAGCACTAATTGTTCGTTTGTCATCTTAAGACGACAATTAACCTCTCATCTTGGATTGATGCAGGCTGCAACTTTCGAACGAGGGACTTGGAAGAAGTAACAAATGTTAAATTTCCTTATTATTAGTACTTTATTTAGGATAACGTTAAGGTCTTCTTATTAGTACCTATTATTCTTACAGAGAATCCTATGAATTTTATAACCGTTATAATCTGATGAACATTTCGCCCGTTTGTCCCTTGTCATATAAAAAAGGGACACGGGGAGAGTAGTGTGTAGCTGATAGTGAAGCAGTCACATATACGGATACATTTCCCTAGTTTATGGGCAATAAAATATTTATGTGTTGTTCAGGGTCGTTGCCAGTTTCAATTGTAGCTCGGCGTGTTAATTTGTGTTTTACGAGATCCGAGTCACATTTATACGTTAGCTTATTGACAGTTTATTCGCTGTTAGTTAGAATCGTACGTTGAATATGAAATATAAATGTGATGCCATAATAACTTAGTCACTTACTACAACTAACATTTTGAAGAAACAACCACTTTTCATATTAATGTCTGAAATTTACAGTTTGTACTGCGCTTTATGACGTGTGATACAGATGTTAAAAAGTTAAGTAATGTTAACGGACAACGTACGTTAGTGTCTCAAGCTTTTATACATATATACATGAGTTTATTTTATAAACCAAGGGGCAAACGGGCAGGCAGGTCACCTAAGTGACTACCGACGCTCATGGACAACTGCAACACCAGGGGGCTCACAGATGCTTTGCCCCCCCCATGGACAATCTGTATAACAAGAAGGCTTGCAGATGGGTTCCGACATTTAAAGAAGAGTTTAAGGCACCGGTGAAAGAAATTAAAAAAATTGAAGTACGCCCAATAATGAGCCTTAACCCATCCTGAAGTGCCTTTATATCGAAGACTTTTTAGGTAGACGTATTTCAGATAAGTGACATAGGAGTTTTAAAAACAATCATTGAAGTAGTAAGATTAGGTAGATATAAGACAAAATTATGTAGATTAAAATTAAATAAAAAAATAAAAAATGTGCATAATTTACGTAATAGTTCTGTAAAACAGATGATGTACCCTATATTATGGATAGTTTTTAAGTGGTATAAATTACAAAGGAAACGTGTCACCGCGACGGAAATAGAAGTTAATTGTAGTAAATTCGTTCTGTTACTGTAATGACGCGTTTATACCGCATTCGGATAACGCAGCTGACGCTTTGACACCTACACAATGAGTGACAATTGTATTGTCGTACGTTGATAAGGTGCTTTTAAATGATCCGATTTCTATTCGCATACTAGTCGTGTTGTAGTCGTAACTAAATATGGAACGTGTTAGGTTTTTTTTTAAGTTCAAGTACCAGCTTACCTCTATGATGAAATTCAAAAAAATATTTTTTTAATATTTTTATTGTCTTATCATGTGTCACGTATTTGCAGGGAAAACGAGATTAATATAAAAAAAAACATGTTTAAACAAAGATTAGAAAAAAAAATGAGTAAAAAGTAGCTGAAACTGTAGTACCTCATTTGTTAATAGACCGAGCTTATCTAAACGAAAATCAGAAATTAATTAGTGCAAGTAATAAAAAGAAAACATTCTGTCCGATCAAGTAATTTATTGCTTGATAGACAAGTGGCTTGATTAATCAGCTCTAGGCGCTTATGAATAATGCAGATCACGTTATTTAGCGGACAGGAGCCGTGCAACCCACGACAGAGCCGATCTATCTAGTCAGACTTATCTGTGTCGATTAGTCTTGAGAAATAGCTGGCAAAAATGCCGTGTTATGTAACTAATGTGCCACTAACTATGACAGACATCTTGCAAAGAGTTTATCACAGTGACATTAATCGGGTCCCACTGTTTTACGTGCCTTCCGAAACACGGAGGAGGTCGGATATCAAATATAATTCAGTGTTTGAATGGGTCACCCATTTATAACCCGGTCTCAGCGATAGTTACTAAACATAGCGATCAACTCAAACGCCGAACACCGATTAGGCCACGACCTACTCACAATACTATACAATGCAGTATTTAATCATTTATTTTACCTCCTTAAGTCCAAGTTAATATATGTAACACTCAACAGCAAAACGGTAGAAATTATGGACTTATATCTATGAGGTATCTGGCTATATATAATCGTAGCTGTTCTATAATTAGAAATTTCTGTCACATAGATAACATACAAATAAAACTACAACCAATTAAAATACCATTTATTTCCAAAATTTATCATTCAATAAAAAATTAAGGTTTTATTTAATTTTATTACAATATCAAATCATTTGAAAATATTCTAAAGAATATAATTCATACGATAAATATCAGTAATTTTAAAATTTTATATTCTATTGCTTTGCAGTCAATCGTTTAATGTTTTTCGTATTAAGTAATATATATGTATATGACATATAATATATATGTATTTACAAGTGCGGTAGACATTATTTTTTATTATTAAAATGAATTTTTGGAGATACTTATTGAATTTTTACAAAATGCTTTCACAATAAACGCAACATTTACCCAAATTTTAATGCAGGTATTACACACTTATAAAGTGATTCATTGGCAGTATTTATTAGTATACTAGTATTTATTATTGTATTAGTACTCTCGTATAATTCGGCATTGTTTATTGCACTTGGCAAATCTCTTAGGCCGATTGGATATGGCCATGGACTCTATGTCTAATTTGGCCAACTCCTCGTGGCCATCTGCCCCAGCGCGTACAGCCGGCAGGTCCTCTGGTGTTATGACACCGGCCTGCAAGTATCCCAGAAGATGGGGCACATGCTCAGCGATAATCTTCTTTCTCTCCCCGGATACTTCTTCACGCCTATAGAGAAGATATTAAGGGTGGTACTAAAATACTATGCTGTACTATGCTACTATACTATTTCTATATGCATTGTATCGTTAATCTTTACCTTCTGTACAAATAAATAAAATTGAAAAGTCTGTTTGAAACATTGAAATTATTTCTTCTTTTTTACTTATTGCATATTTTGCTGTATATATACGACTAGCTGTATTCGCGACTTCATCCGCGTAAAATTAGATAAAAAAAATAGATTAATTTTATCGTGATGATATATAGCCTATAATCTTTTTCGACGAATGGGCTATCTAACACTGAAAGAATTGTTCAAATCAAACCAGTAGTTCCTTAGATTAGCGCGTTCAAACAAACAAACAAACTCTTCAGCTTTATAATATATAATATAGGTGGTAGGTATAGATACATATAGCAAAAACGCAAGTTAAAACATTTTTGTCTGTCTGTTTGCTTGTTTGTTCCGAGTTACCTCCGAAAAGGCTGGGCCGATTTGGAGGGAACTTTCACCGGCGGGTAGCAGACTTTACAAGGAATAACATAGGCTACTTTGCTTGTAGCTACATAATTAGGGTTCCACACGAAAAATAAAAACCCTCAAAATTTAAGTAAATCACTGAATTCGCGGGAAACACACACAGCTACACTAATATTGATAGTGCTCGTCTGTCTTTAAAGCTTTCATGCCTAAACCGCTGAATCATTTTGGACGGATTTAAGTATAGAGATAGACTAAAGCTGGGAGAAGGACATAGGCTACTTTTCTTGCGAAAATAATGTTAGCATTTAACGCGGACGAAGCGGCGAGCTACAGCTAGTCTACCATAAACACTACAACTGAGTCTAAAAAGCTACACCAATCACTATTTTTTCTTTTTAGGGTTCCGCACCTTAATAGGAAAACGGAACCCTTATAGAGTCACTTCGTTGTCCGTCTGTCTGTCAAGACCCTTTTTTTTATACTCAAAAATATTTATAAAAAAATAACACTGCGTCTCACACTAGGATTCCCTTTGTTGTAGGATCCAGTCTCTTCCGTTTTGATTACTAAAGCATTCAATATTTTTGGGGAAATATTCATAGGTTTTTTTTATATATATAATAAGGGGCAAACGAGCAGCCCGCTTTCACCCAAGTGACTTCCGACGCCCATGAACAACTGCAACACCAGAGAGACCGCAGATGCGTTGCCGGCCTTTGGGAAATGAGTATGCTCTTTTCTTGAAGGTCCCGATCGGAATCCGTTCGGAAATACCGAAGCAGGCAACTGATTCCATAAGGGAATTGTGCGAGGTAAGAAATTCCTAACCTAAACTATCCTAACTAAATGAAAGAAAATTCATAGCAAATCTTCTACCAAGCCCTGTCGCAGTCCCAAACATAGACGGCGCGGTTCTCTTCCAGCTCATGTTCCCGTTTCCGTCTGACTGCATTCTCTTCTATTTGCTTCCTCAACTCTCTCGAATACTTCTCGTTCTTCTCCCTGTGCTTACGTTCCTTTTCTCTTTCTTTCTCCTCGTCGGCGGCCATTTTTGCCTCCACCTAGAAATACGTGGTAACACTCCGTTTTTACCGAGTTACAAGTCAATATTATGTGGGATAAGTCGTAGATGACAAAACGTTTTCAGCGATTTTCAAAAAAATCAGTTTTTTTTTTTTAGTTGGGTCAATTTAGATTAATCGCATGATATATACAATCTTATTCTATCTCGTCTCTAATTTCGGTCTAGTACCAGGTTCCGCTTAAAATTTAATAGATGTGACAGTCGGTTATCTTAACTCAATCTTGAGCCTCAATAGCTTAACGGTATAAGGTATGGACTGAAATCCGCAAGGTGCTCGGTTCAAACCCCACCGCCGTTGGTATATTTCGCACCCACTCCTAATACACGCTTTTAATTTAAGCTTAGTAGGAGGGGAAAAAGGGAATATTAGACATACCTAAAAAAGTATTCTTAATATTCTTTAAAAAACAGCTCAGGTTAATATAAGTTACTACTACAGAAGTAACTTCTGACGAAAGATTGCATTATTGGTAATGTGTCTTTTTCTGCAGGATATCCAAATCGATCCAAATATTTGACTGTATTTGTGCGGATACCGAATAAGCATAGACCTTTTTGGTACAGTGAACCCTACACACAAAATCCTTAATTTCTAGTCTCTTTTTATTTGTTTTTTCTTTCTCTTTTTATTTATATTATTAATCCATATGTAATTTAATTTAGTTATATAGATTTGTAAGTGTTTAGATTAGTTATTTTTAGTTTATTAATGGCTGTATTAGGGTTACTTACCAAATAAATACTTTATTATTAAATATCCGGCAAAGTATGGCTGTATAGGCAGAATACCGGATTGGCGAAACTTCAATATGCAGAATTCTATATCAGCCATGTAAGTTCATGTTATATTTTGTTTCCTTAACAATAAAAGTTTCTGAACGAAGTTATTCTTCTGATATGAATTCAAAACTATGTAAATAAATCTCTAATTGGGGAGTTTTTCTGGCATCGAAAGCATCATTTCTGAATTCGATCAAAACAGAACAAAGGCGTAGGATGACTGAATTTTCTCAATAAATATAGATTTGAAATTTTATACTAGAATAGGAGTCATTGAATAAAAATCAAGTCATGTTTTTCCGAAAACATAATAATTTTATTTTGCACTAGCTGAAACCCGCGAGTTCATCCGCATGATCTTAGTAAATTTAGATAATTTATTTTTCTAAAATCACTTTTAGATTAGTAGCCCTTGCAATATCAGATATCTACCAGTGAAAGTCCCACCGAAATCGGTCCAGCCGTTTCATAGATTACTCGAAACAGACAGACAGACAATTTTTTTACTTGTGATTTTGTTATTGGTATCGTATATAATAGTCATATGCAAATAGTAGAAAAATAATTTCGGTTCTACAAACAGACCCATCAATCTTATTTATATGTATAGATTACAAGGGGTCATCGGGTAGGGCAATACCAGAAGGCTCGCAGATGTGTCGGCGGCCTTTGGAAAATGGGTATAAAACAAAATGGCGTGCCAAACGTAATACATTAAGCAATTCAGACCCTACACAAAGAGGCGACGTGAGAAAACAAGATACACAATAATTTCGTTTAATCATTTCTTTGATGGCTTCAAAAGAAAGAATAAAATTCCCGCCATTTTTCTTGGACGGCGAAAAAACCAATTTAAAGTTACGACGCTGTTTACCAAAAACTTCCCTTTTTCACAGATATCTCTTCGGCGAATATAATTAACTGTTACTAAGAATAAGAATCCGATCCGGGACTTTATGAAGGTTTCAATTTCGTTCGGATTACTAAGAAATCTGTTGTACTTAGCGGGGTCTTCTAGAACATAAGCACGTAATTAAAACTTACAACAACTTGTTTATCCCGACGAATTGCGAAGTAGGTTCGTGTAACAAATGTTCTTAGTTTGAAGGAGTCCTCGATGTATTTGTTTGTTGAGACAAGAACTTTTTAATTTATTCGCTTAATTGGTGGGGTTTATTGGTTGATTTATATCCTTGTCTGACAAGACGTTTCGTAAATAAAGTGTAATTAATAAAAAAAAAATACGATAACATGTATTATGAGGAGGTAGTAGCTTATTCAGTAGCCGGCGTTTAAGTTAATCGCTAGGTTAAGCAGTTAAGAAAAAAGGTTAAGCAGTTCTCATCGCGGCCGGGTGACAGATTGGTGACCCATTCGAACACTGGTTTTAAAATTTTCTTTGTGGAATCACTTGCCAGCTTCGGTATTTCCGAACGGATACGACTTAGCGACCTTCAAGAAAAGAGCATAGTCATTTCTCAAAGGCCCCTGATCCTATTTTTATTAATAAAGTTGAATTAATTATAATTGAAAAAAAATTATTAAAAAAAAAATTTTTTATAAGTGCTTATAAATACGTCTAATCATCGACCAACAAAGAGCTTTACCTTTTTTGATGACAGCGCCTACTTAAAGAGAATTTTGCTAAGGGTTATTGTCAGAAATTAACGTAATGCATAACAAACAAAAATGGGCCTTTTAACTAATTGACGTGCAAACGATATTGGACCTTAGCGTGGCAAACCAATTTCTTGGTCGACTATAGGTATTTCATTGTAATGAAATATCTGTACAAATCATTGGTGAACAAATGTCATATGTTACTAAGGCTTAAAACAGCCCTCTGGTTACTGTAATGGTCAAATGCAATTGTAGTCGTATAAAGACAAAACATCTTCAATTGCTGGTCACTATGTTGCTAAAGTCCTTAGTGGTGATGTAGTTATGAATGGGGAGCGCAGGACATAGTCGATTATATATAATATGTTGGGGCACCGAGGTCCTATATATATTTACTTGCTCATGTCCATGATATCGCTTATCGTCAAAAAGTTCGGATGGTTGACGCGCCGGCCCAATTCGGCTGCAAAAGGTGGCGCTACTTCTAACTAACACCTATTTATAATAATACCTTAGTGCTATAAACTGACCGGGATAACACTGGCAAGAAGTTTATCAATATAGGTAAGTCATTTCATAACAGCTTAAGAATACTTCCGTTTATTAAAGTGTTACTAATAAACAATAAAAAGTGATCTGTTGTAATTTTATCATTTTTGCAAAAGCGCCTGATGCACAATTTATCAATTGATTACAATAAAAAGCGATCAAAAACACATTACACCGATGACGGCGCGTTTCGATGGGTCATTATGTTGAATGAAAAATTGTCTAAAAGGGAAAAAATTACATGTTCTATATTTATGTTTCACGTGTTTATTATATATTTCATAGTCTCTTCTTCTACTAAGTGTTATCTCAGTTGGGACCAGGGTCTGCTTAAACAGGATTTGGCTGTGGGGCGAGTTAGATGACTGACTGCAGTCACGTCATCCCTGGAACCCCCACAGCCAAGTAACTTCTTTACATGTTTACCTGTTATGAAGTGTTTATTATTACACATCTCATAAAGCGTCGCAAGTTGAAATAAAAGCGTTTTTAAATCCTTAACTTCCATATTTTATGAGGCATCTTTTATGTCGCAGAATTCTCTGAATATAATAATATATAAAAAAAACATCTGTAGAGTTCACAAAGCTTAAATTTTATATACTAGCTTCAACCCGCGAGATCGTTCACGTTGTTTTCTTCCATTTTCAACACCTATCTCACCCCTTTGAAATTTCATTTTCGACCCAAAAATACGTCTATGTCCTCCTCCAAGGCTCCATCTATATTTATTACCAAATTCATCGAAATTAGTTCAGCGGTTTAGGCGTGTAAACGAAACATAGGAAGTTACGGTCACATTTATAATTGAAATAAGTCAAGGCGATAATTTTTTTTTTCTGATACCTAATAAGACTCGAATGGTAGTAACATCACTTTTGATGATACTCTTTGTAGTTAAAAACGCAGGTGTAGACAATTCATTATAAATACACACCGGCGGAATTTAAAAAAAAAGGAAGAACATAAAATAGTTGGCTTTATTTTTAAATAATAATTGAACATGAAAAAACAATAAAATTAACATGTTTGGACCTTTATTTTCAACACCAGACTTATGATTTAACGACCAAAAAAGTGAACTAAAAAAAAAATTGTTCACAGTTGAAATAATCTAAGAAAAATGCATTTTTATTACTTTTCTTTTTCAACTTTATGTATGGTGTTGCTAATAATTGTCAAAACATATTACTTTCATTGTTGTTTCATGTTTAATTATTATTTGTTTAAAAAAAATTAACTACTTTATGTCCTCCCAATCTTTTTGTGTTCCGCTAATTCCGCCGGTGTGTATTAGGAACATTGGATATAAGCCTACTAAAAATTTTTAAGATAATAAGGTTTTTGCCATACTCACATTGTGAAGATCCAACGAAAGCGATGGTCTCGTCAACAGGCTGTTTGACTATAACACAGGCATTAAGTTGTCTACCTTAGGAACAGACGTCCGTGTGTCTTATAGTCCTGTATATATTTATTTATTCATACTCCGCCGTTATCACTTCACACATATTAATATATATACAACATACACACATATATATAAATATAGATTGAGTAGGCATACGCTTGATAGATCACGCATAATATGACTTAATATATTTGAAACAGGTTTTGTTGGAACACGTGTAATTTTTTGTTGTATCGCGCTTTCAATGTTACATAATACAAGTTATCCATTAAGAGGAATTCTCAGCTGGTACAAGTTGGGAGATAAATTCATTTCTAAATTTTTAGGGTTCCGTAGTCCTACAAGGAACCCTTATAGTTCCTGTCTGTCCTTCCGTCCATCTGTTCGCCTGCGAACCCCGTCACTCCTCCCCCAAAGATTTCCAAACTATTACTTGAAATTAATTTGAAACTTTGCGTATTGATAGAACATGCTAAAAACTCTATAGTTGTTTAAACCGAATTCGGACAACAACTTTTAATGTTATTTATCAAATACCTTACCTTATCGAGTACTAACAATGAAATAATTTTTCAAATCCGACCAGTACTTTCTGAGACTAGCGCATTCAAGCAAACAAACAAACTCTTCAGAGTTATATATATATGAGTATAAGATCAGATACGAAACCCTCCTACATTAGCGCATCTTGAAACGCTCTTGGCCACTGCATTATTATTATCAATTTGATGTCTGGCCATAATGTGGGAAAATGTAAAGTAATGTGCTTGCGGAGCCGGAGCCAGACATAGCTTCATTTCAATGATCATATAATGTGGCCGGGGCCTTTGTGTAGCTGCGCAAAGTTTTGTAATACTTCGTAATCTTCAAGGACAAAAATGTATAAACACTTTGAGCTATGTCTAGCGCCGACATAATATTCGCGATACCACTTCAGTTAGGTTTTTTTAAAAGCTTGTTGTAGGAGCTGTTAGGGAACTCAGAACCTAACAAAATTTAGTGTACGCATTTGTGGTAAGACACACCAAGGTGAAAAGGTTTTTGGCAGGATGACGTTGGATGGCAATCGGCCATCTTAACTCGCCAAACAGCCACATCCTCTACAATCTAAGCGGACCCTGGTATTTAACCGGGATAACGCTAGGAAGAAGAATAAGAATTTATTAATATTTAATCTATATTAACTAGGTGTAGTTTAGTCGCTTAGAATTTTTAGGAGAGATAAAATAAGTACGAAAGTTGTTATCCAACGGAAATAAAGACCAGGTATAAAATAGTAAAAAAAAATATCTAATAAAAACCGACCTTAAATTGTTATAACTGGACCAAATTGAAATGGGACTACATGGGAAGTACTCGCTTTTAAATAAAAAAAGAATCATCAAAATCGGTTCTTAGAGGTTAGTAAGCTCTTAGAGGTTAACTAGGCATAAAGCTTGTACTAAGAGGTGGTGTAATAATATTGCCAGGCTAGTATTTTTAATAACAAAAAATTCCAGGAGTGCAAACTAGAATATCAAAGAAAGTTTTAACAAAAAAACAACAACAATGAATTGTTAGAACTAGACCAAATTGAAACGGGACTACATGGGAAGTACTAGCTTTTAAATAAAAAATGAATCATCAAAATCGGTTCACCCAGTCAAAAATTTTGAGATTAAACATTAAAAAAAGATTCTACAGGCAGGGATTCTAGAATAATGGACATAGTATCAGCGTAGCACTTTTGTTAAAAGTATTGAAACTTAGCAATTATCCTGAACTTAAACAAAGCTCTTGAGTGAATAATAGTAACTTAACAATCAATGTATGAAGGTGTGGAAATAGAGCGGGGTCGGGAATCGAACCGAGTACCTCACAATTGCCTTTCATCGCATCCCACGTAAATTGTCGTAACTTCAAATTCCCAACTTCGCAGTAGAGCGTTACAACATGTAAATTGAAATAAAGTCGTTATTATTTAGTATATTTTTGTATACACACACACACACACACACACACACACACCTCCTCCGTGTTTCGGAAGGCACGTAAAACAGTGGGACCCGATTAATGTCACTTTGTGATATTAATCGTGAGGTTTTAGAGATCGTGGGGGTTCCGAGGATGACGTCAGTTGGCAATCGGTCATCTTAACTCGCTCCGCAGCCAAATCCTCTGCAATCTAAGCGGACCCTGGTATTATTATATCGGGATAACGCTAGGAAGAAGAAGAAGAAGTGGTGTAAGCAAAGGACATTTAACTTCCATTGACTTAATTTGGAAGTTAACTATCAGGCAGTTTATCGGCAGATTAAAGCCTTTGAAGTGTTTTAATATCAATGAGATACGAGTTAAAATTTTAATTTCGTACTGTTAATTATTCCACTTTTAATTTAAATTCACCCTTTGAAGGTATCCAAGATACTCCGCCGTTAATTTGAATTCGCCTTTTCAAAGTGTTTCGAGAAGTATGCCCCTTTACGAAACGCATTTTGACGGATTCTTAGAGATTATACCACAGACTAGCTGCTACTCGTGACTTTGTCCGTTTTTAATATTTTATAGTGCTAAAATTACGTATTAATTTATTTTAGTGACGTATAATTTCCTAGTACTAAAATCATATTTGTTTTTTTAGTGACTTATAATTTACTCTACTTTATTACTAACATTATTCTTTTTTAATTTTAAGTTTGTATTTTTATCTTTGTAGTCTTTTGCTTTTTTTTTTACAAACTCTTTCTCTCATCTAGTGATTTCTAGCATGCTGTGGAAATCTATAAGTGGGTCTGTAATATAGCATAGCACATGTTGTATTGCAGTCTGTTGGTACCCTAAATAGATATTTAAAAAAAATTACTAATTCTATCCTACTTTATCCCTTCTAGAATTATGATAAGACTTACGGTTTAGCTGAAAATCACGAAAAACTGGTCTTTGTGACCTTTGACCTCAAATATCTAAACCCGCAATAATTTGACCATTGTGACCTTTGGGACAGCTTTTGTAAAGCAATAATAAAAGTCTATGTTTGAGTTGCACCGCACAAACAGCTCAGGTTAATGTCATTTGTGAATCTCCACCTGGATATATTGAAATGAAATGAAACTTTACATATTTATGAATTGTGCCACACAGGAACAAAATGTTTTATGTAGCACAGCCCAAAAAAGTTAGCTTAGCTTAGCATACAGAGCCGAAACCTTGGTTCGGGTGACGCCACGGAAATTAATTATAAATAGTTAAAATATAAAAACTTCATAAACCTACTTAGTGTGTATAATATAAGCTTAAACAACAAATTAAAACTATCTAAAATGTATACATTTTCCTTAATTATACTACCCACTATTATATACTAAAACGTACGTACTTATATTCTCCTCAGACCTCCCAACTTGTGTCCGTCTATTAAGTGACTTCCAGGTTTGCCAGGACAGATCATGTCCAGGTGGAAGATTCTTCAGTGGGTGGCACAAATGGGCTTCGTAAGGGAGCTCTCTTCCTCTAGAGCCTGCTTCTCGCCTTCGAAGCCTCCAATGCTAGGGACACCGCGCACTTCACAAAACTCTTACGGCTTTTCAGTTTTCGAAAAACCGGAGTCTCATACACTTGAAGTGGGTGTGAATTCTAGAGCCTCAATAGCTCAACGGTATAAGGTATGGACTGAAATCCGCAAGGCACTCAGTTCAAGCTACACGGCCGTTGAGTATTGTCGCACCCACTCCTAAAACAAGCTTGTAATTTACGCTTAGTATAGGAGGGGAAAAGGGAATACTAGACTTATGTAAAAAGTATTCCTAATATACTTTAAAAAAAAAAAATTTAATTCAATACAAGCGTGTATGGTAGTACATGCTCATGTCAAAATTTCAGAAGCAATACGAAAGCTTGCGAAGGTATACGCCAAGTTACTTGGTGAGCTACAGGCTTACAAATTCAGGCAAATAAATAATTTTCACAGTCGAAGCACAAGACGTATTCAGCATATTTTTCATTATGCTTCAATAATGAGTTCCTAACTAATGACTCGTAATTATATTGGGTTATATTCGATTAATGTAAAAAATAATAGCAACCATTTTTATGCCGAAGCTACACATAGCTTCACTGAGGTGGATTCGCACCTGGATATTCACGACTCATCATTACCTTTCATAGCAAACTCCTCGATCCTTTTCTTGAACTGCTCCTCGGTGAGTTGGACCTGACGTTTGAAGTTGCACGCGTTTCTGAGTTGAGTGATGCAGACCTCGCATATACCGCCGTTGGTGATCTCCTCGGATATGGAGAGCTGTGGAAGAAAGATTGTTCTTGACTTCTTCTACCTTGCGTTATACCGTTTTGGTGCAGAGTGTGGCATAGACAGTACCTTATTTAAAAAAAATTATAAAATCATATGCATTGAAGATATAGTTTACTAGATGTACCCCCCAACTTCGTCCGCATGGACCACTTCTATCGCTTAGGGATCTAAAAAAATTGTTTTGGATACGGATCAGTATTATGTTTATAGAAACACCTTCACAAGTAATGCATTATTTTTTTTTTTAAAGAATATAAGGAATACTTTTTAGGTATGTCTACTAAGCTTAAATTGAAAGCTTGTATTAAGAGTGAGTGCGACAATACCCCAACGGCAGAGGGGTTTGAACTGGGTACCTTGCGGATTTCAGTCCATACTGTTTACTGTTGAGCTATTGACATTCAATAGCTCAACTCTTCATGTCTTCTACCTAGCGTTATCCCGTAGCGGTACAGACTGCGGCACGGATATTACGTTATTTTAGACAATTATAAAGTCATAAGCATTGGAGATATAGTTTATTTACTTTTCATAATTTTTTGAAGGTGGCCACCAGCCTGTTTTATACACTGAGAGAATCAAAAACTAGAATTTTGGTGTATCGATAATAGCTACCGTATGAAAAATATTATTTATGAGTTCCTCTAAGGTTTTAGGATGATTATGGAAAATCCACAATTATTTTGGGGATTTGAACTACCTCCAAAGAAAATATACTGGCAAGTGTGAGTCGCTATGGTTCCTTCCTCAGCAACGCGATGGACCCGGCACCCGCACGGTGAATCCATGGAATGCTAAGAAATTCGTCTTGGTATTAATTAACTTAGGTTATACATTGCCTTATCCAGTTTGAAATTGAATAGATCTGAGGATTTCTTTATTGCACGCCAACTACCGGCACAGTGAACTGCAAGATTACTATTCTCAGCGTATTATTTCTTTTTTGTGAACTAGCTTAGTGGTGCAACGGCTGTTTTCAAGAACAAATATCAGGTTAAATATCCTGGATCAAATTCTTAAACAGACTTATCTAGAAGGCACTCGTCTAACTAGTTCATGGTTAATATTAAACTAGATTGTGGTGTTCGTGTCCTTTCCCTTTTTTTTAGGGTTCCGTAATCCTACACTGACTGTGACTGGCCCGTTGGCACAATGGGCAGTGAATCTGCCTTCCGCTCCGGGGATCGTAGGTTCGATTCGAGTCTGGGTGTATTATCTAAATGTATGTATACATTTCTACAAAAAATATATATTTGTGTATAACAGACGTCTGTTTCCTATAACACAGGCGTTAAGTTGTCTACCTTAGGAACAGACGTCCGTGTGTCATATATTTCCGTATACATGTATGTATGTAGAAGGAACCCTCATAGTTTCGCTTGGACGTGCGTCCTTCTGTCTGTCAGCAAGGTCCCCCATCCTGGATTTCCAAACTAATAGACGTAGAGACTTCAAATTTTAAATGTTGATAGGACATGCTAAAAGCTCATTACGAAAATTATTTTAACCAAAATCAGATAGAAGAAGACTTCTGAAGTTATTTAACAAATACATTTATGGCGTATCAGATACGGAACCCTTTTATACATATATAATTCATGACAAGCTCTTGATTTAAGTATTTTTTTAAATAATTTTTGTTATGCGTGGTTGCCCATATGAAACACAAAGTTAGGGTCAGAAAGGTTGCGTTATGCCCGGAATTGGAACCAGGTTCTTCAGGAGCCAGACAACCCTGACTTTCCTCGCTCGGTTGAACGCGGCACTTACGGGTTTTTGTGTGAATTTTAATAGTTTAGTGATTTTTTGTTTCGATTTTGATATGGGCTCGATTACTTCAAGTGGCTTATTTTGAACCTCATCTATGTGTTTGTTAATCTTAGTGCGGGTGAAGTTTTATATAGGTTTTTATACGATGTTACACCTGTCATAAAAACCACGCTAAGGATGTTAATTTTCATACTCGAAGATACTGCTTTTAAACAATTTTCATTTCGATTTGGTGGCACTTCGCCGGTCTTAGTTTTTATACGTGGAACCATATTTTATTTCTTAAAATGTAATTAGTCTATATTATTCTATATAGCATGAGGTAGAGTGCGAACAGTCTAAAAATGCGCGCCCCTCAAAAAGTATTTACCTCTATATGCAAAATAGCCTGTAGACGCAAACACGCAAGCTCGCCAATATAGGCTTATAGTGCGGTTGAGTTTGAGTTTACAATAAAAACGCTGCACACACACGCAAGCAAGCGTTGCAATTAATTAGTGCATTTTTGACTGAAGGCACTCTTATAGTCAGTGAATGTTAGCCATAATATAGCTGTTTCAGAGATAAGCCGGCATAAATAGATAGACATTTTTTTTGCTATGTCGGAGCCAGACATATCTCAGTGTTTGTACATTTTTATCCTTGAAGACAAGAAGGTACTCCAAAATTTTGTGAACTTACACAAAGTCCGCGACACTACATTGAATGATCATTGAAATGATCATTCAATTGAAGCTATGTCTGACTCTGGAATTATAAGTATAGCTAATTACCTATACTGTTAGCAAAAGAGACGTTCCAATTTATGCCTGAAACCTGATTTATATAAATAAAGTTAGTGTTTCCCGCTACTTCGTTCGCCTAAAATTAAACTTGCCCTTAGACCTTAATCTGGTCTTCTTCTTCTTCCTAGCGTTATCCCGGTTAAATACCAGGGTCCGCTTAGATTGCAGAGGATGTGGCTGTGGGGCGGAGAATTCCCAGCGGTGTTTTAAACTTAAGTCCCGTAAAGGGTAAATAAATTGAAAAAGACTGAATTTATAGCAGCTTAGAAATTTGTGGTCACAAAGTATGTTCTACTCTTGCTTGTAACCGGACGTTGTTGAGCTGAAGTTAGATTCTTTTAAAAGGTGTTACTAAGCTAATGGTAGCTTCATTTATAAGATGTTACTAAACTAAAGATAGCTCCTTTTAAAAGGTGTTACTCAACTAAAGGTAGCTTCTTTTAAAAGATTTTACTAAACTAAAGATAGCTACTTTTAAAAGGTGTTACTAAACTAAAGGTAGCTTCTCTTAAAAGGTGTTACTAAACTAAAGGTAGCTTCTTTTCAAAGGGTGTTTTTTTAAAAGACGCTAGTAGACTGAAGTAAGCTTTTTTTATAGGCGCTATTAGAGGAGTGCGTTAGTGTATTCTTTAGACGATATAAATTTATACATATATAAAAGCGAAAGGTCATCTAACACGAAACTTCCAAAACCGCGGAACGTACAATGATTAAATTTGGTAAGGAGGTAGTTTGAAGTTGTAGTAGACATTCGCTAACTAAGGTTTTTCGTTAGAGTCAGATTAAAGAGGCTCTCCCAATTTTATTCAGACGAAGTTGCTTATTTTTTATGTTACAAGAGGCAAACGAGCAGGCAGCAGGCAGCAGGCAGCAGGCAGCAGGCACTTAAGTGCCTACTTAGGCTCACGGACATCTGCACGACCACGAGGCAAGCAGATGCGTTGCCGGCCTTAACGACGAGTTTAGGTCACCGGGAAGTCTCACAAACCCAACGAAAAACGACAACAATACCATCACTTGACGTGACAGCATTGCCGCCACTTCATGCTGATCTTATGTATGAAAGAGGTACTGGTACCCGGACGCGCCGGCCCAATTCGGCTACCAGCATGGTTACATATCCTACATTGCGCACGCCCGACCGGAAGCTACTCTAATACCAGCCCTAGCTTCATTTGAATGATCACTTCAAATATTACACATGAAATTTTACATAAAGTAGTGCTTCCGGTGGCCATTTGTTTTGTTTTTGTATATATGATTTGGAAACTTTTGCATATCTTCTTATGTTATCTATATTGATAGTTATTCGTTAGTTTCGCTTTAATAAAACGCAGTGTTGGCTCGACTGAACTTTATTTCACTGTGACCAATGACACGTACAACAACCATAGATCACTGCGTACAATTATCACAGAATAAATCTATAGTACATAAGTCTACGCAAAGTGGTGCTACTTTCATTTAGGGTTATTTTGTTACACATATTAAATATAATGAATAACATAACTCGAAACTGTTTGTTTTGTTTCATTCTTTTTAATTCAGGGAAGGTTTACAAGAAAAGAAATAGGGGAAAAATTTTAAAATACAAAAAAATGCGGGTGTGATCGTCACTTTAGAATACTTTCAATAGATAACGTGCTATTTAAAATTATTATTTTATAAAACATTCGGGCAGTGTCGCATTTTATAGCCACAAGACATTAAGGAGATTGGTTACTTTTCTTTACGGATTTTGGTCTTCCCGTTCTACTGGGAGGTCATAGCTTTATCAGTGGCTGGCATTTTAGTCGATCGACAGGTTGAGTAGGTCTTTCCGCGGCCGGATGATATTTCGAAAGCCACGTAAGACAGTGGGTCTCTAATGTTGGCACTGAGTGGTATTAGTCGTGATATTGCAGATATTGTGGGGATTCCGGGGATGACGTCAGACGACAGTCGGTCATCTTAACTCGCCTCAACGCCCCATCCTCTGCAATCTAAACGGACCCTGGTACTAGACCGGCACAGCGCTAGAAAGAAGAAAGTCTGTCCGTTCTACCGTTTAACTATTGAAGATTGGTCTGTATCTTAATTAAAAGTAGGTATACAAAACTGAATCCACAACAAATTGAACAGTACTACATTACAGTATTTAAATCCGCAGTCACTGTGACTTATCAGAAAATGGCATCCGAGCTATTACACAAATTACACGCAGTCTTATTGTACGTTTAAACCTTATCTTTGTAATTGAAATCACGACTTAATCGACATGAATACTGCGCGCCATGAATAAATAAAAAAACTCATTAAACCCCGCGCCGGTTATCGGTATTGTAATACGC
The DNA here is from genome assembly GCA_024363005.1 of Charaxes varanes. NCBI lineage: Eukaryota > Metazoa > Arthropoda > Insecta > Lepidoptera > Nymphalidae > Charaxes > Charaxes varanes. Next base: position 83,229 of record JANCMC010005291.1, read on the forward strand.
GGTAATCACACATTTTCATAATAAATGTTGAAAATTACATGCCCGTTCGTGGAAACTTAACTTGGCCGAGCTCACCGCAAGCAGTCGTAATGGTCAACGGAACGCACTTTTAAAAAAGGAACGCGTAATCGCGATCGTTTTCAGCCAGTGCCATTTAGGGTCTGGGCACACTAGCAACTCTTACCACTAATAGCCAACCATTCAACGGATATTCTAATAACGGATTCATGAAGTTCAAACGTTACACAGCGCATAAAATTACTAAACCCAGATTCTAAGCAAACAGTTTTTGAAAGTTATCTAAAAATACACTTCGCTACCTGCTGATACAATAACAAAAATATTGGCAAAACTTTTAAAATTGTGGCCAATAGTCACGAAAAAAGGACAGCAGTTGATATCTGATGTTCGTCAAAACACGACCAAGCATCAACGCAAGAGGGAAACAGCTTATGCTAAAAGATACCAATATGCCCTTACCCTTACAAAGTTCTTTTCAAAATTGCTCACAAGATGGCGGAGCGATTACCGTTTTTAAAATTCGAAACTATAAATTACGTTTGCTCAAACGGCCCGCCATTGGTTGCACGGTAATGACAGTGCGCGTAATAGATCGATTTGCATTAAATGACCCGTGAGATGAGATCAGCTGGATATTAACTAGAATATTGCATCTGATGCCAATTGGGCTCATTATCTTTATACTTGTAATCAGTATTTCTGTATGATTAACCCTCATTGCCTGGCCGTTTATCTCAAATGTTCAAATTGTAAATTCTATTGTAAATACCTACCAGGCGAGTAGATTTACTTGCAATTGTATATTACTTTTTGCTTCTCCGACTAGCCGTTAAAGATTAGGACTATGTATATGTGTATAAATATATAGGACTATATAGGGCGTCTGTTCCTAAGGTAGACAACTTAATGCCTGTGTTATAGGTAATAGCCGTCTGCTATACACAAATATATATTTTTTTTTGAAATATATAAATATATACATATAAATATACACCCAGACTCGAAGTGGGTATCGATTCCACGACCCCCGGCGCGGAAGGCAGGGTGCGCCAACTGCCCACTGCGCCAACGGGCCAGTCAAGATGTTATTTCTTTTTAACATTTGGAATATTTTGAGATAATCTCTCGTTAGCATTCACTTGAGATTCAGTGACAGGTGAATCATGTGAACGTTCGCAGATGCGTTACAGTCCTTTGAGAAATTAGTTTTCTCTTTCTTCGAAGGTCCCTAAATCTATTCCTGCCTTATCCATACGCATAAGAAGAAATTATTAATTAAAAAAAACAAAAAGGGCTTCAAAAAACACCAAGGAACTAAAAAGCTAAAATGACTGGTACTTTCATACGAGTCGGTACCAAGCCAAAGAGGTTTCCAGCTAAACTGATGCCACTGACTTCAATATAATATCAGTAGGTATCCACTAAACCGTATTGTGGATTTTCTTTGAACTCTATTGAAAAGTTGGAATATCAAAAATTAAAAAAAGGTACAAATAAATTATATTCTAAATTTATACAAAATTGTTTTTCTTCTTATCTCCAAAAAAACGTGTAATTACCGAGGATGATTTAACGACATGGGTTTCAATGTATTTACCAAAAATTATTAAAGGAAATGGCGAATATATACAATAAGATTTCCTTAGAGAGAATAAAATGGCAGATACCTACACTTAAAAAGTTTGAGATAATATGTATATTATCTTTATAACTAAATAGACCAAAACGAAATACATAGTATTGCAATTAAATGAATCCATAAAACAGACGTTACGATAAATATTGGTAGGATTTTACAAATAAATGACATATTAATGCATAATTTGCCAATTTGTTGAAAAGCCAATTTCAAATTTCTTTGCTAGTGATTTTGTTCTGGCATAGATAAAGTATGTATATCATAGGTCAAGAGCTTCGCTGTTGAAGTTGTTATAGGTTATGTAAAAAAATTGTTTTTAAAACAAGTTTCATTTCAACATTAAATTTCTAACATTGTTTTATGGAAATTTTTATTACCTATAATTTTGATACATGGTTAATTAATTTATAAATGTTCGTCTTTTTTATTTAGTTTTTTGATAATCGAAAAGATTATTGGCAAATTATATATTTTCGTATGGGAATTGACACATTTAGTGTGTGTTTTATAAACACATTATAAGAGTGTTTTTATAATAAGGTAGATAAAGTCTTAACTTCCATGAAACTATAACCACTTAGATTAAGTCCGTATTTGTGCAAAGTGGTTTAGTTTTTCACGCACGTCATTGATTGCTCTATTCTATCAACTATAACTGACTGAACTGAATTTTTAATTATTATTAATATCTTCGTATTTGATTTGTCTTTAGATCTTTCAATATCTATACTAATATATAGAGCTGAAGAGTTGTTTCTCAGGAACTACTTTTCCAATTTGAAAAAAAACTTAGTGTTAGCTAATTTATCGAGGAAGGGTATAGTGAGATGATATATATATATACATCATCACGGTAAAATTGAATCTAGTATTGCGGACACAGCTAGTCTTTTATAAAGCCACCATAATCATGTAGGAGTTAGCCCGTTTCTTAATGCATAGTACCTAATAAGGACTCTATCTAAGACAAGAAAAGATAAAAGGTGTTCATATAGATGATAATTTTTGGTAACCCCTTTTTAGGGTTCCGTAGTACTATTACAAGGAACCCTTATAGTTTCGCTCTGTCCATCCGTCCATCCGTCTGCCCGTCCGCAAGCCCCCCCCCCTAGCATTTCCAAACGATTAGTGGTAGAGACTTGAAACTTTCCATGTTGATAGAACATACTAAAACTCATTAGGAAAAGTATTTTTACCGAAATCTGACCACTTTTGGAGTTATTTAACAAATGCCTTCATCGCGTATTAGATACGAAACCCATATATATAACTTGTCTTGACACGTTCTTAGTCATTTTTTATACATAAGACATCACAAGGGCTCTTTCTAAGCCAAAAAAAGATTGAAAGTGTTCAAATAGATAATACTTTTTGGTTATCCCTAAATAATATAATAACCCCTTTTGAACCCTAATCTTTCTATTATTGATAACAATGGTAAGTAAAATTTTCCGAATGCTTATCGAATAAACGGACAATATTGTAAAAGCTTTCGTATGTAGTAGAGGTTACAGGGACCACGCACGCATGAATCATACAGCTAACCAGATTACACCCAAACCATGTTAGCCACCCTCCGTTGGTTGGGTAATCTCACTTGTACCGACCTGTTCCCAATTGCGTACTTTTGTGTATTCCCGAAAATTGGGGTACAAGTGTTGTTAGCTATAGAAGTATTGGAGCTTAATGCAACTTATTTGATAAGTAAAATGTAGCGTTTACAATATTTTAATCTATATATTATTACGTAAAGGTAAACTTTCGGTACAATTTTACGAAAATTGTATGTACGGAGGAGTATTTTTGGTACAAAACCGCACGCACACCGATGCCAAACGATTTACACACACACACATATATCCATTTTACTATAAGATGGTGTCAAAGCCTAGTCATGACAACCGTACGTATGTATGTATATTAAATTGCGAATATAACAATGTCTAAATAAAAAAATGTATATAGAGTACGCAAATTTAAAGATTTGTTGAAGTTGAAAGTTTTTTTATTTTAATTTATACTCCACGAGCTAAAGGCCCGTGCCACTGTTATTTTATTTTCTTCTGCATGTTTATTTGAATATTGTCGTCGTTTCACTTGAAGTTGAATTTCGACAATCTATGCGTGTGTTAATCATTTAAAGCCACCGATCTAAATTTAAATGTGGGTATAATTATGCCTTTTTTTACAAAAAAAGGCGTCTGGGTACCAGTAGCTTTTTCTAACATAAGATCGGCGTAACGTAGCGGCAATGCTGTCACGTCAAGTGATGGTATTGTTGTCCCATTTCGTTCGATTTGTAAGACTTCCCGGTGGCCTAAACTCGTCTTTAAAGGCGGGCAACACATCTTCGAGCTTTCTGTTGGTATAAAAAATAGATGTCAAAGCAACGGTCAGTTTCGTTTCACAGGAGCGAAGCAATGATTCAGAGCCACAACTTCAATATGGGCCCAGAGAGAATAATATTAATGTGCAAATTAAAAATACCTTCACGTACGATAGAAATGTTAAAACCAATGCGGTAAATTCCAAAGTGAACAACGAGAAAGATTTGACAAGCTTAGGATACGTATTGGCAGAGCCCGTCGACTGGATGCGAGTTCAACTGCCAAAGAAACAAGATTTATTTCAAGAATTCTACAGGAGAATACACAATTTTATGTAAGAATTTTAATAATAGCACATTTATATTAAACTAGCGGACTTTGCAGACATTTTCTTGCCCGATTTATGGTCAGACTAAAGGTCCAATACGAACGCTGTCTGTCTAAAGATCCCGAAGAAGCGACCAACTATGAATTTTTTTAAATATTCTCTTGAATTTTCCTTCCTTTTTTTCTTTAAATATTCCCAGAGACAGAGCAAATAAAACAAAACGGAGCGAAGTCAAATAGGCGCAATCGTTTTTGAGTTACAAGAATAAACATACCTAATTTAGGTTATATACCAACAGCAGCGACATCTACCGGTTTCAATAGTCTTTTCAAACCATCCAGGAACCACTGAGAATATACACACACATTCTCACCCAAGTCGTTCCTGTCATTTAGGAGGCGCAGGCTGATAAAAGCTTGTACAGTCAATTTTATATAAACTAGCGGACGAGGCAGACGTTGTCCTACTCGAATATTTATATTTCTAATTAATCATCCTATTATTATACCAAAAAAAACAACATATAACACTATTATTTTTATATTACTGACGTCTTGAATTGTTTTTCCGAAATTCGATGTTGACTTGTTGCAAATAAACAGTGGTATACCATTCAGCAATAACCGTTGTACGATTTTCTAGTAATAGTGGCGACGTGACCACCCTTGCCATCAAACGAGGCATCCATTTTTATTTTTTTTGAAGTGCTTCGTGAGGCTATGGCTTTGGTCGGTTTTGGCTCATCCTGAAAGACCCAAACAGTTGACTGCTTTTTAAGATCTGGATCGTAAGCATATATCCAAGACTCATCACCACTAACTATAGCATAATCATGCTTTGACCCTCCTCGGTTGAATCGTTGTATAGTTTTGCGACACCAACTAACACAGGCTCTTTTTCGGTCGTCGCTAAGCAAATGTGGCATCCAACGAGGGACCAACTTTTTAACACCAAGTTTTTCGCGCAGGATTTTTTGGGCAGTGGTCCCGGAAATGCCCATGGATGCCTCTATTTCACATGACGATCTTCGAGAATTAGCTGCCGCACAGCATCGATATTTTCTTGCGTCATGGCGGTTTTTTGACGACTTTCACTTGGCTTATCAGTGAGGCTAGAGTGCCCACCAGATTCTAAATACCAGCGCTCTACAGTTCTAAGACATGGTGTTGCATGACTAAATACAGAAATGATCTCCTCAAAGCACTAAAGTCGCGATAATCTCCTTTGAAAGTTGTAGAAAATTATTGCACGCAAATTTTCTTTAGATAATTCCATTTGTACAACCGACTGGTCATCTTTGAATAGACGATACAATAAAACTATTCGACCAATCTAAAAACATTCTTGTGTTTTCGAATTATAGATTCAAAAAGATGAAAATGCCTTATGTTTTTTTTAAAATAATCGTGGGAAGTTGGCAAACGACACGACTTAAAAGGCAGCCCTCGTAATACCATTTCGGAGATCACCCGGAAGAAGTCATCCTCAAAGCCACCACGATGTTTGCAATCTCACGACTTAAACCGCTCTATGACATAAATCGGGTCCCACTGTTTTGCGTATCTTCCGAAACACGGAGGAGGTCGTATATCAAATATGAGCCAGTGTCAGAATGGGTCACCCGTTTATCACTCGGTTGTATCAAGAGCTACTTAACCTAGCGTTCGACTTAATTACCGACCACTGATTAGGCCTAACCTCCTCTTTTCTTAGCATAATACCTATATACTCTTAAGTATAAATAAGTACAACTTGTTCTTTCGACTTAACAACCTCGCATCTTAATCTGAGAAGAGCTCATGACGAAATCTGTCGTTTTTTTTGTCATAGTAAAAATGCACTTATCAAATTGATTTTTCTTTATGCAAATTAAAAAATAGAGTAATTACTAAAACGATTCTCATAACACTCATAACCGATATCGCTTATCATTTAAAGTAAAACTCCATATGTTTAAACACTTCAAGCAAATAGAGGACAAGGTCATTTTGTACACGTTCTAGACATCATACATTTGGTGAAAGCAATATATTATTTTAAATAGCAAATGATATTTAAATTTCTTAAGTGGTATAATATAATAAAACTTAGCAACATAACCAATTTAATACTTTATCAGTCTTACTTTATTTAAAGCATACCTACTAGTTAGAAACACAAGAGAGTATACGTGTAGCTTAAAAGAGAAACAAGTAGCTTAAAGAGAAATACATTAACTTGTCCACCTAAGGAACAGACATGTGTCATATAGTCATGTATATAATATTTATATTTATATGTAGTACTAGAGATCGCTGGTCGGTCTAAATTCGCCTACAAACGTTTTTGTGCATTACATTCTTAGTAGATATTATATTGTTTTATTAACAGAAAAATAAGATTTGACAAGTCATATAACATACGGTTGTCACGATTACACTTTGCCATCATTGTCTACGTGTGTGTAAATTAGTGTAAATCGTTTGGCACTGGTGTGCGTAACCATACTCTTAAGCAAACCGCTACTTACCCGATGAAGATATAAAACACCCCCAAAGATTTCTACAAGGGCAATTATGAGAGTAAATTAGTCATTAGGACGTTGCACACCGATTCCAGGATATACACTACTAACCAACCCCTACAAACATCCACGATATTCTTAATACGGCAACATTCATCGGTAGTTTTGTAAATAGATGTGTGCTTAAGACGATGAAGTAGAAGCAATGGACGGCTCAAAAGTTGTAGAAGAATTTTTACGTTGAGATTTGGTTCTTACATTGACGATTTGGTACGGGCCAAATGTTATATCGCCTTAGGGCTAAAGGGTGGAGTGAATGGTTAAGGGTATGCGGAAAGCACATTTCCGTATATTTGTCAGGTCATGGTTATTTGGAAACATTTGGCTAATTTTAATTTTTTTGCGTGCGACGTTTCACCGGATGGTTAACTGCGAAAACCGAGCCGTATTTGACGTTTTGCATACGCAACTTCTCCAAGTATTCAAATTCAAATGATATTTTATTCAAGTACACTTTAACGAGCTCTTTTGAATCGTTAAATATTTTAAAAGCCACCGCTGATTCGGAAGAGTGGAGCCACGAGAAGAACCAGCAAGAAACCTGTTAGCCAACCTTTTATGAATAGCTCTTACAAAACTGAGTTTAAAATTACTTTGCGTGTTAACTATTATGCACAAAGATGGAACGACTCAGCTCTAAACGGTTTTATCTTCAATACAGTCTTCGACTGTTTATTACGCCTTAACAATGAGCGTGTTTTTAATATGCTGTGTAAATTTAACATGAAAGATTTAATATGGCATCTGGAATTTTGTTAGAAAAGCGTATACAAACCATTTCTGTAAGGGTACAGGGAAGATGCAGGGTAGGGGCAGGGTAGGGGCAGGGTAGGGGCAGGGTAGGGGTATACGCGATACAGGTATTTGTTAAATAACTACAAAATTTGTTGTCTAATTTCGTTCAAAATAATAATAGTTGTTCATGATTGCAATACTTCGTCAAATGTTTTCAAATCATTGACATTATTTTTTAAGGCATTTTTATATTGAAATACGTGAAGCGATAACTTTAGGAACCTTTGACGGAAATGGCGCTGACGAGAGGAGTTCATACTCCTCTGTTTGGCACAAATGTCGTTTATATTTTTGGCTGGTCATCCTTACACAGATAAATCCTTAACCTAGCTAGGATGATCAGCCTGTACTCTTTTCTCTTTTGTGTGAAACTTATTTTACATTTTATGTTAAAGTTAAATTAATACTGTGTAAACATTTTTAGAAAAATAAAGATTTTATTTATTATTATTATTATATAGGCGAAGGTGTGCGAATGCTTTTTTTTTTAATTAATGCAATATTAATATATTAAATTGTTAAAATAAAACTACACACACACACACCATTGCCAGACGATATACATCACTTACACACGCATGTATTGGATGATGTCAAAGGATAATCGTGACAACCGTATGCCATAATAATTATCAAACTTTATTTTTCTATGAGGATTTCATTCTCTAGGAATATGAAATTTGGCACAAATGTATTACGTATAGGGGAGGGTGTGCGAATGCTAATATTTATATAAAATATGCATTACAAATATATTAAATAACTGAAATAAAACCTCACGCAAAACAATGCCAAACGGTCTACGTGATTTACACACACATGTAAATAATGTAAATCTCCACAATCTCAATCTGACGAGTAATATCACTCAGTGACTTTATCGGGACCCAGTGTTTTACGTGCCTTCCGAAACACGCAGGAGTTCACATATTTAAATACCAGTGTTAGAAATGGTCACCCATCTATCACCCGGCCGCGGTCAAAGGTACTTAACCTAGCGATCGACTCAAATACCAACCGCTGATTATTAAGCTACGACGTCCTCAATAAAATAAATATTTTTTTTTTAAAGAATATTAGGAATACTTTTTAGGTATGTCTAATATTCCCTTTTCCCCTCCTACTAAGCTTATTTTTATACGAATAGATCTCATTTTTCAGGTAAATATGGGTATCTTCTCTATTTAGAGCAAATATGAATAGGTATATAGGTAGTACCTCATTATAAGTGACAATAGATATATATTTCTTGACAGAATGTATTAAGAAAATGAGACAGAATAGCTAAGTATACTATTAAAGTCAAAACGGATCGGTAACTACTTAAGTCTGCGGTCGACGACGCGTGTCCCACGGCCCGCCACTGTTTTGTCAATGGCCCGCCAAAGCTCTATATATCATCTTTTAACGATGTGGCCCTTGCCCGGTAAAAGTTTGCTTGACTCTTAGCCTTAACACGTAGCCGATTCCAGAGAGATGTTATGCAATTCCGGAAATTCCTTACCAGCAGCTCTGAGAACCTGGTTCAACAGAAATTTCGTTGCGAGGCATGTAATTCTTTACCATCAGATGTAATTCCTTGCAAGTGTAAACTTATCTATCACTAAAGAACATTTAAACCAAATTCAGTTTGTGGTTGGAGCTATCATCTATTCGAGGTTGCCCCGAGGGTGAAATAGTTTGTCCCCGAGGGCACATTAGGGGATAAATCAAGTGTAACCCTTCCGCCACAAGCAAATTACGGACCACCTGAGACTAAAAATGCCCCACGAAATTACTTATAGCTGCAAAGTACGGTAAATGAATTAGGGAGCACCGCAATGAACAGGATTTAAAATGTGTGCATTTTAATAAGTTTTTTTAAACTTCATTTTGCGAATTTTCGCTGACTCGGTGTTTCCAAAATTATTTAAATTTTTAAAGAATTTTAAATTTAAAAAAAAAATCCTAAATTCTGTTTCAAATCTCATTCTTTCTTTGTGCTGTTTCTCCGAACACATAAGGCGTCATTAAATTTCCTCTCTTCTTTCCTATATTGTCATTTAGTGCAGCGTTTTTCAATCTTCTTGGATATGCGACTCCTTTTCAGGTTGAAAAATTCTGGAGACCCCCTTGGGACAAAAAAACTCTAGCGACCATTACAGACTTGCACTTTTATGGCTGAACTTTCTTGAAATATTTCCTTTTTATTGCTACAGTTTTTTTTAAAAGGTCGAATGTCGCATTAATTTAGTGAAAGTTTCCGTTCTAAAAAGCAACTACTTAGAACGAACTTTTATTCGGTTCGGTTTTATTCCCGTTAATTTTGATTTGCGTTTTCATTATTTACCATTGTTTCTTTTGATTTTACATTTGTTTCGATCTGTTTATTTTTTAATGTCAAAAGTCGATATTTTGAATGTCGTTTCGAATGATCTTTTTTATTCTGTTTATTGCAAAATAAAAAAATAAACAATTGTACATTTTGGTGAGCTTAATGCATTTTCTGCCAGTTTACTTAACCACGGACGTACAAGAAAATAAAAGTGTCAAAAAATATTAAAAAAAAAAAAAAACTATCTGAGGTATAAGAATATATAAAATTAATTTAGCTCCAGTTATTACCTTTACAATTACCTCTTTGCCAAATTTCATCACCGCACGTCCCGCGATTTTCAAGATATTGTGTTAGGTGACCCACCGCTATTATACATACAGATTATATGTCATCCTGATTCGTCCAAGTCATAAACCTCACTCACGCCCCAGTAGATTTATTTTCGTAAACAAAAAACAACTTATTATACCCCTAACTGCCATAACAGGGGAATCATGGCGTAAGTGATGACGTCACCGCCGCCATTACACCCTAAGCGGTAATAATATTGCCAAAGGAGGGCGTCCTAATTTCACATGCGAAAGTGCTCGCCATGGGAACACATAGGACGTAAATACATAAGAACTTTTACTCAGTGTATGCATTTGACTGGCCCGTTGGCGCAGTGGGCAGGTGACCCTGCCTTCTGTTCCGGGGTCGTGGGTTCAATTCCCGCCTCGAGTCTTGGTGTATTATCCCTATGTTTGTTTTTATATATTTACAAAAAATATATATTTGTGTATAACAGGCGGCTGTTACCTATAACACAGGCATTAAGTTGTCTACTGTAACATGAAAAAATAGCGTTTGGGTACCAGTACCTTCTTACATAAGATCGGCGTGAAGTGGCGGCAATGCTGTCGTAAAGGCCGGCGACGCATCTGTGAACCTTCTCGTTGTGCGGATGATCATGAACGGCTGTTCACATAAGTAGTCACTGCCTGCTTATTTGCCCCTTGTAATATTAAAAAAAAGATTCGCAGTTGCGTTGCCGGCCTTTGCAAAACGAGTTTGCTATTTTCTTAAAGGTATCTTAGTCGTATCTGCTCGGGAACACCGGAACTGGTAAATCATCGATTTCTATGACATAAGATAACCCATTCTTATCTATTATTTTATCTTAACTGTGTTTAACCTTTTATCTTTTGGTTTCAGGTACGTTAAACAAATTTCAATTGGTAACAGGTAATCTATGTTCACTTAAATTTTATTTATGTGTAAAACTGTATGTATAAAACTAGCTGTTACTCGCCACTTTGTCCTCTTAAAATCAGGTGATAAAATAGATGAAATTTTAGCGTAATGATAGATAACCTATAGCCTCTCTTAGTAAGTGGGCTATCTAACGCTGAAAGAACTTTTCAAATCGGACCAGTAGTTCCTGAGATAAGCCCGTTCAAGCAAACAAACAAACAAACTCTTCAATTTTATACATTAGTATAGACTATAGATAATAACGTTAAGTACTTTTTTTTAAATATATTTGAAATATAGACAATATTTTCGTTATTATTCCTGTAAAGCTTTTTAGGGTTCCATAGTCCTACAAGGAACCCTTATAGCTGCGCTCAGTCCGTCCGTCCGTCTGTCTACCCGCAAGATGCCCCTCCATATAATTTCCAAGCTCTTAGATGTAGAAACTTGAAATTTTCCATATTGATAGACCATGCTAAAAACTCACAAGGAAAAATATTTTGTATAAAAACGGACAACTCCTATCTTTTGGTATAATAGTAAGAGAATCATGTTAGCTGACATCCATTTAGCAAATCTTGTATTATTTTGTGAGATTCCCTACTTAAGGTCATGTGTTTCAAAAAGTTTGCTTATTGAAGGTCACTCTGACCAACAGCATTACACGAGCAGAAAAAAAAAAAGCTGTCATACCACCTTGCCTACGCGATCGTGTGACGTCACGTGACCACGCCTCTCGCACAGTCGTTTTATTCTAAGTATAGCATATTACAAAAAAATATTAGCAATCGCACACCTTCGTCTATATGAACCACAATTGTGACAAATTCCATTCTCCTCCGTCTGCGCAATTTTCCTATAACGTTACCTAAAGTTTTCGCTTCATATATTAGTATATCTTATATATAAAATTCTCGTGTCACAATGTTAGTTGCCGTACTCCTCCGAAACGGCTTGACCGGTTTTTATGAAATTTGATACGCTTATTCAGTAGGTCTGAGAATCGGCTACTAGCTATTTTTTATACTCCAAAGTGATAAGGGTGGCCCACGTGGATGGGGTCGCGGGGCACAGCTAGTAAATAATTAAAATAAACATCATATCGAAGTATATCTGATATTAACATTACTACCATAGCTAAGATTTTAATGCAAAACATTTTTCGAACGCCTTTACTTTTTTATAAAACGTCGCATGCCTCATTATAATGTGGTATAACCTATAGCTATAGCTGGACATCAAAAAATTGACTTAAATTGCTGCTAAAAAGCTGTTTTTTCTTATGTTTCCAGAATGCATGCGGCCCAAATCAGTATCTTTGTTGTTATAAGGCACCCAATAAGCAATACGAACAATCAGGTATAGTGTGTTATTTTTATATACTTATACGTTTATTATCCAATGGCAAACCTAAAAGTAATAATTGTAATGAAATGGTTACTGAAAAATTTCCTTTGTCAGTTATAATTAAGGTACGCGTCCACTTATCAGCTTCGTACGCATCGTATCAAACAGATCTTTTTACGTGTCTGCAGCGAACGAATTGCCGACGCCACTCCTATATTTACTATAGTCCGTTGACGTCATCGGCACGTATCGCAGGTATGCTGTCTGCTTGTTACGGTTGATCTCCGAAATAGCCGGATCGACTTCGATGGAATTTTCACTGACACTGAATTCCATACTTATATAATATTGTAGTCTAATTTAATTTTAAGGAAAATGGTAATTAAAGCTCCGCACAAAAAATAAACCATCGGCTTCTTCCTCTTAATTAAGCTTATATTAAGAGTGAACACAGCAAATTGAACAATAACCTTTAAAAAACACATACAAAGACGCGAGTGACATATCAAATCAAAAATAATTTATTTGGCAAAAGAAAAAACAAAAGATAAACAGAACAAGAAACAGACCCTTATTCTAAAACTACTTTGAAAAAAAAAGGAATGAGATAGGGTCGTTTGGCCAAAAAGGACTACGCCTCAGCTTGTATGCAGCATTCAATTAAACACCGCAGCGCTGATTTTCAGACGTAACCTTTAGTGTGACGCCACGTTCACCTCAGCGACATATAGGGTATATGTCACAAAATATAAAAAACCAGACAGGGCCAGACTAAGGAGGTCTAAGGGCAGATTTATTTATAAGCGGACGAAGTCGAGGGGAACATCTAGTTATTAATATTTAAGTTAATTTATGGACAGCTTTAAATTAAATGCCGATGCACCCATTGAAGCTGTCCACTTTACATATATACGACGGTTACTAGTTATTAAATAGAGGCTATAATTTTTATTGCCTCCGAATCTCCGGCCCGGCCCACCGTACTATTTTAAAAAATATGTATATGTACATATATATAGATATTATTAATCACTATAGAGCCGTATTTATTTATAATTATAATATAAGCAGCTGTTCTCGCGACTTCGTCCGCGTAAAGTAAGGTAAAAAAGGTTAGTTTTAATTTTAGCATGATATATACGCCTATAGCGAGGAAGTCGTGGCCTACTCAGGAGTCGATCGGTAAGTTAAGTTGCTCTGGCTGTGACCGGGTGATAGATGGGTGACCCATTCTAGCACTGGTTTATATTTGATATCCGATTCAATACAGATTATTGGAATATGACAGTATTTTAAATGGCCAAAATGTTTTTCTCGATCGCTACGCAGTTTTTTAGTAAAATAAAGCAACAAAGCACAATCTATTGGCAGCTAGTGTTGGGAGTCGAATTTTGATTCCTCCAATTTGGCAATGCAGAGCAAATTGTACGGCTGTCCATTTATCCAAATTGCCATCTGCAACTGTTGCGAAAAACGGATACAAAATTTATAGGAAAACTGAGTCTATAGGAATTTTATGCTGTTGGAGATTTACTTGCGTTATGTTCTATTATAAATTAAATATGAGTACTTAATTTATAACTGGTATATTTTTAGATTAAATGGTTAAGCCTATAACATATTATACGTAGTTTTTTTTTTACTTTGATAGGTTGCAAGAACTAGAAAATGGATAAAGGGGTTCGTGACATTTTTATAAGAACGTTTTTAGTTTGACACTAAAAAAGTTTCGCTGTCGCTGCTGCTATGAAAAATTTACTGTCAAAAATATTTTAGACTATTTTTTAAGAAAATTGTTTTAAACTGTTTGCCCGTTATAAAATCAAAACAACGGCATCCAAATTAACTTTCCACTCTGGCCAGGATCGCAATTTCCTGTTTTCTATTTCGTTGCTGGGAAAAAGCGAGGAATGGTAGGAATTTCGGAGCCGAGGCAAGAATCAACTCGCAGTTTAAGTCCATTGGATTATTGTTACTAGTTTGGTACAAGCTATGAGCGTCAGAGTTTATCACATATTTATTATAAGAATGGGTTGAGCATACGACATGAATGGACCCGCCATGTAGGCTTAGAAAGATTTGGCGCGACGATTTGGAGGCCTCTGCGGGAAAGGAGTGGATTGGGTTAGCTCTGGATAGAGGAGAGTTGTCTAAAAGAGGGGCGGCCTTTGCCAAGTAGTGGGATATTACACTTCACGCAGCATTCTTCGGTAACACCACATTTCAAAGGCTTCTAGTCTTTTGTGAGCGTGTTATTTGACTACCCGGGTCTCACAACTGTACAGAGGCTAAAAGTAGTATTCTTATAACTTAGGTTATGTGCAGCTGTTTGTTACATAAAACCTTAGCAATTTATATTCCAGTTTTTTAGCTCAAAATCTGGATTCCATTCTTTTCAACCTTTGCTTTCGTACAATTAGTAGAAGATTGGAACTGGTTTTTGGTGATAATTGCCAACTACAACTTACAATAATTCAAAAAGACAACATAGTCATACACGATACGATACAATTTAACATTATAGAATGATTTAGCCCGTCTGAAGAATCTGTCGATTGCTTACAGTCTATATTCACAAATTACTATTGTAAGCCATATCCCTCCTTAGTCCCGCCTTGATTTTAGTCAATCACTACTCTGCTATCTATTTATACAAATAATAAAGAAATAGGAATTTTTTGTACGTCCGCTATAATCTAATGAAGTAGGCAGGAGTTTCATTGAACTTGGCGGCAGTAAAAATCTGATGAGGTCTAATGACAGAGATTTTGCCGGCGTTTTTTACGACCCCGAAGTGCCGGCGCATCGGAATTTGTGAGGAATAATAAAATTAGGCATTTAGAGTATTCCGGCATGGATGGAAGGGTAGATTTTCTTCGATCGTGCGTACTTTTCTCGATTAGGCATTTTTCCTTAATACATCAGGGGCGATGGAAAATGTTATGGTTGCATAATATTACACATTTATTGCATAAGAATATTTGTACTTAAAATATTTGTGTTTTATACATATTTATTTAAAAACATGTTCAACTTAAGTTGAATATGTTTGTATTTATACACACTGCTCTGAATCTGAATTTTTGCCCTTAAAAGGCATGCTCTCCCCTTTAATAATATAATTTTTTTTAGCACTTATGCATGATGTGTATGCCTGTAATTAAGGTTGTACTTAAATATATATTTCTTACTGATAAATTGTAATGTAGTCCATAAGTCCATTCTTGTTGGCATTCCAATTATGAATAAATAAAATAAATAAATAAATAAAATAACCTGACTTCAGTCCCTATGAGTTTTTTCTTTTTCCTAAACTCAAAAATGTTCTAAATGGATGTCATTTAGGTATTTTAAAAGCCAGTCTCAGTACTTTTCTGCCACATCGGGTATATTGGATATGATTAATCGATTTAATCGTTTTTATACTCATAAAATGTAAATGGATTCCTATGATTAATTAACAGAAAGTTACTCACTAGTGATCACTTTATTTTCTAGAAATCATTTAAAGAAAGTTTTACATTATACTTCACTATTTTAACTTTAATGACAACGGGGGTGTAACTCAGTGGTAAAGTGTCTGCTTCGCATGCTGAAAGTCCTGGGTTCAAATCCCAGCACCTCCAAATAAGATTTACGTCTTTTTTTGTTCATATTTTGTTATAAATAATTATTTTGTGTAATTTAATGAAATTATTCTAAATGGCTGGCAATGCTTACAATGATTTTTTGACCTACGGATAACTGGACCGCGTAGGTTGTCTCCTGACAGGATACCAGATTTTATTTCATTTATGGTCACCGAATAGGAAGCACTATGTCTGCCAGACAGACAGCTTGTCTATGGTGAAATTTTTAAAATCATTTCATAAAAACTGGTAGTTTAAATCCGTATTCCTGTCTATCCTTCAGTTTACAGCGATGCCCTGAAATAACACAACCAAATAAATCCATGACAATCGGCCATTCACGGGAGATGAAATTAAATCGTTGGACGACAGTTCGCACCTGCCCGAAAAAAGATTAAAATGATAGAACGGCGCGCGGATTTTTTACGTAGACTTTGGAATCTAGAAGTGGCAACGAGTCCAAAAATTGGTATCAAGTTTGACATTTTATTTAATGTGACGTTATATACAGTTCATGTGACATTATATTTAATTGAAATGATGCAACTTGGTACAAAATTGTTTCTTTCGTATAGATAAAAACAAGAACCACTGTCCTGTGTTACATTTGTCAGTTACTTCAGAAATGAATATAGGTTTTTCTTAAAGATGCCTAACCTTCACCAATGTCGTAATTAAAAGCCTCTTCATAATGTTAATGTCTATTGGTTACTAGTCAATTATTATAAGGAACTCACTGCCTTATCTGATAATCAAATGTTTCTACTCTATACATGACTTTATAAATATAAATTAATTACTTTGTGGCATTCTATTATAAACATAAATACTTATATTCGACATTCTGGCTTATTGTAAGAATATTAGGAATATTTTTTAGGTATGTCTAATATTCCCTTTTCCCCTCCTACTAAGCTTAAATTAAAAGCTTGTATTAGGAGTAATAATAATTGTACTTTTGATCGATCATACACACAAATGTACGTTAAACGAATAGAGAAAGAGAAAGAAAGAATTGAAGTGTTCTAGGAATACGTGGCAGATACTACACACATTAAACAGTCATAATTTGATCAAAAAAAAATCTAAATTAAAATTTTATCCGACAATATCGAAGAACTTGCCGGTATCTTTAATAAACGATAGAATCAATCTAGGGCTTTATGACTAAACTCCATATAAAAGTCAAATACAAAAAGGGGATCAGACTAAGACTTGTATAACGAAACTCCTCGTAAACCGATTGTAAAATATACTGAATATTGCGGGAGGGTCGCTTTAATGTCAGACGCCGTAATAGTACAAACGTATTTTAATAAATAGTAGCCATTTTCTAGCGAAAGTCGCGCCGTATTATGGTCGGCTCGAGCTAACTGATGGTCGCACTGTGGGCTTCCACCGCACCGCACCCGTCGAGCAAGTTTTTCAGCCAAGAATGTCGAATCGTCGGCCGGTATTGGCCTCGCCGAGTAAAAATATTTGCGGCAGCTTTTGTCCTGCGAATCCAGTTCTGACTTGAGAAAAACAAGTTAACCATCGGCATTGTGAGGCACGCCCGAAATATGTAACGTGACGAATGTAGCGTAAAAAAAACACAAAGACCCCTTCAATAATTTGTACATTGTTACGTATAAATAAAATTGCAGGGACTGCTGTGATTCCAAGATAATAGCTGCCTTCTTTTGAATATTTTTATACATTACCGCACTTTTTAATTTTTATTGAACGACTGTTGTTCTATCTATCATTTAAATTATAATATAATTTGATAAATAAATAAATAATTACATCGAAACAGATTATTTACATTTGATAAAATTTTCACTGGCACTGACTGATTAAGCGTTCCAGAATAATTGAGTTCTCTTGTGACGTTTGCATTGTGATTTAATATTATATTTTTGTCATAAAGTTCCGCAAAGTGACACTTGATTATATCAAGCATCTTATTTACATTATAGGAAGTACTACACCGACCGGCAATATGGGATTTTCCAAAAAGGCATATTCAACTTTCTTACATAAAATTCACTTTTAATGGAATATACAGTACGAGCTGGAAACGTATCGATGATTTTACTTCACGTTTCATACGTAATGTATATACACAGGTAACTTCACAGCATCGGTGATTTCGTAATGTTTACTTACAGGGATTTGATTGGATCCAGATCTACTTTGAATGCGGAAAACGGGAACAACTTATTATCGAATACTGCATCACTAGTTTACTGGTGGAACATTCGTCAGCAATAACCTCGATCGAAGAGAGTTAATACTAAATTCTCGAACTGTAAACGGGGCTAAACTCATCATTCAATCTAAGTAGATTTTGGTAAGTGCATTACGTTAAAAACAACTTTTCTAGAGTTTCCTTCCTGATGATAACCTGGATTTGAAGAGACACGTTTCCATTTGCTGTGTAAATTAAAATTTTCCTACGCCTTTTTTTGGTGTGATCATAATAAATAAATAAATAAATATATACAGGACTATATGACACACGGACGTCTGTCCCTAAGGTAGACAACTTAATGCCTGTGTTATAGTCTTAATAAAGTGATAATATTTATATAAATGATATGACGAATATTAATATAAAGCGTTTAATTCTTTTAAATGTACAGCCCCTCCGAGAATCGTCGGATCGATTCCCATCTCGAGTTTGGGTGTATTATCTATATGTATGTATTTATATATTTCTAGAAAAAAATATTTGTGTATTATAGGCGTCTTTTACCAATAACACAGGCATTCAGTTGTCTACCTTAGGAACAGGCGTCCGTGTTTCATATAGTCCTGTATATATTGAAAAAAAAAATATTTAAAAAGTGATTATTATAAACTAGCTGTTTCCGCCGACTTCGTCTTAAGTTTGAAGTATCTTTTAAGGTTAATTGGGCCGTGGGTGTCGGTAGCGTCATGAAGGTCCTGACTGAAAATCTGCGTCACGTTAAGATAAATTAAGATATTCTGAGACGGTGACCTTTTTGACCGACACAACATAACACTGTTTTAGATTGTAATCTTGTATTGTAAAATTTTAAGTTTGTGTTGTGGTCAAATAAAGTCTCTATCTATCTATCTATCTTTTATCTTTATGTGGTATAGATTAAGCCACTAGCATGAATATATAAAGCATTTTATCTATTCATGCTAGTGGTTTAATCCGATACGTACGTGCCGTTACAACCAAAGTCACTAATGAAATTGACGATGTCAAGTAGTGAGTTGTAAACCGCACTCATGCGCTCCAGAAATTAAACCAACTAAACAAGTAAGAACAATGTTGTTGCACCTGAACTTAAATGCGAACATTATAACATTAATATGTAAGTTTTTTTACTGCTTTTGGATTATGAATTTTTTATCTCATTTATATTAATACATTATTTTGAAGAGGTCGTGTCCTAATCAGTGGTTGGCATTTAAGTCCATCGCTAGGCTAAGTTGCTCTGGTTGTGACCGGGTGATAGATGGGTGACCTATTCTAGTACTGGTTTATATTTCATATCCGACCACCTCCGTGTTTCGGAAGGCACGTAAAACAGTGGAACTTTTAATTATTTATTGTAAAAATCTTTTTTGTCAATTGAATTATTATATGGGTGTACTTTACCTGAAATAAATATTATATTATTATTATGCAACACGAACGGGAAAGGGAAAGGAAACGGGAACGGGGACAATATTATGGGATAATAGAATGCGGTAAATAGTAAATAACCCAACGTTCGACCATAACAACGTTTGCTGGGTCCGCTAGTACGTATACATAATGTTATATTAGCGAAGTTCTGGATGAAGGTAATGTTCAAACAAGAATCTCAACAATTGTAACGAAGAAGTTAATTATAATGAAACGGGATTTATCCAAATTAATCGACTCGTCGCGCGATAAAGAATATTTCCATACAAAAAGTACCATGCTGTGTGTATAAAAGGCTTTGCATAAAACATCAAGCCAAATTGTGTGAGATGAAATAGCAAACGCAAACATTGCGTTAATACTTAACACAAGCAAACGCGTGACATTAACTTAATCTCGAATAATCCACTACCAACGAGATTTCCTCAGCGGTTAACTCGGCGTATTTACATTTTCACATACATATAAAGTAAACTCGTATCCTCGCAGTGGCGTTAGGAAAATGGCGATTCATCACAAGTTTTAATCTGTTCTGCAGTTTGGCCCACTTCTAGATAACACAGACGGGCGTAGTACTGCGTTTTCTTTACTTTGAGACGTCTTTACAAAACTTTTTTCTTATGTTTTAAGAAAGTCGTTGCTTTCTCTATTATATTTAAGCATCCGTACCGCGGCCGGGTGATAGATGGATGACCTATTCTAGCACTGGTTTTCAATTTTTCGGTCTTCTCTGCGTTTCGGAAAACGTCTGAAATTATGGATACCAATTTTTATCAATTCACCGAGTGATATTAGTCGTGAGATTGTAGAGATTGTGGGGGTTTCGGGGATGACGTCCAACGGCAGCCAGTTATCTTAACTCGCCCCAAAGCCACATCCTCTACAATTTTATTAGACCCTGGCATTAGAATATAAAAAAGAAAGCTATTCTAACCTTCCATTTCTACAATTAAATCAGATATCTAATTGAGCAAATTAGAAAAAGTAAATTGAAATTAGGTAGTAGTGAATGGTTTGTGCCAGCTGTCTAAAGGTTTGGGGCAATATGTTATTACATCCATTGCATTTGTTTTGACGTTGCGACAGATAGGTATGTAATAGGCAACTATGCCTATGATATAATGTCTATGATAAATGCCTATTTCGCCAAACCTGTCATTCACTTTCTTGATATTATGTTTGATTTCTGCCACATCTGGCAATCACATATAGGACGCATTTCGTCATTCATGTGAAGACAGTTTGAATAGCTTACTATTAATTGAAGCAATTAGTTGTGGGTCTTTTTTGGGGTTCGGTACTTCCAAAGGCAAAAACGAACCCTTATACAATCCCTTCGTCGACCTTCTGTCTGTCAAAGCCCTTTTTCTCAGGAATGCGTAAAGGTATAAAGTTGAAATTAATCCCAAGTACTGAGATCTACGGTCCCTTGAAAAATCAACCTTTTAAGTGTACGCACCCTTAAAATGTGGCCGTTTATGTCACATTTCCCATAAGAGTACATGCTAAAAGTGAATCAAAACCTACACGGCACTTCCCGTTGACCTAGAATCATGAAATTTTGGCAAGTATAAGTGTAAGAAAAAATCCGAACAGCGCAAATTTGTAGTTACATAACAAAGAATAAATTGCGGTGACTTTGTCAAATTAACCGAAGTCTTATGAAAGCACCTTAAAATGTCCTGGTAAATTATTACGTGATGTCACGGAACCCTTACTGAGCGAGTCTGATGCGCACTTGCCCGATTTATTTTTTATAAAATGAGGGACACAGACTATGACATTGTTTGGCGCTTCACCGAATTAAGCAACGACGCCCTCGAACAACAATCTGCACTGATTGTAGACTTTATATTGAGTGCCAGCTTTAGAGAAATAAGTAATCCAGACAAATCGCAAGTTGCCATTATCGGTAAGGGAACCCGTGAAGCTAAATTTGTAGTCATTAGGGTTGTGGGGACTTATGGAATTACATAGATTAGGTGCAAAAAAGATAAAAAAAGTTATGGTATTGTCATAGAAATAGCATAATTCTAATAACGCCTGGAGCGTACGTTCCAGAAGTTATTATTGGTTTTAACTACATTGCCTAGAAAAATCGTCAGATTCTATTATGTCCGTAATCAAATAGAATTCCGTTCACAATAAAAAAAAATTGCGCTCGAATATTTGACAAGCGACGAGTGGACGTTTTTTTACAACTGGAACTCTCACATTTCCTTATTTCACTCCGTATTCCGTGAGATTATTGAAGTGTAAACTTATCTCCATGTAATTAAGTTATCTTAATCTGACGAACCCAAGTTTTTCTAAAAAGGTTAAAAGGCTTTATATTAATAGTTCATATATGGTGGGGATATATTACAGGGTGCAAATATTCTCTCTGTATGGGCTTCTGACATGTACACGAGTATTTCACAAATTCCTCTCTTGGGCTCCCTGCTATAATTTGTTAAAGTAAAAAATAAGTAAATAAATCTCTCATCAGTCAGATGTGTTAAGTTGATAACCCAACAGTAAATGAATGGACTGAAATGGGGCTCTATTCAAATCCCCGAACCCGCTGGGGTTTTAGCTTGTGTCAGGAATGGCTACCACGATAGGCAGAATATAATTAGTTTAACTGAACTTGTAACAATAATTTTAGGCATTATATTATCTCAATGTATACCCAATAATCGTTAAGAATAATAGCTTGGAATCCTTTTTCCCCACAGTGTATAACTTCAGTAGGTATCATCTGTTTATCGTCAGATTTACTAAGATGTATTGTAATCAATAAAAAAGTAAATATTCTTCATTGAGGTGAAGATTAAAAGTCAGTGTAGATTTTAATTTTTTTAAATTTCCTTATATAATATTGCACTTCAAAAATCTCTAAACTCGCAATTCGGGTACAAAATTCCCAACACTAGTCGAAAGTGGCGAGCAATACTGCCACGACAAGCGATGGTATTGTTGTCGCGTTTCGTTCGGTTTGGAGATTTCCTCGTGACCTAAAATAGTCATTAAAGGCCAGCAAAGCATCTGCTAGCCTAGTGGTCGTGCAGACGTCCATGGGCGTCGGTAGTCACTTACGTGAGCCGCCTGCTCGTTTGCCTCCTATAACATAGAACAAAGTTTTTGTCTGTCTGTTTGTTCCGAGATGGCTGAACTGATTTCGACGGGACTTTTACTGGTACATACATATTCGAAGTTGCAAGGAGTAACATAATCTATTTCAGTTTTAGAACAATGTTTTTTTAATCCTTTAGATATCATTTGTTATAGAGAACTCAGAGATAGAGTTCCTTTCGGCCAAGATATTTGAGTGGGTTGTAAAAGGACTTGGCTGGTATATCTCGCTCCCACTTCTGATGCCTTTCAATTAGTCAAGTGATTTCAACGCATCTGAGCCCCTAGCACGAACATTTCGAACTGTTCGAGTCAAAGATTCGACTTTGAAAATATTCGTGCTGGCCGCACATCGGACCCTCCTTAGTGTCAACGCGGGTTGCATTAGCATTGATTAAGGGCATGATACGACAAAGACTTGCCTCCTGTGGGCCTAGCACGAATATTTTCATCCTAAATACAGTCGAATCTTCGAATTCGAGCGGTTCGAAATGTTTGTGCTAGGGCCTCTGACGTAAGATGTCGATGCATTCGAAGATTTAGCGACCATAGAAGCTATACGTGCCCTCTTCGTCTTCGTGCTAAATCGTCTTGTTTTTGAATTTGTTCCGCCTTTATTGCAATATAAGTTTTATTAGAAAAACAATGTATTGTGTTGTCATGGACAATTTAAATGTTTACCTATCTTTGAAATATCGATACTTCCCACGTAAATTGTTGCAACTCCAAATTCCCAACTTCACAGTAGAGCGTTACAAACATGTAAATTGAAACAAAATTGCCATTATTTAACAGGTTTGTGTATACAATTCGTTATTTTGCAACCATCGTACTATCATCCCACGCTGTAAATCTGTAAAGTTGATACGTGAAATTTCGTTTCAGCCAATGCTTTGTTGTCTTTAGCGATGTTGTTGTCTTGTTCATTCCTCAAAGGTTAGAGTGAGTGAGATTAAATAGTATATATAGAATTAAAGCTTTTGTATTAAATTTTTCATTGTTTTGTTGCGTTTAGACAATTAGTGTAATTGTGTCTCGTTCCTTCTTGAAAGGTTAGAGAGAGTTAAATAGACCGAGGTTAGGGAGAGTAATTAATCTGAATAGAATTAAGGCGAAAGGGTGTTAAATTAAAATAATAAGACTTCTTAACGATGCCTTAACGTGCACATAGGAAAATTTAATGGCCGTGCATAATAATATAGACTATACATACGTTTGTAGTTGAAACGAATATTAGGATAAAATCCTATTGTACTAATATTATAAATGTGATAGTTTTTACACATAGATGTATTTTTGACGCTCTTTTACGGAAAAAAATACTGAATATATGTTAATAAAACTTTACAATAATATAATTTACACATCAGAATAACATATAGG
The DNA here is from genome assembly GCA_024363005.1 of Charaxes varanes. NCBI lineage: Eukaryota > Metazoa > Arthropoda > Insecta > Lepidoptera > Nymphalidae > Charaxes > Charaxes varanes. Next base: position 107,574 of record JANCMC010005291.1, read on the forward strand.
CTATAAGTTATGAAGATATTGTGTGAATTGTCCGAAATATAACGATAAATGTCAAGTAAGTAGGAGAAAATTCTGCCATCTGCGAGCTATTCAGGCGTGCGCTACAAAAGCCGTTAGAGTTACACGACATATACATACTTATGTAGGAAATGTTTATCTTAAATAGTTCTTCAAAAAAGTCCGCGTCAGCATACCTTTTTCATGTTCAAGCCATTAACGCCAAAACAGTGAACAATTACGGAACGGGAACGGGAAGGGGAAAGGGAAAGGAAACGGGAACGGGAACGGCAAAGGGAAAGGAAACGGAAACGGGGACAATATTACAGTATAATAGAATGTAGAAATAGTAAGTAACCCAACGTTCGGGCAGGACAGCGTCTGACGGGTCCGCTAGTAGTATATATGTACGTAATTGCAATTTTTTTTCCCCATCCAAAGGTTAACAAAGATTTATTACGTGGTAAACACTTGCCATAAAATATCAGCCAAATATGTCCCAAATTTTTATCAGATTAAAGTCGATTGGTGGAGGTTATTAGATGTAATATCTAGGTTTATTACAAAAACCTACGTGGGTGGAGATAGAGTATCGGAATACCGCCATGTGTACCTAACACAATATCACTTCCATTTGTACAAATCAACGCCAACGCGTTCTATTTTTCTTTTACGTACACAACCATTTACAATAATATCTATGGGTGAACATCCCTGTGCCGTACGACATTACTTATTTTCTGATGGATGAAACTCTAGGTTCTGAGTAGAGTCTCATGCCCTAAGTTTTTGTGTTTGGTGGATTTTTGGTCATTGAAATTTGTCTAACTGATTGAAATTTAACTTTACAATGGTTGTCATAATAACATATTTGAAAATCAGACGTAAAAATAAATAACATTCTACGAAATGTACATAAAAATCAGCCGTTTAAAGATAAATTAAGCTGCTCTTATTGTTAGTCAACTTTCGCGTCTGGTACCTTTGGTAACTTTGCAAGGATGCAGGTGTTAATAAGTTTATGAGACTACTCCGAACCTAAGGTAATTTTATGCGATTTGAAACTAATTTTGGAGTAGGTACTGGTGTTGTATTTTTTGTGTATGTGCGATTACCGTAATTAAAAGCAAAAACGTTCCAAAAGCGAACTCGGATTTTTTTTAACACGTTTTTTATATCAATTCGTCAACTCGTAGTATACAATACGATGAGTAAAAATGAAAATAAATTTAATAATTTTTTTATACTCCCAACGTTTTTTTTTGCATTATATCTACAATGTTGATCTTTTATAGTTTTAAAATAATAATATTGGTAGATAAATAACATCTTCTTCTTCCTAGCATTATCCCGGTCTAGTATCTGGGTCCGCTTCAATTGCAGGGATGTGGCTGTGGGGCGAGTTAAGACGACCGACCTCTTATCACTTAGAGGTTTAAAAGGACCCGATTAATGTCACTTTGTGATATTAGTCGTAAGGTTGTAGAAATCGCGGGGGTTCCGAGGATGACGTCAGATGGCAATCGGCCGTCTTAACTCGTCCCACAGCCACATCCTCTGCAATCTAAGCGGACCCTGGTATCCAACCGGAATAACGTTAGGAAGAACAACGAAGAGAATATGCGTCAATGACGTGTGTATGACAAAATGTAAACACGTGTAAGGTTTTGAAAAAAAAACTGGCTTCCTAGAAATAAAAATGCCTGTCATCTAGGCATATTTAAATATTATCTGTCTTTAATATATTAAATTTATCGATATAACTGAATTGAATTGTCGGTTTGTAATATATTTATTAGTGTTTTTTTTTTATTTCCGAGTCTTAACTAGCGGGCCAACGAGTAGAAAGAAGGAGACAGACAATGTCTTCTTCACATATACTAGGGATCACCGGCTGGTCGAAATTCGTTTTTTTTTTAGAGTAGCGCCATGCTTGTAGCCGAATTGGGCCGGCGCGTCCGGGGGAGTATGGCTGAAACGCGTGCTACGTTTGCGTATGTCCTTTTAGGCCGGAGTCAAACATAGCTTCATTTGAATGATCATGTAGTGTTGTCGGGGATTTTGAGTAGCTACCCAGTTTTGTAGAACTTTGTAGTCGTCAAGGACAAAAATGTGCAAATACTTCAAGCAATGTCTGGCTCCGGTGTTAGAGGAAAGTTTTTACCGTTTTAATTCTGTAGAAATAACTAAAATTTAAGTGGCTGCTTGTAATATACTTTTAGCTATGCAATACTTACAATATAAAAACTGTTTTAATCATTTTTAATTTTTTTCTCTTAGATTACCTGTACGTAATCTGTGAACCGACCAATTAAGAACTGGTAGATTGTGTACTATAACTGACAGATAGCCGATGCCATAAGGGAATCACATGACCTAAATCAGTGTCCGAAGGAAAGTGTGATTAGATCGTGGGTCAGAAAGTTCGAAACTACTGGTTCGACTCATGGACAGCTCTAATGCTCTCTAAGATGGAGCACAACTATCTAAAAATTCCCATTCACTTATACTCAGAATATACATACTTAGATAACATAGATCGAGTATTCCACACCTTACTTCATAATCGGTTGAAGATGGCAGCCATAAAATTCTAACAAAAAAATATTAAATCTATAAAGTGAACCGTCACGCAATCTTTGAAGTAAAATTTCTTAAGGCAATTGGGCTTTTATGAGATGGGCAAAGATCATTGAACACACAGCCCTGTTACTGTTACCAACACCTCTGTATAATCAAATTTTTACTTCCATCAACTCCTCCGGAGTGCCACTTTTTTTTTAAAATTAAATTGTGCGACATAAGCGTACGCCCCTAATTGTAATTTAGTAGGTATATTTAAACGCATGAAATCTTGATAACTTATCTGTCTGCACGTAATTTCTTACAGGTGCAGGAGGCTATTGAAACATCTACATATATACAAGTATCTGATATGATACCTGATATAGTAACTGTCATAGTAACGGAACACGTTCCAAAAACTTGTAATATCTTTTGTTTTTAATGTTGACGTAAGATGTTTTGCACTTATCAGTAGGTTTTGTTGTTTTGTTGACTTATATACTTCATTATTTTTTTTATATTATTTACCTAATGTCTTCAATGTCGGAGATAATGTATATTTTTTTGTCTAATCGAACAGTCTTGAAGTCATTTTTATTACATGGGTGTTGAGAATTTTGAACTTAGTAAGAATATTATACAATTTTCGAATATTCAACAGCTTTAACTAAAATTGTCTTGAATAAAACTAATCTATCACACACGACATGAAAGATATAATATTAAAAATCACATGTGGCTTTAATATTGACCATATTTGTAAAGCACGAGTAAAATTAGGAAATTCCGGTTATCACTGTAAATTTTAAAATCATATTGCGACGGAGGTGTGTCCAGCCCGGAATTAAAATGCAATAATATATCCGGCGAGCTGTAATTCTGACCTAAGTTTTAATAGTATGTCTATGACTTTTAATCCATTATTATTCCTTTTACGTTCTTACTCTTATAATGTTTTCTGTCTCATTTTTTTTTTAGTATAAATCGGAATGGAACACCTGAAATGATTTTATTTTTGATGAAAATGTTAAAATTCTGTTAGAAATTATCCTTATGTACTTTTATAAAAAATCACGAACCGTCACACAGTTTGAAATCGTAAAGGAAATATTCATAGATCAATAAAATTAAGATACCATTATTTCACTACAGAACTTCAGAAAATGTGAGTGTTATTAGCGCCATCTATCCTATCGCTGAAATAAGACGTAGGCAAAGGATTATTACACAGTAAAGAGGCATGATTTAATTAAAAACTGAGGCGGCTCGTCCAAGACTAATTTAATATTAAATACATTAGTAAAAGATTTTGTGACAAAATTATGTATCTAACAATAGATGTGGTAACATATTCCATATTAATATCTCCATAATAAATTATCTGCTGTAATGCCGGAACCAGACATAGCTCCAAGTGTTTGTACATTTTTTGAAGACTACAAAGTTCTATAAAACTTTGTACAGCTCCACTTTCCTCGGCCACACTACATGATCATTGAAATAATCATTCAAATGAAGCTATGTCTCTCTCCGGCATAATAAAAATATGAAATCCACAAATTAAATAATTTATTGAAGTTTTTTTACTTAATTTATATTTAATAGTTGTCTATTTCGTTCTGCTTGTCGTAATTTTGCAAAGATGAGGCTCTTTCGTATTGTAGAATCTCCATTTTTACATATGAAGTTTTAATAGTATTGTAAATTGTGTTACGTTTCAGTTATGCGAGTCTCTACTCTCTACGAAACGTGTCAACTGTCAAACTTCTGAACGAAGTTTTAAAGTAAACTTCGGCGTGAGAGTTTCTATTTTATAGGTTATATCGCCTTTGTTTCAAAATAAATAATGGGAAAAGTAAGGAAACGTAAATCCAACAAGCCGATAAACAATTACTGTAAAGAGTACTCTTAAACCTACACCTGGGACACAAGTCCCTGGCACTGATATGGTTCCTTCCTCTGCAACGCCATAAACCTGGTAACCACATCGATGTAATGCTAAGACAATTTTCTCTAATATCGTAATTATCATGCCTTTTTTGTTTCCATGGTATATTTTTTGTTAAATATTTAAAGGTGTGCTAAAATTTTAATAGAATTTTCATAGACATAAAAAACTACAAAATGTAGCTCACATTTTTGTTATAATAAAGAAGTAAATAGTACGGGGGATAGCTAAACAAATAGATACATAAACAAAACGTGTTTGTTTTGTTGATTCATAGTTTAATTGCAAAATACAACACATCTGGGAAATAAAAAAATCGCATCTTCGATTAGCAAGTGCGGTTTTCACTAAAAAGACACTATAAGAAGATTAATTACTAATTGCTTGAGGATTCCGAGGGGCAGACGGGTTGTTAAAGAAAAGTTTAAATGCTCTTATGTTTCGAGGAATTTTACGTACTCGTACGTAATTAAAATATGGGTTATCTCTCTATATATAATAGTGAAAGCTCCTAAGTAGACCTGGACACGAAATCTCGAAAACCGTGGAACGGACAAGATGTAATCTGGCAAGGTGTTAGTTTATAGTTTGTAGGCATCCGATAAAAAAGGATTTTTCGACAAGGTCAGATAAAGTTGGTCTAAGAGTTCTGACAATTTTACGCAGACAAAGTCGCGGGAATCAGCTAGTATGTAATTAACGACATATGTGTCCTGGTAGAAATCACATAATGATGGCACCTAACTAACGCTGCGTTCACACGGCGTCGTGTCTGGGTCGCATTCGGATCGGTTTTTTCCCGATCCGGTTTCATCGCACTAGTATTTCAATACGCGCGTTCAGACGTGCATTCGGTTTTTGTCGTGTCTTAAAACCGAACGCACGTGTGAACGCGCGTATTGAAATACTAGTGCGATTAAACCGGATCGGGAAAAAACCTATCCGATAGCGACTTAGACAAGACGCCGTGTGAATGCAGCCTAACAATGGCGGTCACCTGCACTGGCCAAATGTGTGCCGGAGGGCGAAAACGCGAGCGCGCGTACTGGCGCGCGGTGCCCGCACAGCACGCGCACCAGCCGCGCGTCACAAACGCTCCACAGCCGCACGCTGCGGTCCGCGCCGCCCGTCGCCATGTACGCTTCGTTCGGGTGAAACTTTACGCACTGCAATAAAAACGCGCGCATGACAACCACTTGCGACTTTCAAATTTCACCGGGTTATTTTTTTAATATAATACAAGGGGGCAAACGGGCAGGGTTAATTAGAGGTGGCTTCGCGCTTGCAGACCTTTTTGTCTGCAGCCCAAATGGTGCGGCGCGTCCGGGTACCAGTACCTGTCTCACAGAAGATCGGCGCGAAGTGCACCGGCATTGTTTTAGTCTTTGGTTCGGTTTGCGACAGTACCCGGTGGCCTAAACCTTCCTTTACAGGCCGGCAACGCATCTGCAAGCCTTTTGGTTGTGCAGATGTCTATCGACGTCGGTTACTAATTAAGTGTGCAGGCTACTCCTTTAACTTATATTTTCAATTCTTAAAATATTATTTAAAAATTACAGACTTTGTGTATGAAAATATTTTTTTGTGACTTGATAAAGTGGATGGAAATGGACTGTACGCACGCAAAACGGGCGTTATCTCGTAAAATTATCGTCGGCCAGCCGACTTTACAGACAAGCAATATTTTTTTATATTTAATCAATATTGGTATGGGCAAGAGGCCGTATTAAGGCTGAATTCGTACCTTACATTTATATTATTATTATTTTATAATACGGCTGTTAACTAATAACTAAAATTGGCCTTTTTCTCTAGCGTATAACATGCATTAGAATAAGATCAGTACTTACAATAACATCGGACATGTGACCAACAAAAACTCGCACAGGAAACGTCCTATCCAGCGACCATAATTTGGCAGTCCTATCGTGAGACCCTGTCACTATAAACAAACCGTTCTTTGACACGTCCATACACCAGATTGGATAATTGTGACCCCTAAAAAAAAAGATACATTTACATAAGAAAATTGTGTGGATGGCATTTTTGCTGCTGCAATTTTAGGACAGTATAAATAAATAAATAGGTTATTATGTAATGTTCATCCATAATACGAGACCAGCTATAATTACACTATTTAATAAAATAAAAAAAATCTTTTATTCCTCTTTTAGCGTTATTACAAAGTTTTAACTTAAATGAAGAAATATATAAATAAACTAGATGGCTCCGTAAGGTGAAAGGGTTGGAACCTAAGCATGCACTAAAAAATACGAAAGCGCTGGTTTTTATACGCAACGCTTTTAAATGAATACATACAAAGGAATACATACATGAAATTAGGTAGGTAATAGAACAGTCCTAAATCGCATGTATATTTCTTTGACAGGATATACGATTACGAAATTTTTTTATATTAAAAAAATATCAATACTTTATATGGATATTGCACATATCTCAATATAACATAATTCCATATTATTAATATGGAATTATGTTATATTGATTATAATAATTATACAATAAACAGAGTAAGTAATATTATCGACATTGACTTAAGTAATAGGCTAGTTGACTATTTTTTAGAAATTAGTTAATTTTATGTCTTGTTTGCCAGTCAACTAAACCTAATATATAAATATTTCAGCGACAAAAACTTTCATCTGGTTAATTGTGCGTTTTTATAAATCCACATAAGTTTTAACACCAAGACTCCCCGAATATCATGGCGCCTTGTATGACGAAACGACGTGCCAAACAAACAGCTGTACTTGAGTGTAATTGGAGCATACCTTAGTAACGAAAATTTGTTTGATATGCAGTGACGTCACGCCCTCGGATCGCTGTTTGGAGTCACGTTATATTTTCAAAATATTAAACAATCTAATATATTTTAGTAATTTCACTTGATTTGGGTAATATTTAAACCCCTGTCAACTATCCGGAACAAAAATTTATTAGGATTTATTTTAGTTGAAACTACCCTATTACATTAAATAAGCAGCTATGAACAATTGACATCACACCTTGCCACACATTAGTAAACGACAAGTAGAAATCTTAGATAATGTAGATGGCTTGTTAGATGCTAACCTGTATATGGAAGCACAGGAGTAGTCTGAGAGCCTCCATGCCCTCATAGTGTTGTCATGTGAGGCAGAGAGTACTAACTGCTCCCGGGAGAGGATGCCAACAGCTTGGACTGGTCCAGAGTGTCCTCTCAACGGCAAACCTGCCCCAATTTGACTGTAAGGAAAATATAGTTCGATCATAGCACTATGATATATGTTGGCAATATGCACATATTTTTAATGAATTTCTATTTAAATTCAACCATGATAGGTGTTTTTTTTATATTTTTTAAAAATTAATGGATTTAAATATATTTATCTTAACTATACAACACACGCAGGCACGCATGCACGCAAGCACACACACACACACACACACACCGATAAACAAATAAGCATGTTATGTATTTTCTTCTTTCATGTTTAAATTTAAAGTATATGTTGTGTTATTCTTATTTGCTTTTAGTTCTAAAGACTTTGTAAATTGGAATTAAATCTTGTAACACTGTAGAATTACCTAATAAAAAAAGGATTTTAAATTTACTATTTACATATGTCTAATAGTCACGTTCCTTCTCATATAAGGCTTAAAAAAAGCTTGTGTTAGGAGTGGGTGCGAAAACACTTAGCGGCGTCGGGAATCGAACCGGGTACCTTGCCGAATAAGCTTCATCCACTCTACGGATGAGCTATTGAGGGTTTATTATTTACTTGACTTGGCAATTCTTTACTTACTTGACATGGCAATAGCAGATCCGTATTCAAAATTAAATTTCAACTCTATTCAAATAGGCTTAAAAATAGATTTTCTATGGCTATGGATGCAAAGAAGATGTACGTATGTATGTATTTATGTATGTATGTAAGTTTGTTAAGGCATACAGAAAAAGTACGTAACAACCAGTCACAGACACGCATAAATTTCTCAAAGTATCTGACCCCTTACCCTCATTCGGCAGGACTCACATAATTTAATCTCCTCGAAGGACCGCCATGTACGTACCCTGACAGATGGGGGACTGAGGAAATTTCCGCAGTCGAATTCCTATATATACACTTGCTAGCTTTTTCCCCTGGGATCGCTTGTGTTGAGAATTTTTTTTGGTTAAAAATAAATTGACTCTTTTTTTTCTTTTTGTCACGCGATTTTCTTTCTTTTCTCTATCTCTTTTTCTTTCGTCTTCATAATTATAGATACAGTGGACAAAAATTTAAATCCACGACGTTCCAACTCTATAAAAACTGCATGGCTACATTATCTCTTCTATAAACTCTTACTGCTTTCTCTAACTCTTACTCTTCCATAAAATCTATCTATCTAACTATACATACATTCAATTGTATTTTTGATATTAATATTTACTTATATAAATATTATTTTAATCTAAGCATGTCGTGATGACCTACTATTAGTAGGGCAAATATGTAATATTTTTTATTAGCCTGTTTGGTCCCACTGCTGGGCAAAGGCCTCTTCCTTCTTGATCCACCTACCTTTTTTCTGGGCCAATCTCATCGACAATAATTATAAATAATTATTTTATTTTTTGGAAACCACATGTTGTTATATGGATTGTTGTGCGCACTGTTGGTTAGCCTGTAGTAATAAATAAATTAACTAACTATTTGTTACATAGACTGACCAGATTAATATTCAATTCAGCATAGCGCTAATAAAATTTTCAAATGTATCAAGTGTTCGTCTCTGAATTTGGCTTGATTTACATAATTTAATTTGTCCAAAGAACCCCTTCCAGTCACCGACGGACAAAGGCACAAGCGTATGTAGACGCATATGTATAAGTTTCAGATTGATGAGTTTCCCTCAGTAAGGAATATGCTTTTACTTTCGGTGGAATAAAAGTTTCGAGTACAGTTTGAAACGAACGAAATGCAACATCTTTTTCTTCCTATAGTTATCTCGGTCTAGGGTCCGCTTAGATTGTAGAGGATGTGGCTGTGGAGCGAGTTATAAGGACCAACTGCCGTCCGACTTCATCCCCGAAATCCCCACTATCTCACGACTAATAGCACTCAGTGACATTAAACGGCATTCACTATTTTAAATGCCTTCCGAAACACGGAGTAGATCGTATATTTTAAAACCAGTGTTAGAATTGGTTAACCATTTATCATCAGGCTTAAGAGCTAATTAACTCTGCGATCGACTCCAATGTCGACCACTGTTTAAGCAAAAACCTCCTTAACGTAATGCAACATACAATCTTCAGGAACGCTTACGGACTACGCTCCACAATCAAATGCAACTGACAAGTATGAAATACTGCGAATAATCCAAACTTATTGATAGAACATAACAGTTCTTCATGCTAATGGAATATTCTCTGCACCCAGAAAGCAAAGCAAGTGAAATCAGACTGCTTTCCAAGAAATCCTTTCATGTTATTGAAATCTAAGACAAACAAGTATATTACAGCACACAATCTTCAGGAACGCTTACGGACTACGCTCCACAATCAAATGCAACTGACAAGTATGAAATACGGCGAATAGTCTAAACTTATTGATAGAACATAACAGTTCTTCATAGTAATGGAATATTCTCTGCACCCAGAAAGCAAAGTAAATGGAATCAGACTGCTTTCCAAGAAATCCTTTCATGTTATTAATATCTAAGTTAAACAAGTATATTACAGCGCATACTCTTCAGGAACGCTTTCAGACTACGTACGGTGCTTCGTTTACTTTAGTATACTGTATATGTCAAAGAACTCCTCGGGGAGAATTCGAAGTAATTTGCGTTTACTGATGCGTTCCTACGCTATGGCCATATGTGCTCACTTTACGAGACTTGCATTTAAAGGCTGAGGAAGATTGTATATTTGGTCATGTCTCGCTTAGGACGACTGCCCTCAACTCAAGGATACACCAGAGCATAAGGACTCTCGCTGAATATTATCGGATGTGATAATGCGTTTACACGCTGTCGAATATTAAATAATTAATTATTGTAAGATATATGGTTATAAAGTGTAATTATTGACTTGTACGTAAAAATCACTAGTATTCTGTAAGAATCGCGCTTCAGTTCTATATAAATTCTGTATTTGGTGTAAGTACGGATCAATATATCCGCACAAGTCTATTGGTCATCACATTTCACAATTTATACGTAGATGTATATTGGATATTTATATATAGGTGTGTTTGTTATTATTTAAGTGCAATGGCCTCTCTATTTAACTCTTTCGGGTGTATAGTTTGAAGTTGTAATTATAGATTAAATTATTACACAGTAGAGCTTGGCTCGTCACTTGTGATACGAAACATTCCGTTTCGTGGCTCGCTCTCGTTTGCGACTGACGTCGACAGTCGTGCGTTAGTCGTGCGACAGTTGTGTCCAAACGTGAGTGCCGCCGCGACTGTAGTCTCTAAGTAGATGTAAGTAGTTAGTTCCTGTGTGTGGTTGATGTGGTAAATTATTTATTACAGAACTAGCGCAAGTGGTCTGTGATTAAACAAACGCATTATTTTTTATCATTGTTTTATTTGTTAAACCCTTACGGCAAGTCTATCCTTATATTATAGTTAATTAGAGTTAGCGCCACGATTGCAATCCTTTTGGTCTGTAACCGAATTGAGCCGGCGCGTCCGGTACCAGTACCTCTTTCTCACCTAAGATTCTGCGTGAAGTGGCGACCATGCAGTCAACTGTTAGTTTTGTTGTCACGTTACGTTCGGTTTCTTTGAGTTCCCGGTGGAAAAACTATATTTTGGGTGTAAGGGCCTATATGTTCAAAGCCCAAAAAGTAGCGACATCGATTGCTCGACCGGAGGTGTGCTTGAGATAATACGTGCTGGAAACCAGTTTTAATAATAAAAATAATCCTCCTTTACGTATATGCACATATGCATATATGTAGCGTATATTTATTTTATATTTTTTTCTTTTATGTTGCAAGGGGCAAACGAGCAGGCACCAGGTACCTAAGTGCTTACCGACGCCCATGGACATCTGCACGACCAGAAGGCTAACAGATACGGTGCCGGCCTTCAATGTCGAGTTTAGGCCACCGGGAAGTCTTACAAACCGAACGAAACGCGACACCAATACCATCATTTGACGTGACAGCATAGCCCCCACTTCACGCCGATCTTATGTGAGAAAGAGGTACCCTGACGCGCCGGCCCAATTCGGCTACAAGCGTGGTGCTACCTCCAATTAAAAATACCTTACTTAAATACATAAAAATGTTATGTATTTTAGTAAGTTTATTTATATTCTCATTAGCCGTTTATATATATTCATTGTGAACACGGGCGTGAGAGCTGAATCTGTAGAGAATAATAATATAATAAGACCATTAATAAAAATTAAACGTTTTAAAAAACTTTTGCTTGACTCTCGCTGACGCTGGTCAAGAATCGGATACAGAGAGGGATATTACTTTAGATGATATGAGCTGGACGTTTTTTAAGTAATTATAATAAGTGTCGATCAATGGTCTTTTAGCGTAGAGTATTCATTTTTTTTTCTTTATTATTCATAAACGTTTTAAAAAGCCCTCGCTTGACTCTCGAATCAAGAGTCCCGATACAGAAGGTGGTATTCCTCGAGACAATACGTGCTGGAAAACATTTTTTTTTTAATAATGAGTCTTAATTTACGGTTTTTTAACGAAGAGCATTAATAATATTAAATATCCTTAAAAATTATCGTTTGACGTTCGCTGACGCTGATCAAGAGCCCAATATATAAACCGATACCTCACTAAGTTACTACACCTCATATATACTAGTTTTTACCCGCGACTTCGTTTGCATAAAATTTGGTGAATAATTTTTGACAACGTAATTTAAAACTCACTATCAGCTATCAAGGATAAAATGTAAGAGGACCTTTATTATAAACTAGTTGTTACCCGCGAATTTGTCCGCGTAAAATTAGGTGAAAAATTTTAGCGTGATGATGTATAGCCTATATCCTTCCTCGATGAATGGGCTATCTAACACCGAAATAATTTATCAAATCGGATCAGCAGTTCCTGAAATTAGAGCCGCTACCGACGCCCATGGACATCTGCACGACCAGGAGTCTAGCAGATATGTTGCCGGCCTTTAATGATGAGTTTAGACGATCGAGAAGTCTCACAAACCGAACGAAACGCGACAACAACACCAACACTTGATGTGACAGCATTGCCGCCACTTCACGCCGATCTTATGTAAGAAAGACGTACTGAGTGCTTAGTGCGAGTTTTCTAACTTTTATGCCTTGATAAAGTTTACTTAAATTTGTATGGAGATTGATCTGATCTGATTGATTGATTGATTGAAACTTTACCAACGCGTAAAAGTTAGAAAACCTCGCACTAAGTACTCTGGTGCCCGAACGCGTCGGCCCACTTCGACAGCAGACCAAAAGGACTGCAAGCGTGGCGCCACCTCTAATTTCGCCATTCTCATCAATTCATAAGTGCAGCTCGCACTTGAGTAATAAAAATAAATTGACTCGTCCTGCCAAACAGGGATTTCCGCAAAAACACTTGAGTGCGTTAAGCATGGTATCTACTCCTCGCATTATCCCTGTTTATTACCAGAATTCTTCTAAATGCAGAGCAATGGGCGAGTTAAGATGACCGATTGCCGTATGACGTCATCCCCGGAACCCCCACAATGTCACGACTAATATCACTCAGTGACATTAATCGAGACCCACTGTTTTACGTGCCTTCGAAAAACACGAAGGAGGTCGGATATTTGAAAACCAGTACTAGAATTAGTCACCCATCCCGTATAAAGTTATCTAAAATGTTTTCTGATAAAAGTATTTCAAACTCTTTAACCTAGGTTTATTTAAGTGGGATGCTGAGGATAGTATGCGACGGTTAATATTTTCATAAAATGTGTATTAGAAATACATGCAGTTATTACAATATAACCGCATGCACACCAATGCCCAACGATTTACATACACATGCATGCATTTTAGTATGAAGTTGTGTCAAAGCGTAGTCATGACTATCGTATGTATATTAATCGTCAAATTTAACAATACCGTTGTACTAATAATAAAATGTTTGCTAAAATATTTGTGACCGAATTTCGACTAGTCGGTGATCTATAATTCTAATTAACCTTCCAGCTAAGCGTAAAGACTGCGGTAGGAATAGATATGACAATTCCCTAACGAGGCAGGAAACCGGATCTTTTCAGATTTCAGTCGACACTTACCACCGTCGAGCTATTTGAGACTTTCTTTCATTATGCTTATTTAGTAATATTGAACAAATTTTATAGTGGAAAAATCCAAAGAACCAACACCATTGAACATTTTCGCCATCCGAGTGGCTGCTGACTCTCGGCGGTGTGGCAACAACGTCAGTCTACTGATGGATCCCGTGCCCGGGAAGGAACACGCTGTCATCATTCGAAACGCTGGTACCATATATTTTTATATGTTAAGTAATTCCAATTTTAGGTGTTTCATTGTACCTAACTCTCATAACTTCTTTTTTTTTTAATGTTACAAGGGGGCAAACGAGCAGGCAGCAGGCACCGTAGTGCCTACCGGCGCCCATCGACATCTGCACGACCAGAAGGCTAGCAGACGCGCTGCCGGCCCTTAATAACGAGTTTAGGCCACCGTGAAGTCTCACAAACCGAACGAAACGCGACGACAACACCATCACTAGACGTGACAGCATTGCCGCTACTTCACGCAGTTCTCATGTGAGAAAGAGGTACTGGTACCCGGAAGCGCCGGACCAATTCGGATACAAGCATGGCGCTACCTCTAATTACGATTAATATCACAAAGTGACATTAATCGGGTCCCACTATTTTACGTGCCTAAATTCGGCTTGTGAATATTTATAAAATGTCTAAAACTCCTTTGTACATGAAAAAGCCCTTGTAGCAAACTCTTTGAATCGCTTTGAATAATAATTCTTCTGAAAAAGTGAAAGGGGAGAGAGGGTGGTCCTTTGTTCGTTTACCAGGTATTTTAATGGGAGTTCCTAATTACTGTGCCCAGATTGTTGAGATTATATTAACTAATACTGAAGACCTGGAAAAACGGTATGGAAGCCTATTGGAAAAAACGTTGTGACGGTTACGGCTAGGTCAATATTAAAGGCAATTATGCGTATAGTCCGTTCGATCTAAAACTACACGCCTCTCCACAAAATTTGTAACGCTTGCTTGTGTGTTTGTGTGTGTGCAATAGGGTGACCTTTATTTTGTTCATTAACATTATTTACTTATTATTTTCCTAGAGTTCAATAAAACCAATAAAGGGGTTTTCTTCTTAAATATGATAGAATTACATATATAAACAATCAATAATGAAAATTACATAAGTAGAGTCATACTTAATATATGATCATCACGTAATAGGACTCCCTGGGCATCAAGTAAATGGTACAATATTACCATGTATTGGAATTTACATATTGCTTTACGAAAAATGCAAAAAAAATTGTAAGAAAACGTAAATTACACTCAAGAATCGTAAAAATAGGTAATTTCTTATTTCCCATTCTGGTGCCTATATAAGGGACACCCTATTGTGCAGCGATTTTATTCCAAATTCAAACGACTACCTCGTCTACACACATTTTGCATGTAGAGGTAGAATTTGGAGGGATGTGCAGTTTTAGAATGAACGAACCATAACAATCACTTTTTATTAATAAATACCAAACATATTTCACATAATAAAATAAATGAAATATATATATATAAAATATGTATTATTTATGATTTTTGTTTATTTTTTAAGTCGTTCGTGAAATATTTATGTCAGTTGTACCTATAACTACGATGAATAATGCTTTCATTCGTTCAAATATATTTGGAATCTCCATTTGAGGTCAATTTTATGATGACCTTGTAGGATGAATTTAATAAAGAATCTCCAATAATGGGGCAAAACATGCGAGTGTGAGAAAAGGTCATTGTACTGCGGATATTAGGACAGTTATTTCAATGTAATTTTTTTCAAGATAAATGCCAAAACAGTTTTAATTCCGTCACTTAAATCGAGACACCATCGAATCGAATTTCTCTAAAATTAAAGAAGAAAAATATGAAACATCTGGACGTAAGTGAATTTATTAAAAAAGAACCGGTATTCGTGAATTAGCGATTCAGAGAGTCAACTTAATAAACAGAAATAGCCAACTTATGTGTGCGGTGGGCGTTTGTGGCATGACATCAGAGTTTCATTGCCACGGTCGAATCTAGGGTTACCAGGTGTTACACAGATGTCGGAACTACTGAGCTTTAAGAACTTTCTACTCTCAGATTAGTAAGTAATAATTATGTGCTATTTTTGGAGTGGATACTTCTTTAGGCGTGTTAATCCATTTAACCCGCGATACTGTTCTGTTTAGTGGAACACTGTCTCTTTATGTACAAGTTTTCACTCCCTGGAGTGACATTGTGTTTTTTTTTTAATTTTAGGTGGGCAAAGGACCACCCACCCATAAGCATCTAGACCTGAACGCCAGGGGTTATAAATACTAGGCAAAGTCTAAGCAGATTTGCAGAATCCCTTTACCACGCGCATTAACCATCACCTTCATAACCAGTGAAAGAACCATAACCTAACCAAATTCGATATGATCTTAGAAATAAAGCTAGAACTTCCTCTTCTATTATGCCCGTGCCACATGTAGCTCAAAGTGTTTGTACATTTTTGTCCTTGTAGACTACAAAGTTCTACAAAACATTGCGCAACTACACAAACATCCCGGCCACACAACATGATCATTGGAATGATCCTATAACAGACGGCTGTTACCTTTACCTATAACACAGGCATTAAGTTGTCTACCTTAGAAACAGACGTCCGTGTGTCACCACCAAACCTTTAAAATTATTCCTCATTCTAATGTGGCGCGCCCTTTATTTGCCGATTTCGCAGACATTTTAAAACATTGAAATGTCTAATAGAAACAGGCGTTACTTTGCAGAAATCCATGACATGCATGAAATACTAAACTACTTTGCTTAAATCCGCGAATTACACACGCTTGTTTACATTTTACTCTAAATTGTTGTGCTGTCCGAAGTTTAGGTTACTTACTATTTACTACATTCTATTTCCGTTCAGTATATTAGTAGAGATAAATAACCTATATACCGACTGCAGCACTATCTGCCGGGCTGATTTGTGTATTTAAACCATCAAGGGCGCACTCCAAACGCATGCAAAAAATAAACATTGAAATCGGGTCAGCCGTTTAGGAGTTCAGTGACATACATACGTACAGTAAAATTTTATATATAAAGAATGTGTCAAAGCGTAATCATGACGATGGCGGTAAAAATATTAATTGTCAAATGTTACAATGTCGCTGTATAAGAAATTTTGTATAATATAGTTTTATAAAATAAGCATATAATACGCAAATCTAGGATTAGTGGCCAAATTACGACCACCAGGCGGACTGTAGTTATTTTAATGACTTATTTGCAGGTGATGCAAGACCGTCGGCTGAGCCGGGACGACAACCGCGGCCTGAGTCAGGGCGTTTTGGACAATGTGCGCACCCGACACACCTTCCGGCTGATCGTCGAACGCGCCAACAACCCCTGTGCGGTACGTACAGTACATCTCTACGTATAAATTAAATTTCCGTCTGTTTACGTTGAAATTAAATTTATTTTTATCAATTGACTATTATAATATGTATATAAATACATAAAGTTGCCTGCAATAAATTCCAGTTGCCTATTTGTATTTATATTTTTATATATGTGTATATATATATATATATGTAACGTGACACGTTGGTGTCTTCTCCGGGTTCTTATTGATAGGGATCAATAATACACCAACTTGTCATAAACTTCTCGCAGAC
>JANCMC010005305.1:0-23972 GCA_024363005.1 Charaxes varanes
ACCATAAACGAGACTTAGATAATATATAATATTCTACACATTATAATATCTAAAACATGATAAAAGAGTCATTTCGAGTCACACATCGTATTTTTTTTTGGATAATTTGCAGTATTTTTTGTGCTCCTTTTTCTTCTCCAGCACATACGTAATGATTATAGAATTCAAATGAATTACGAATTTGTCTGGTCACTCGGATAGTCAGACTCTAATTAAATTTAAACATTTTCAAATTATTGTCTACCGCAGGTTGTATATCTGCGGCGTTGATGATGGTGAATGTAGTGAAACGATGAACATGCTCTGAACCACAGAATAAAAGTCAGCATTGCTCAAAACACATTCACTGCAGTTTCTTCAAGCGCGGAAAGATAGTTAATATATCCACCCTCTGGAAGCTTAGATCGGGATAGTCAGGCGAGTGATGCATAATTCTAACAAGATTTAAAAGGCGCATTTTTTTTAGTTACAAGGGGCAAACGAGCAGGCAGCAGGCACCTAAGTGCCTACTGACGCCTATGGACATCTGCACGGCGAGAAAGCTAGCAGATGCGTTGTCGGCCTTTAATGACGAGTTTAGGGAAGTCTCACAAACCGAACGCAACGCGACAACAATACCATCACTTGACATGATAGCATTGCCGCCATTTCACAGCGATTGCATGTGAGAAAGAGGTACTGGTACCCGGACGCGCAGGCCCAATTCGGCTACAAGCGTGACGCTAGCTCTAAATAGGAGTAGGGGAAAGGGATGGAAAAAAGGATATAATGGTAGATGGGGAGGAGAGAAAGGATGCGGATACTGCTGTCACGGACGGGATAGAGGGTGTTACAATAGCAGCTAGGGCCCAGTTATCGGACAGGTAAAAGAAGATCCACCCCCTGGGAGGCGCATAACCTTATGGTTACCTTAATTATAAAGAATTGCGTTAGTCTTTATTCTGTTCTGAACATTATCAGTTATTTATATATTATTAATACGTGAAGCGAAAACTTTAGGTACCATATGATAGCATCAGCTCCATAGATGACATACAGGAAAGGCCGATCAACATCGAAAATTGTAGGTACGGTTTTCTTCTTGACTATCCTGACCATTACCCCTGAGCGAACATGAATTTTATGTTATAGATATATGAACATATTAGCTAAAAAAATTTAAAAAATATCTTTTCGCTTTGTGACAGTTTTGTAAGCCAACTAACTCAAAATCTTCAATCCATGCTTTATAGAAACCACAGATCTCGTATTGCATAAGCTTGTTAAGCACGCAAGTTAGTACGAAAGTTGAGACATAATTCAGTTATTTTCCTGTCAGTGCCTCAGTTCGTTTTCGATTGTTATTCAGATTCTTTTCATCGTCAAAGCGTTAGTTCTTTAAGTTCTTCATTTGTATTCATAAATTTAGGCTAGCTTTCCGGCGATTTTGATTCTCAGTATCATTTTCAGAACATTTTTATCTTTGTAACTTGATAAATTGAATTGTAATCCATATTAGGCCATCCTTTTCCTATAATTGATAGTTGTTTTTATGTTAGCACTCCACACAATGGCTTTTAAGTTTGATAATCATTTTATTGACAAGGTTGTTATTGTTTTTCTGTAAAATGCTTTTTGTCCGCCACATCATCGGCAAGAACAAAGAACAACATAACCAGACTTTGTCCTCTGTTTGCTACTTATTTATTCTATTCAAGTTTTTAGCTATCAAGGCATTTCTTTGAATTTTTTTTAATAATGAAATATACTATTTGCTTCCAAAAGTATTAAAGTCATAACTATGTTTGATGAACTATGATGGTTGGAATGAATGTTATTGTTTCCACAAATTTCCAAAAACTTCTATTTGCACTTAAAACTCTTATCGAAGTCTATAAATCATTCATACCACATGATGTGTACCATATTTGAGTGAGGAGATCGTGGCCTAATCAGTGGTCGGCATTTGAGTCGATCGCTAAGTTAAGTTTCTCTGGCTGCAACCGGGTGATAGATGGATGACCCATTCAATATCTGACCTCCTCTGTATTTTAGAAGGCATGTCAAACAGTGGGTCCTGATTAATGTCACTGAGTGATATAAGTCATGAGTTTGTGGGGATTCCAGGGATGTCATCTTAACCGCATAATCTGCATTCTAAGCAAGAGTACTAGACTGGGATAATGCTAGATAGAAGAAAAGAAATAATAATTAATACCTATAAAAAATTATAGCCTTTATCATATATTTTTAAAGTTCAAATATTTTTTTATTATCCCTTATTTACTTGCCTGGTATAACTTCGATTTGCTGGATAGGTTTTTTACTAAAGTTTTTACAGTAACGTAATAGCTGCAATTCATACTTTTGATTCCCATTGTTATTGGATAAGGAATACATTAACAAATGCCCTTGCCTCGTCCCCAAGAATAGATTTCCATCTAAAAACACACAATCTCAACATACATGACTGTTGTATCGCAAAATCATTTCAATAACGCCTATTTGTACTAATTTTACCATAGGCTGCAATAGCTTCTATTTGTACTGTAACGTTGAGCAAATGCGACACTTCATACGCCTCGTGCATGATTTAAACAAATCCTTAGTTTAGATCATAAATATCATGAATCAACTGCAATTTGTTCTAGTGAAACACTAATAAAACGCACTTATTTTTTTATTCATATAATTATGGAATGCTGTCTTAACATAACAATTTTTAATTAATGTTAGTAAAGCAAAAAAGAAATGAAATCGCATAGAACAGAGACAACAAAATATTTCATAAAAGAATTGGCTTAATTTATCATAAAAAGTTTGTGTTAACTATGCACAATCACAGCAACAGATATACGAGTGACACTGACAACTTTGACAAGTAAAAATACAATGACAGTTCGAAATTATGACAGTTGACATTATCAAATTCGTTCAAGAAATTAATAACCTATTCGAATTTTATAATAGTGTTCGATAAATAAAATTTTATATCAATAATCCGAATTTATTTCTAACTAGCTATAATCGCGAATTAAAACACTTTAGAATTTAAATTGGACATCTTATAATTATAGCACTTATAGTAGTATTTAAAGAGTTTAGTACAGAGTTTAGTATATATATTTTTGTTATAGTTATCATATCTATAACAAAAACGCAAGGTAATACTTTTCCCGTCTGTCTGTATGTCTGTATTTCGGGTTATTTCCGAAACGGCTGGACCGATTCGGTCGAGACTTTCAATGATGTTTAGCTGATTTTAGAATGAGTAACATAGGCTTCTTTCCTTTTAGCTAAATAGTTAGGGTTCCGCAAGAAAAAATGAAAACTTTTAGGCGAAGTCGCGGGTTATAACTAGCTATTAATTAATTTACTTCCATGGTGAGAAATTGTACTGTATTAGCGTATAATTGATTAAGCAACGGCCGGCAACGCATGGGGCGTCGGTAGTTACTCAAGTGAACATGTTTTTCCTTTAACAAAGAAAAAGAAAAGAATATTCAACAAGATAAAATATGCGTGTTTTGCCATGAAACCGTACTCTTGAATCACTCTGTTTATTGGTGAAAACCGTATTAAAATCCGTTGCGTACTTTTAAAGTTCTAAGTATACAAGAACGGGAAACATCTTTGTTTTGTACTATAAAAGAAGCAATAGGCACGGCGACAGTAATCAAAAATCATTTAAATTTTGTATTTATCGGATAAAATAAGATGCATAAAGCTTAACTAACGTATTTATTTTTTTATTGCGAGCGTGATTAATACGGATTAACATTAAAACGAAACTACAACATACTACGATCCGCCATTATAGCTAAGACACCCCGCAGAACGTATGACGTTACCGTTTATTTTAAGTGAGTTCCAATAAACGATCCCAACGTTACCATTTATTATAAGTGCGTTCCCATAAAAGTGCTCATTCAGATATTCGATATTTGACGATTGCGATCGTTGGTCGTGGCGAAAACGGCGAGATGACGCTTAGCGGAACGCACTGTTAACATAATGTGACGTCATAACAACTTCGACGGGCCGCTACACTTTACTACACATTAATTAACATATTTTAACATTAATTTGCAACATTACACTCAAAGTTTAAGGGAAAAAAACTTAGATCATTCGCAGCATGGCCAGACGGATGGAAACCTTTATCAAAGCACAGGGGTGAAATATTCGTTGCAAAATCTAAAATTTTCAACTGTATCTCTGTCACTACGAAATCTAAGAAAAATGCATTTGTTTAGTTTAGATTTATTTTCATTCAACTTAAGTTGTTGCAAAGTAATGTCAAAACATTATTGAATTATTTCCTCATTTGATTAGAACGGACTTACATCCACTTAGACTAATTAAAAACATAACTTACAAATAGTTAATATAAAAAATTTTTAAAGTACAAATAATATTATAATGAGTCCCTTATACCAGTCGTATAAATTATTCATACCGTTACTTTTTGAAGTGAAAATCTTTAGGCGCGTTGGACATTTAGAGCAGATTTCAAAAAAGAAAGAGTTTCTAAATTCGACTGTATTTTTTTATGTTTACTTTCGTACACCGTTTTTGATGATTCTTTTTTTATTTGAAAGCTGGTGCTTGCCGAGCGGTTCCATCTTAATTTAATCCAATTATGACAATTTGAAGTAATTTTTTTAAATGTTAAATTAAATATTATTTTCTTACGTGGTCTTCAAATTATTCTAGGTTAAATCCCTAAACAAAATATAATATTCGTAACACATTCCAGTAAAGGAATACAAAGTGTGGGTCAGCATGGACCAATTTCCATATAAGTGCCCCGACACACCGCAGACACCATTAGTAGGTTTATTGGTTGTTTGGGGGCGGCGCAGACACGCCATCCGCGGTTTAGAGGCTAATGCAGTAGTTACGGACAGACATAACACGTTAGATATGAGTTAGTTACACTAAAAGAATCTGTTTGCCCTATATTTTTGATGTGAGACGTCTAGTTGGAAATGTATATATGTCTTTTGGATTTTCCAAGTTATTTTTTCACTTCTTTCAAGTTAAATCGCATACCTACTAAAATATACTAGCTAAAATATCACATTTAAATTCTTTGATCACAAAACGAGCGTTCCATTTAAAGACAGAAATAAAAGTGAATTCTAGATTGCATTAAAAAGATATACGAGTCAAGTTCTATAGAAAGAAGGAAAAATAAAGTCGTTAACTTTTCTTTATAACAAAGAAGTTGAACTTCGTTAAATCTTCCTGTAACGACTTTTAAAGTAATTCCCGAAATTTCTAAACCGGTTTAAATTACGCATTGAAACCGACCCGGACTAAATCTAAAGGACCCTCTACGAAAAAGGGGATCTGGTATAATATACTCCATTATTGCGTGTGCTTATTATCCATTTAAATAAAAGACAATAATTTAATGCCAGAATCCACCTTTATTATGTAACACACAGGTTTACCTAGACGTAAATGTTAGTAATTAAAAACATCAGATAAAAACAACAAAACTGTTAACTTTTTTAATTCGCATTTTCGGGTTGTCTACTCTCTAACTCTAAGGGTTACGCAAAAAATATAATCTAACCATTTTCTCAAGGCAATGTAGCCAAAACTATTACGCGGTCCGTAAAAATACGCTCCAGGCGCTATGTACAACAAGACTTTACCTTTTTTTTCATTTCTGCACCAAATCTTCGTAATTCAATCGATCCCCACAACGCTTTAGTGGCTACAAAATTAGCATCGATCCCTCCCCTACTATTATTTTTATATTAATACTGGCTACTTTAACAGATGAATTAGATATGTCCTTACAAAACGGCTCCATCAAACCCAGCGCGGACGAAGTAATGGCTATTATAGGGTGTAAAAGACATCGTACCGCAAACTTTGTGATAAGGCTACATTTAATGCCCTAAATAAAATCACAAAAATCATTCATCTCAGAAATGAGAGGTTGTTGATATTGTCATCCTCGTCCCATTCTTGAGCATGCAATGTATCGCGAACATTGGGAAGCAATCGTCAACAAATTGTTGACGCGCAAATCAAGTCAACGACCCGCGCCGCGCTACCCCTGTTACGTACTTTTAAGTTTTATTTACATTGCTGTTTGGTGTAAAAATATTGAAGAAATTTGTTTCTGATTTAAAATGGCATTGGGACAGATAGTAATAACGATATTATAATGTATTCAGTTTTAAAAAAAAGTGTACATTTCAAGAAAAAGCCGACTAAAAATTTCACCACTGGGGCGTCTAGAATCACGTACTGAGCCCATGGGATGCGTATCCGGTACGATGTCTTTTACATATTTACTGTACATTATTATGATAATATAGTTCAGTAAGCTTCGAGTACGAAGCTTTATTGGTAGATGTTGAAAGATGACTCAAAAATCACGAAAGCGCATACGAGTTTCTTATAAGGATCGAGCATTGTTCCATGTTAAAATAAGCGGCGGTCAGAACGCGGAATACCAAATTTCATGGGTTCGTGAGACCGCTATACGTGACAATGTTGTTGCAACCATTTTCAGAATCATTCGAGATATTTTTTACGTTACGAGGGGCAAACAAGCAGGCGGTAAGTGTATACTGCTGCCCAAGGACGTCTGCACCAGCAGAAGGCATATATACGCGTTGCGGGCCTTTAGATAGAGGTTTAGGCCACCGGGAATTTTCACAAACTGCGACAACAATATCATCACTTGAAGTAACATCATTGCCGGCAAATTACGCCGCTCTTATGTGAGAAAAAGGTACCCAAATGCGTTAGCCCAATTCTATTTAAATGGACATATCTCTTCCGTGACGTCATCAATCGGGTAGCAACAAAAAATCGGTGCCGCAACTCCAGGACTCGTGTGCTTACACCGAGTTGCCAATCCCTTTCCTTTGTGGAGAAATATTGGGACACTCTCCTGTATACCTAGTTACTGTACTGTATGTCTAATTTTAAGATTGTTTTTTATTTATTTTGGTGTTTGTTACTATTATATTATGTATATGTCATATTGTTTACTTCTCACAATTTTCGAATAAACGCTGTTTCGCTGTTTCAATTCGGCTGCAGACCAAAAGTACTGCAAGCGTATCGCTATCTCTAATTAGATAAATAGAACTAAAGGAATAAGGGATTGAGTAAAAGGATATAAAGATAGATGGAAAGAAAAAGAAGGATGCGGACACTACTGTTACGGACGGTATAGAACGGGATTACAAGAATCAGATAACGCTAGGAAGAAGAAGGCAATACATATATGAAAAAATACAACCCTCAACTCCTCAACCGTGCGATTCTCTACGAACATCTTACCTCGCATAATTCCTCTATGGAATCAGTTACAAGCTTCGGTATTTCCGAAGCCATACGACTAAGGGACCATTAAAAAATAGCATACTCTTTCCTCAAAGTCCGGCAACCCATCTGCGAGTCCTCTGGTGTTGCATTTGTCCATGGACGTCAATGGTAACTTATGTGAATGCCGTCTGCTTGTTTGCTCCTTGCTATATAAAAAAGAAACACAAAGAGGCTTCAATATTATTTTTTATATTTGCATGAATGCAATGGGCTCTTGGATTCAACTTTCATCCTCTTAAGCTTGTCCGAATATATATAAAGCCTCCAGGGATCCGTCGAGTAGGAGTGAGGACCCGTTATGTCGAACCATAAAATATTTCAATATAATTACGTTGTTGCATCGTTGATTGCATCTCTTTAATTTTTCGCCCGATTGGGATCGCGACAAAAACACCAGCGGCGAAATGATGCACCATCAAAGTATTGGACGTGTCCAAAAAGTACCGTACGCTGTGCGAAATCGATGATAATTTCTGCCTAATTTAATTCAGGATATGCACGGAGAAACATTCCCAAAAGTACTGAATATAAAAAATAATTAGCACGTTATTTTTTAGGCAGTTGGAAGAGTTATATATCAGGGAAAGCTGTCTACTTTCACAGAATTAGTTTTCTTCTTAGCGTTATCCCAGTCTAGTACCAGGGTCCGCTTAAATTGCAAAGGATATGGAAGGAAAGACAGAAACACATTTATTCTTTATATTTTTTATATATTTTTATTTTTATAAAATATAAAAAAAACATTTATTCTAAAATATATGGCTGTGGGGCGAATCGAGATGACCGTCTGCTACTAACGTGATCCACGAAACCGCTACAATCTCTACATCCTCACGACTGATATGACTTACTGACGGGACCCACTGTTTTAAGTACCTTCTGAAACGCAGAGGTGGTCGGCTATTTGAAAACCAGTGTTAGAATGGGTCATCCAATTGATACCTTCTACGTTCTAGTAGATTAGTTAAATTGGCTAATAAGAGACGTGCCTAAATTCGGACAAGACAGCGTCTGTCTTGCTGCCACGTCTGTAGGATCTGTTAGTACATCGTAAATTTCGGTCTGAACTGCTAGGATTTTTTAATAAATCAAAAAAACATCTTTCAAATCGATTTGGAGCTGCAATTAACAGTTATCGTGCGTTCCAGTCCGAATTTTCTGGTTGGATTTTTTGCATTTTATTCAATTCATCGCATATTTTGATACCTCCCACGTAAGTTGTTGTAACCCCAAATTCCCAGCTTTACAGTTGTGCGTTACAAACAACTAGATTGTAATATATGAGTCACTTTTTAATACATTACAGTAAACAGTAATATAATCGTCATTGCCGAATTTGTGATCGTATATACGAATGTATTATATAATGACGATGTTATTTCCATTTACATCTTTGTAACGCTCTTCTGTGAAGTTGGAAATTTGGGTTTACAACAATTTACGTGGGAGGCATCGCAATATCACACGGTCGTGAAAAAAGTTGTTTTTAACCTAGCGATCAACTCAAATGCCGATCACTGATTAAGTTACGTTCTCATCAATTGAATTTGGAATTATAAATAACTTCATTTAAAGTCCATAAAGCCATGTGGACAAAGCTGCGGACTTAAGCCAGTTTACATTGGTGGAACAAGCATGACGTTTCTGATTTGGTAAAGATATGTACGCGTTAATGCGACATTCCTATCTAATTACGCTAATATAATTCAATGAAACTAACTATTTACGTAAAGACCGTAACGAGCGAAAGGATATTGAAGAGTTCTTGCTAAAAGGTATTTTGAACAGCTCTAGCTGGATCGATCTATATGTATACTAATCTTTAAAGCTGAAGTGTTTGTTTGCTTGAATGAATGAATGAATGAATGAAAACTTTATTCAGAAAAGTTACATAATTACAAAAATTTAACCAGAACTTATACTAAACTAAATTAAAACCGTAAAAAATAGATATATAATATATATGTGACTAAGGTAGTCATGTAACTTGCTTATGATTGCTTGCTTGAACGCATTAATCTCAGGAACTACTGGTCCGATTTGAAAAATTCTTTCAGTATTAGATAGCCCATTTATCGACGAAGGCTATAGGCTATATATCATCACGCTAAATTTGAGTACCAAATCTTACGCAGACGAAGTAACGAGTACAGCTAATATCAAATACTCGCTTTGTACTATGTTATGTATGAGTATATTGTAGCCTATTTAATGGTCGATATTTGAGTTCATCTCTAGGTTAAGCAGTTCTTACCGCGACCATGTGATATGTGACCCATTCTAACATTGTTTTTCAAATATCCGTGTTTCGGAAGGCACGTAGTACAGTGGGTTCCGATTAATGTCACTGAGTGATGTTAGTCGTGAGGTTGAGGGGATTCCGGGGATGACGTCAATCGGCAGTTGGTCATCTCAACTCGCCCAAAATTGACATTCTCTGAAATTTAGGCGAACCCTGGTACTAGACCGGGATAACGCTGGGTAGAAGATTAATATTAGGGAGAATTCAAGAGTGAGCCTTTGTTCAGACAAGGCGGAAACCGCGCGGTTTCAAAATCGCGTGGGAACCGCGCGGTTCTTATTTATACGGACCGCTTAATAATCGCTGCCGTTTGAACATTCACGATTTGGCGATGTGAAAACCGCACGATTACAAATCGTACAGTTCCCGCAGTGTCTGAACAAAGGCTAACACTTGGACCCAGTCTTTAAGAAAAGAGCATGTCTCGTAATTATTAATTCATTTGAGTTCACTCTATGGATGTACTTACGATCTTTTGTAGCGAAACTATGTCTTTGGAAAGTCGGTTAATAATGCAGTTGACTGTTAGTTTAATGGTTTGTTGTGTAAAGAAATAATTAAAAGAAAACCGACCCAACAACACGACCTGGTAATAGAATGCTCTTTTTTTATATAACAAGGGGCAAACGAGCAGCCGGCACTCACCTAAGTGACTACCGACACCCATGGACCACTGCAACACCGGAGGACTCGCAGATGCGTTGCCGGCCTTTGAAAAATGACTATGCTCTTTTCTTGAAGGTCCCCAAGTCGTATCCATTCGTAAATACCGAAGATGTCAACTGATTCCACAGAGAAATTGTGAGAGGTAAGAAGTTTCTAGAGAATCGCACGGTTGTGGGCTTTAGGACATCGAGGTGATGAGGGTGGAATTTCAAATTTTAACGAGATATCCTGAGGTGGAATCGAACAAATTCCTCGGAACCCTCCCCATTATACATAGAGAACTTAATAACTGTGTAATAGGTAACAGACACCTGTTATTCAATTATTTTTTTTTGTAGAAGTATATAAATTCTTACACATAGATATAATATATATAATATGGATATTAACAATTTTACTCCCATGTCACAATTGACCCCCACTTTTTTTTTGTTAGTAACTGACAACTATTGCTTAAAAATAGTTAACCTCAAATTAAACTCTTACAAGTAACATTTACAATTGCGTCTACTAGATGCGAACATGACATGCGTATAGATTATTAATTCACACTAACATCTAAATCTATTTTTTAACAGAAACACTTCAATGATATTAGTTTTTTATACGACATGGAACAGCGTGTAAACACGGGGCAAAACATGTATGTCTCAGCGGGCGACGGAGGCGCCTAGCGGGGTGCAGAGAATTTAGATTCTAGTGTGAGAAAAATATCCTAGCCCTCACCTAGATTCTAGCGCTTCGTGTGACGGACCCTATATGTGCTGGCCAACCGGTATGATCTACCGCGCGTCTAATAAGTCACAGACTGCATTCCTATACAAGACCAAACTTCTAACCCGATTTTTGCATCGACTTTGTTGCGGGAATTGCTTGAAATTATCTGTTTTCCCAGGCCATATAAAAGCATACTCATTTCTCAAGGGCCGGCAACGCATCTGCGAGCCCTGTGGTGTTGCAGTTGTCCATGGGCGTCGGTTGTCACTTAGGTGAACCGCCTGCCCGCTAAGCCACTTGTCTTATATAAAAAATAAAAAAATAAGGCATTACTTTGAATAGTACATTCAGAAACAAAAGTCTTAACACGATATCTTAGGACAAGGAAGCTTTATCGTTTCGCTCTGTCCATCCGTCCGTCTCTCCTTCAATGGAGGATTCCCCGATGGTACACCCCCTTCCCCCTTCCTAGGTTTTCCAAACTATTAGCTATGATACACAAATATTTATTTTTAGAAATATATAAATACATACATATAGATAATACACCCAGACTCGAAGTGGGAATCGAACCGACGACCCCCGAAGCGGAAGGTAGGGTCACTGCCCACTGCGCCAATGGCCCAGTCAAAAGGTAAGCCCGTATCATAGGGTCTAGTGTCTTCCCTAACATTGAAAAATTCATATTTTATCAATTAAATTATAAATAATAAAAAAGCAAAGGAAGCAAAATCCATTATGCAGCAACTTTAGTTTGTGCGTGTAGTGTGTTTGTGGGAGTGTGTAGTGTGTGAGTGTGTGCGTTCGTGCGTGCATGTGTGTGTGTAATGTGTTCATATTTTTCTTTTTCCTCATTTTTTGTTAATATGTTTGTATTATATAAATTAATAATTATGCGGGAATTATAAAAAATACTTGTAATTTGAACTTTCCTCGCTCATAGTAATCATGTAGGGCGATTCGCCAATGTTCCCACGCCCACAGCAGCAATAATAAAGGTACCACCAGACTGCGTGGGACTCGTTACGATATCCATGTAGGTACAGACGCCAACGGCTGACTTTCTGATTGGCTTTGTTAATGTTTCCGTGGTTATATTCCGCAACTTTCAAAGATTATATATTTACGACTAGCTGTAACCAGCGAATTTATTCAATTTAGTGATTTTATAAAATTTTAACGGTTTTTATTCTTTGTGAGGAAACCTAATTAACCAGCTAAAAACAAAATAGTCTATGTTATTCCATGTAAAATCAGCTATCTACCAGTAAAAGTCCCGTCCAAATCAGTTAAGGCGTTTCGGAAATTACCCAAAACGAACAGATTGACAAAAATGGTTTTAACTTGCACTTTACCTTTGTAGAAAAAAAATCAATTTTATTTACATATGTAAATTATGATTTTTACTGACCCGTTGGTGCAGTGGGCAGTGACCCTGTCTTCTGCTCCGGGGATCATGGGTTCGATTCTCACCTCGAGTCTGGATGTATTATCCATATGAATGTATTTATATATTCCTAAAAAAAATTATTGTGTATAGTAGGCGGCTGTTACCTATAACACAGGTATTAAGTTGTCTAATGTAAGAACAGACGTCCGTGTGTCACATAGTCCTATATATTTATTTATAGATGATATTAGACACACATACTCAGCTTTAAATATAATGCCCATGTTAAAAGAAGGTTGCTAACATTTTCATACATCATACAGCCTTAATTAAAGCATAAATCGATACCTCCCACGCAAATTGTAGTAACCCCAAATTCCCAACTTCACAATAGAGCGTTACAAACATGTAAATTGAAATAACATCTCCATTATATAACACATTTGTGTATACAATTATATACTCAATAATGATATTTACATTATTGTTTACAATATTATATTAAAAAGTGACTGTTATATTACAATTTAGTTGTTTGTAACGCTCCAGTGTAAAATTGGGAATCTGGAGTTACAACAACTTACGTGGGACGTATCGAAATATGCGATGAACTATATAAAATGCAAAAAATCCAACCCACAAAAACCCTTCCACGATAAATTGGCTATTTAACACTGAATTTTTCAAATGGGACCAGTAGTTCCTGAGGTTAACGCGGTCAAGCAAATAAACAAACTCTTCAACTTTATATACTAGTATAGATTACGATATTTAATGTTCAATGGTACAATTTCGCCCTTCAAACATTAGGTTACTGGGAGTTGCGACCATGACGTGGCAAAATTCGTTCTTGACTTACATAAGCAGATAAATAATGGCTCAGTTTCCAAAGGAATCGCCAATGCCAATGAACCGGCTATTCTTGTAAAGGAATAGATATTATAACAAACCAAGTGATCACAGGTCTAGGCCTTTCCCAATCGCACGTTCACCATTCCTAATACGTCCATGTCAGGTGAACATGCCCTGTGTGCGACACCTTTATGGCGCCATGTGAAAAAATGATAAACTAACGAATCTATTCACTATACTATTATAAATAAGAGTCACACAAATATTTGTGGTCAGCAAAATAAAGTGGGCCTCGTCACTCGTCGTGTCTAAATGCTCACGATCACAGAGCATATTGTATTTCTTTATAAATGATCACAAAAATGAGTGCATGACCATAACGAGAATGCGTATTGACAATTAGGGTACGTGCTTTTGAATTAGAAATTAATACAAGTTCATGCTAATAGTATGTATGAATAATGTAGCTTATGGCTTATGAGGGCAAGACCGGTTTGGGTACAGGACCCTTAATTCAAAAGAACCTAAATAGCTTAACGGCCATGATGTATTCGAATCCTGCTTGACTATGGGAACTCAATTCTGACAATAAATTTCCACATAAGGAAGAAGCAGAGTTTTTTTTATGTTACAAGGGGGAAAACGATCAGGTAGCAGGCACCGAAGTGCCTACCGGCGCCCATGGACATGTGCACGACCAGAAGGCCAGCAGATGCGCTGCCGGCCTTTAATGACGAGTTTAGGCCACCGGGAAGTCTCACAAACCGTATTAATCAACCTTAGGTCTCCATAAATTGGCCAGCTGGTCCAAATTAATCCGTCCATCATCAGCGTCAGCGGCCACTTCTACCGCTTGCACCAGCGTTCTGACTCCGTCCTTGCTAATTTTCCCATGCTCATATTGACGCCAGTAAGAAATCTTCATCGCTTTAAGCACTCGTTGGTTTGCTTCCCTAAACACCGAAATCTTTAAGGTAGTGGTTAAGAACCGGAGACAGTACCAAAAATTTTAATATGTTTTACCATACTCGAAACCGTAGTCGGCAAAAGTTGGAAGTGCAATATCTGTGTTGACTGTAAATACGTAGGGTAGATAGAAAGAGTATCTGTACCGACTACAATTTGCTATCGCAATAGTTGAGGGCCTTCCCTAAATTGTATATTTCACACGTAAGGGGGAGGAGAGGGTATCAACAAAGAGTGACATTGTGTAATGTATTTTATGCATGACCCCATAGGAGCCCATACACACACACACACCTCATCATTTCCGCAAATTCCTTCTTAGTAGGTTCATTGGGTATTTCTCTTTCGCAATCTGGACAAGTCGTATAATGATATCCCATGTAGGTATCGTCATCGCTGTCTTCGTCTCGTAGCATCTGAATCTGGTATGGGTGCTTTATGGTAGTGCCTTGAATTAAAAATTTAAAGGCTGTCAGTTTGAATCCTATAATGAAAGTCAATTATAGCCTAGGTTACTTACAAAACGATGGGATGCGGAAGGATGGTGTTTCATAGCAATAATATGCATTTTGACTCCAAAACCAAAAAGACCAAACAAACATTTGTCCGGCCCGTTGTCGCAGAGGGCAGTAACCCTGCCTTCCGCTGCGGGGGTCGTGAGTTCAATTCCCGCCTCGAGTCTGGGTTTATTATCTATATATATGTATCTTTATATTTCAAAAAAAATATTTGCGTATAACAGGCGTCTGTATAACACAGGCATTAAGTTGTCCACCTTAGGAACAGACATCCGTGTGTCATATAGTTCTGTACATATTTATTTATTTTATAAAATTAAAACATAATTACATCGATGATGCTTGTATCATCAAAGTGGAGGCAAGTTCGATTACGACTTACAACCAGCCCGTAAAGCCTACTTTGTGAAAATCTTTCCAGTATCTTAAGACTCCAGTGATATAAATACAGACATCATTATGTGGTAAAAGGAAATAAAGCCAATTGATATACTTTCTTGCACGAGATCCCAATTAGCATCAGCAAGGAATTTGTCCATTTTTAGCATGGAAATACATCGGTCTCTAGTCAACATTATTCGCTTTACACAATTCGTCATATTGGCCTTCTTCGCTAACGATATCTCAGCTAGACCCAATATTTTTAGAACTTTCTGCATGGACGTGGCGTTGAGGATCAAAGAGAGCAAAACGAGGCCTGCTGTTTGGATTATAAATATCTAGAACGTTAACATTTGTTATGTATTTATTGAACATTAAAGTTTCCGTACGGTGTTGAAAATTAATGAAAAAATACGTTAATTTCATTGTTGTTTCAAATTTATTTGTTATTTCTTCAAAAATAAAACTAACTATTTTATATTCTTATTCCTTTTATGTTTTGCTTTTTCTGCCGGTGTGTGTATAAATACTGTTACGAGCTACTTCCTTAGCGATGGATTCAACGATCTTGTTTAAAATGTCAATTAGAAAGTTTTTATTGGTTCTGAAGCTCAAGTTTTAAGTTAAGGAAAATTGAATTACCCTATCTTATTATTTGTAGCATCAACTATCTAGCAATGAAACTCGCGTCGAAATCTGCCCAGCCTGAAACAGCTGGGCCATTGCCCGTAGAAAATCGACAGACAAAAACTTAAAAAGTTGTTTTTTGCATCTGCAAACTTTCTGATAGTGTAATTCTCCTTGAGCATGAGTCACTCACGTTGCTGGTTTGGTCCAGTTATATTTAAGAAATGGTGAATAAAAAACAACTTTACCTCTCCAGCATCTGCTATAGCGGGCGTTTGCAGTACAATCAATGCAAAACAGAGAGACAACGGCCCCCGCAATCCACCCCACACGCACGCCATCGAATGTTGCCACGTCATTCCGTACCCAACGTGCCTTAAAATTGGTGTCATAATAACGTACACCAAAAATCTCGAAAAATATACCGTGGTATACGTGACAAAAATCAAAGCGACTTGACGAACGCTGATCACGTAGCTCAACTTTTCGAATATTACGACACCAACAATTGTGAACACTAGAGTATTTGCTACGTGAGACAAAATAGCCCAAAAATGGGATACCACTTGTTCGACGTCCGCAGCCATAGTCGACTTGGTCTGACTGACCATCACGCCAGTTATCACTGTGGCCAATAAGCCCGAAACGTAGAAATACTTTTCTCCGATATAAAACGTAAGGTATGCACCTGCCCATGTCACTGTCACCACACAAAGCATGTCATAATAGGTTATCGACAATAATGTGGCAATTGCTTTGCCCATCATAATTCCCAATAAAACCCCACCGCCTGCGAAACGTAGCAGAACCAGCGATATCTGAGAAGCATCGGTGAGAGCAAACGCTAAGTAACCAAATACGGCCGTAAACTCAATCATAGCAGTCGCATCTCCGATCAGACCTTCTCCCAACAACAGTATGCTTATATACTTTCCCTTGGACATTTCTTTCAATTGCTTCACCACTTCCATAGGGTATATCGGAGAGCAAACGACGCCAAACAGAAAGGCAGTTGGAAAATTCCATGAGGATTCTATCAAATTATAGGCCATAAATGCTGCTGTTAAAGCAGTCAACAAAGCGCCAGGTACTCCGACGAGAAGAATTTGGGGAAAACTCTTCCAAAACGAATGTGAATCGACGGTATAAGACGTGTAGAACACCATTATAGGCAGATATATGAGCAGAAGTAAATCTACGTCCAAGTAGCATATTTGAACTATCGGTTTGAACGCTGGGTAACGGTGGGCGCAGTATCCAGCAACTCCTCCAAGTGAAAACATCACGACTCTGTATGGAATGCACATGTTCGTCCAAAGCATTATAGCCCGTATTATAACGCCCATAAGGAGAGTTAAAAATATGAATAGGAATGCCAAAGACGTGGGATAGGCCAAAGAGGGTCGGTGGGGATCCTCAAAAGTTGTATAATCATTACGTGTTGCGTTTGGTCCCTTGGCTACGACTTCTGAGCTAAAAATTGCGATTAGAAAATAAAATATTATAAAAATTGAAAACATTTTTACATTGTCATAGTCACGACCAAGTAGATTAAACGGACACGTTCTCAAATACTAATTTTGGAGTAAATAAATTCATTCAGGTAAATTTAATTCATACACAAGAGTTAAGGCACTTGACTTTTTTATTCAAAAAGTAACATAATTTTTAAGAAGTATCATATTTATTTAGGCACATTAACAAAACCTAAATTAAAACACATCAAGAAATTTAAATACAAAAATAAATAAAACAGACTTTAAAACTGAAGTATGCATTAATGCGAAATGCCATTTTTGGTGGGACAACTTTATAAATCAATACATAAACTGGCAAAATAATATCTCGCTCTTCATATGTACTGTTCGTTTTCTTTTAATTATCAGTGCAGTAATTCTTCCATAACATCATAACTCTCTGGGAAATAAAAGGCGGATTCCATTTCCTTTCTTCATGGGACTTTTGTAGGGTGAAAATTTTTGTGGAGTTTTTCTCGGGGATCGCCTTGGAGATGTGAACTCTTTTGCCATTAGCTGCTTCTCCCTCGATCTCTTTTCCTGCTCTTCCTTTTTCTCTTTCTCTTCCAACTCTTTCACTTCCCGATAAGCGGTGTCAAGCATCCGTTTCTTCCATTCTTCATATGGCTCAACCTCAGGTTCTTTTTCTTGAGTGGGAGACATTTCTACTTCTATTTTGTCATTTATTTCTGAAATTGTTTATACAACCTTAGTCAGTTTAAGTATGTCTATATGGAATATTATAATTTTAACCGAAATCAAAATATGAGGTTTCGATTTGTCCGAATCTTTTTTGTATTTAATAATTGTATTATTTACACCAACTGGTCTGAATATTACAATTATTAAACTTCTTACGAAAGGTTTAATTTAAAAAGTTAATAAAATATTAATGTTTTTCTAATATATGGGTTTTGATGTATATATTCAACTAGTTGAATGAATGCAATTAATCTCTACAGCAATGTGCGTAATCTACCTTCCTTTCCACCACACAGCTGTCTATTTCCATTTTTTAAAGTTTTCTTGCTAAATATCGAAGTTTTAAAATGGTAGAGAATTCGCCTCATTTGCTTCTTTTTTTTTGTTCCGTTTCAAAAAACAAATAGCGCGCATTCTATATCACTGTAAACTTCGTAACCTCCTATTTATCAACTCTCGTGTTAATTTAGTATCAACATAAGACTCGTGTATTAATGACTCGCTTTGTGCTCGGTGCAATAATCCACTATTACTCCATATATGTTTGTATACCATTCTATGTTCCTACATTGAAGCATTAAAGTTCCATAGCTCTTGAAATTCTAACTTTACTAAAGTAGACTCTTATTTAGATCCTATTTACAAACTTAGAATCTCACCTTCTATATCTTTTATCTTATCTTTTTTGCCTTTTTTCTTGACTGTTGCAAATTTTTCATCAACTATCTTTGTCCAGTCTGCGTCCATCTTAGTCCACTGTCCAGGTTTCAATCTGGATTTTTCTATCAGTTTACTCTTTGATATTTTAATTTTATTAACTCTGAAAAAATAAAATTCAATTTCTCATTATTTCTGCTCTTTCTTGTAAAAATAAAATAAAAATAAAATAACATAATTTTCAGTAAAAACTATACTGGTTAATGGATTAGTATTATTAATTATCATTAAGTTTTCGATTAGTTTGTACTGTTTAACCGTACCGACACCGCGGAGCATACCCAGGCTGTTTATTCAGGTTTTCATTTCAGCCGGCACTCGGAGTGCTCATGGGTTTTTTTTTAATATTTCTTGAAGTCTGAGGAAGGTTTCTATGAAGAAAAAGGGGAATTAGGGTTCTTCACAAAATTTTTTTTTAATTTATCGCGGACGAAGCAAGCGAGTTGCTGCAAGTAGCATACAAAGAGATGCAATAATTATTATTGACTAGCGGACCCGGCAGACGTTCTGTCCGTTCTTGTATTATACATGTAAACCTTCCTCGAGAATCACTCTAAATAATAATGAAAACCGCATGTTAATCCGTTCAGTAGGTTTTGGGTGTATCGCGAATAGACAGACAGACAGATGCGACGGAGGACTTATATTATAAAACAATGTAAGGATAAACAATTTCACTTGAAACATTTTGAACGGTTTTATTTTAAAATAACGTAAGACATTGAAAATATTGGAATTCCTGCTTCACGAAAAAACATAAAACCGGAAAAACTCGTTCGTTCTGGCGTAAGTGGGTTGCGACGTTTTTTGCTCAAGTTTATATATTAATAACGAGTGTGCAGTAATTACTCGACCATACGTACAGCACAAGAGGCAAGCTGTCAAGTGCGAGTCGGTGTAGATTCATTTATTAATCTTAAATCTTCTATCATTATATTAATACGTGGAACAAAAACTTTCAGTACAATTTTATGAAAATTGCGCGGACGGAGTATGAAATTTGGCATTATAGTGTTTAAAATGTAGATTAAATTATTATAATAACGTCTCACGCACACGAATGCCAAAGGATTTACACACACATGTATACACTTTTCTATAAAAGGTTGTCAAACTGTAGTTACGACGACTGTACGACGTATATTAATTGTCAAATATAACAATGTTATTGTACAAGAACTTAATTTTTTTTAGTACAGAGTTTTATTTGTAGTAAGCAAATTTAAAAATTTTTAGCGTGAATTCGACTAGCCGGCGGCGATACAGGGCAACCTCGATTTAACAAATTGGAAACAAGAAAATATTCGATATGTCATGTAATTCGTTGAACTGAGGTTTGTTATGTTGAGGTTAGGTTGGTCTAAAATCCGTTATAAAGAGGTAAAAGAATAGTTTTACGAACAAAAGCGTGTCGAAACATGTCGCGACATGAATCACATACTACAAGATTAAGAGTTATATATTGGTGAGAACTTTATATAAAGGTTTTGGGTTGACTAAATTAATTAATTAGAGGTATGAATACTTTTTCTTGATTGTTGAAAATTCGTTATAAAGAGGTTGTTCGCAAAAAATTTTGACATTGTAAAGGTATATTTTATATTGACTCTTATGTACAATTGAAGGGGATTACGAAGAATTTGTTAAATCGAGGAAGTCGTTATATTGAGGTACGTTATATTAATGTTCCACTGTATATATATATATGTTTGTTTGTTTGTTATTATCAGGAGAAGGTTCGTATGAAAGAAAAATATTTGAAAATCGCGCGGAAAATTAGAAAATTTAAGAATACTTAACCACGGGATGGCGACAGGAATAATACTATAGGATTATCGAATGTAGAAGTAACCAAACGTTCGGGTAGGACAGAATTTCGTCAACATTTTGACTCTTCTTCGACATTTGTCTTCTATCCAGATTGGTTCTCAATCGATTCTACAATTCTATAGTTTGTCACAATGTACGTTTATATATAAACTTTGTTGTCTTTTAAGTAAATGTGAGATAAAGTTCTTATGCCTCCATATAACACAATGTTAATTGATGCCAGCTCCTTATTTAGGCGTTTACGCATACAATTACGAAATTTTCTTCTTATGTACACCTTGTATTGTTACGGCTTCTATTAGAGATTTAAAAATCCTATAGATTGCACCAATTATTACTAGAAGAACAAGAATTAAATCTAAATAAAGCTTTTTATACCAGCTAACATGTAAAGCTGGTGAATTAAGGTGGGCTGCGCCATTGGTTTCGATGACTCGGTACCAAGCCAAATAGGTTCTCCGCTAAATAGATGCAGATAGCACCGAATCGTTAAAAATGGCTAAGAGCGTGTTATTTTATAAATAACTTCAAAATCTGTACTCCGATTTCGCTCCAAGTAATTTTTCTATTGAGTTTTTAGCATGTTCTATCAACATGGAAACTTTCAAGTCTCTACGTTTAATAGTTTGGAAATCCAAGAGAGGGAACACCAGACTGACAGACGAACGGACAGAAAAACCATTAGGGCTCCTTGTGAATCACTATGGAACCCTAACAAGGTTCCCTCCGAGACGGTAGAACATATAGCTACTGTTCCTGTCTGCACCTTTTGCGTGGTGCCTTTAGAAGGCTTTATAAAACAATTGCAATTTCGATCATATCTTTACAAATCGTCTTTCTTCTCAAAATTTAAGTAATCCAGAAAACTCGAACAAAATATATGATAATTTTTTTGAAAACGACTTTTTAATCTGTACTAATATATAAAGTTGAAGAGTTCGTTTCCTTACTTGAACGCGATAATCTCAGGAACTACTGGTCCGATTTGAAAAAATCTTTCAGTGTTAGATAGCCCATTTATTGAAGAAGGCTATAGGCTATATGTCACGCTAAAATTATCTACTTTTTACCTAATTTTACGCGGACGAAGTTGTGGGTACAGCTAGTAATATATATGAGTAGATAGAAGTTTGTTTTGTGCTGTTTTTTCAGATACAATTGGGTTCATTAAATACGAGAACATGCGATACAAATGTCCTTTTAGGGTGGTAAAAGGGTCCCACTGTACGTCTCCTCTATATTGGGAGTGAGGGATTACATTGGTAAGATTTTAGTATAAATAATAAATTATTGAGTCGGCTACCCACCAGTAACTATTTAACCGTTCAACCACCCAAGACGTCTTTGATTTCACCATATGTAAATATCTCTGTACGGCAACCAGCCCGTACATAAATAAATACATATAAATAATATACACAGACTCGAGGCGGGAAGCGGTTCCTGTGTGTATTGTTCGCGTGATGCAACTTAATAATAAATGATTAAAAGTGTATAGGTTAGTTGACTATTTTTTTCAGTAACTAGTTAATAGTATGCCTTGCAGTCGACTAAGCCTTTAATATTAAACGAAAAACAAACTTCACCTTGTTAATTTTGCATTTTTAAAAATCCACATAAGTTTTAGCGCCAAAACGCTTTGACTATCATGGCGTCTTGAATGACATAACGACCAAATAAACAACTGTACTGGAGTGTGATTGGCGCGTACGTTAGCAGCGACAATTTGTTTCGCACGATGTGACGTCATGCGCTCAAATTGCTGTTCGGTGTCACGTGATTGACGTCTTTAAATTAATTGATTTATATCTTCAAAATATTAAATAATATGACATATTTCAGTAATTCCATTTGCTTTATGTAATATTTAAAAATCTGTCAACTATTCACAACAAATATTTATTACAATTCATTTTCACTTTAATATAAGATACAAAAAATTTAAGAAGCCATTTTTACGCCATTAAAACGGCATTATAGTGATTTTTGACATTAAGTCGGCCTATATTAGGTGCAGATGTTAGCTGTTAAATAAACAGGAAAATACAAACGCCTGATCCTAAATAATAGCAACTTCACTGTATGTTACTTTAGCTGTTTGAGAATTGCAACAGACATCCGAGGAGTGGTTTGTTATATCCAAATGGACCTACAGGTTTTGATGGGGCTTACATTGGCATATATTGATGTTACAAGGATTAGCATTAAACATATTATCATAGAATACACATAGTCACAATAGCTAGTGATAAATAAATTCTAGGTCCATAATTCCTTCTCTCAGCATACATATCCGATTCATTGCATCTTTACGGTTTCAAATTTCCCATTGGAGTTCGCATCTACATTTTAAGACACTATTACTCCTAAAATGTACTCGTAGAACCGAGGGAAATTTATTCGGAAATCTGAAAATAAAACTGTGACCTATATTCCTGTTATAATATTCTTTCAGAAGGGTTTACTTCTTTACTTACGTAAATTTAAATTGTCCTATTTTTTATCGTTTTAAAAAAACTATATGATTAAATATTTTCAGGATAAAAGTAGATAAAAACTTCTTTATTTGCCAATTGTGAATACCCGTTTTTGGTTTGATGATTTTTTTAGACACAGTTTAACTAATTTTGATAGGATATGAACAGTAAAGGAGGGCTTATTGTGAAAACTGAAAAATACAAAAAAAAATTGAACGTTGATAATTTGTACATACTTAACCTTAACATTATTTAGCTACGTGTACAGGAATCAGCATATATATGTATTCGAAAGTTCAACTAAAATGAAATCTCGAAAACTGCGGGACGGACAATGACTAAATTTTGCAGGGAACTCGGCAGAGAAATGATTTTTCGATATCAAGAGGATAAGGAGATCTAAAGATTTTTCACAGAGGAAGTCAAGGGAAACAGCTAGTAGTAAATATATAGCTAAAAATATACTCAGCATCTGATAAAATTTTACACGGCATCGCCCAGACGCAAAATGTCTTTTAACTCAAAATAAGTTTATGCTGAGGATTTTTCAGCGAAGCACTTCAAAAGATAATATAATACACGATTCGGCAAAGTAAAGTCTTAGAGAGCTCGAGCGTGCGGAGTATATTCTTTTGATACACTTTTATGGCAATTTTACACGAACACTCAAAAAATATGTCTTACTAGCTGTTCCCGAAACTTCGTCCGCGCAAAATTTCGAGAGTTTTTAGACCTCCTTAATCCGGGACCCTGTAGAAAAATCTTGTCTTTGCGGATGTCCAACTACTTCCTCGATAAATGGGCTATCTAGCACTGAAATAATTTTTCAAATCGGACCATTAGATCCTGAGACTAGCGCGTTCAAGCAAAGAAACCAACTCTTCAGCTTTATATATTAGTATAGATGTTCGAAATAGTGAAACGAAAATTTTGGTATATATGTCACTGTCAAATTGTAATAATCGTTAG
>JANCMC010005312.1:0-14957 GCA_024363005.1 Charaxes varanes
AGCAGATGCGTTGCCGGCCTTTAATGACGAGTTTAGGCCACCGGGAAGTCTCACAAACCGAACGAAACGCGACAACAGTACCATCAGTTGACGTGACAGCATCGCCGCCACTTCACGCCGATCTCATTAAATTTCTATTAAATGTAGAGACTTGAAATATTCCATGTTGATAGGATATTCTAAAAACTCTTTACAAAAATTATTATTAGTAAAATCAGACAACAACTTTTGAGTTTATTTAACAAATACCTTTACCGCATATAAGATACGGAACTCTTCTATGTAAGCGTGTCTTGACAAAGGCCAAAGGCCTACGAGGGCCACTGCATTGTTTCTGTTTTATATTAATTGTCTTGTTTTATCTAAAACTATTAATTGCTCCATGTTTTAGGTAATATTAAAGGTGTTACCGTGATTCGTGGTT
This sequence comes from Charaxes varanes, assembly GCA_024363005.1. Taxonomy (NCBI): domain Eukaryota; kingdom Metazoa; phylum Arthropoda; class Insecta; order Lepidoptera; family Nymphalidae; genus Charaxes; species Charaxes varanes. Next base: position 425 of record JANCMC010005312.1, read on the forward strand.
CGGCAACTGAGGGTGATTTGAGTGGCAGGCAAGTTATAATGTGGTTTATATTTAGTACGTCAAGTAAAATTGGCGGGAAAGAAATGGATTTAAGTAGCCCAGGATAAGAAAGTGTCATTGGAGAGGGGGGGCGCAGGGGGGAGGCCTTTTTCCAGCCCAGGATATAATAGACTTATCAGAAAAAAAAGAAAAAGTTAAATATTAATATTCATCTATATACATAAATAATATACATAAGTATATGTATATAAATAAAATTGAAAGAATTGTTTATAACGACGAATTTATTTTTTTACTAAAGTTATCTATGCATATATATAAAGCTGAAGAGTTTGTTTGTTTGCTTGAACGCGCTAATCTCAGGAACTACTGGTCCGATTTTAAAAATCTTACAGTGTTAGATAGCCCATTTATCGAGTAAGGTTATATAATTATATCATCACACTAAAACTGACTCTTTTTTTACACAAATTATAAACGGACGAAGTCGTAGGCACAGATAGTTATAATTATTTTGCTTACCACCCGCATGAAGGTTAGGTTTAAAGGCACATTTATCTCTGTTTTAGCCTCGTTTTTAGACACTTTAGCACATCCTGCGAACACTATAAATATCGAAGAGCATAATATGGAACCTGAAATACTTTTATCAGAAATCTATGATCCTATTAATAGTTATTAATTTCAGTACATTTAAACCAAAACTTATGTTTTTTTTTAATTTTACATAAAAGCTATTACGATAATTGTTTGAATAGTAATGTTTATTTAATATTTTCATTTTTTTAAACATTTTTTTCTCTTCATTGTGGTGAGACATATTTTCAAATATGAAATATTGATAGAATATAATATATAATTTAAGAATTTACGCTCAGATTAAACAATTATGAAAATTTCGCTCGCAACCTTATTTTTCAAAAAAAAAAAAAATAATTCAAGTCAACACAAGTACAGGACAATGTATGCCGGATCTGCTACAATTATAGCAGTAAATTATAGCAGTAAAGTACTTTGCAAATTTTTCACATACATAAACAATTTACAAATAATTTAAATTACTTTTTAATGTACAGAAATAATTTATAAGTAATTTAAATTACTTTTTACTGTACATAAATAATTTACAAATAATTTAAATTAGTTTTCAATGAAAATTGCCCTATTCTACCTTGTATCTTTAAATTTTAATTTAATAACTTCTGTACGTATTTATTTCAAATTTTTATCTGTAATTTGAGCTTAACGCAATATACTAGCATTAAGTACAAACTTTTGTAGTTTTTGTAACGCTCTTATTTATTGTTAAAAGTGTATTTTATATTGATAAATAAAAAAAAAAGAAATAGTAAGTTTATCTACACATATTAAAGCGAAAGGTCACCTATCACAAAATCTCGAAAACCGCGGAAAGCATGAAGATGTACTTTGGCAAAGGGATAGTTTAAATTTAGCAGACATCCATCCGCTAAAAACGGATGTTTCGTAAGGGCCAGCCTAAGGACGACTTAGGGCACTTGCAAGTATAAGTTAAGGCGGACATAGTCGCGTGAAACGGCCAATCAGCTACAAACCAACCTCCAACGTGCATACACCAATTTGGTGAGATATAATTACAGTAAATATTTAATAATATTTACGTAGTATCGGTGGATACTACAATGGGTACAGTACCATGACGTAATACTTTACCAGGTTATTTTAAGATTTAAACCTTTCAGACTTCTATTAATTTCACCAAGTTACTGTAGTTTCTCTCTGTGGTTTAACTACAGATTTATGGTTTTTGGATTTTTTCCTATACTTGTCTAAGATGTTGTCTCGGTCATTTTATCACGATTCAAAGGTCAAAAGAGGTCTCTGTACTTAGTGTTAATTTCAAATTTATACCTTTATGCGTTTCTGGGAAAAGGGACTTAATAGACAGACATGCAGATAGACAGACACTGATGCAATAACAAATTTACAGTTTTTGTATTTTTTCCTATACTTGCGCTACAAGATAGCTTTTTGCTAAATTTCATGATTCTAGGTTAAAGGGAAGTACCGTATATATAGGTTTTGGTTTCCCTGCGAACGTATGGTAAATGGGATATAAACGGCCATATCTTTTGATTGTCTACAGTTACATGGTTAATTTTTTCACAGCTTCAAGAGGCTGCAGACTTCAGTATTTGTTATTAATTCCAACTTTATACGTTTACGTGTTTCTGAGAAAAAGGGTCTTGATAGACAGACTAACAACGTAGTGATTGTATAAGGGTTCCTTTTTCCTTTGGAAGTACGGAATTCTAAAAATAGTAGGAGAAAGAATCTTTAAAAAACAAACAAGCTGTCACTAACCCTTTCCAAATTACTCCACCACCAGAATCTCCACGGCACGTGTCTCTCTCCCCATCTCCATACAAACAAAACATTTCCGGTCCCAATACCATCTTAAATTCTTTCATACAACTTTGGTTGTTTACAAAATGGAGGTGCGTCATTTTTAAGCCGTGCTCCTTTATTCCTTCGCCGTACTAAAAAAAAACAGTTTGGAATTATGCCGGCGCCAGTAATAGCCTCATTTGAATGATCATGTGGTGTGGGACCGATTCTCAACCCTAGCTAATATGCACGCAAAATTTCATGAAAATCGGTCGAGCCGTTTCGGAGGAGTTTGGCATATATATATATATATATATATATATATATACGATTAGTTAGTATATATTTATACATACATAGCGAAAGGTTACACTTCACGAAGTCTCGAAAACCGCTAGACGTACAAAGATGAAATTGGGCAGGGAGGTTATATGTATTTTTCGAAAGGGTCCGATTAAGGAATTATTAGGGCTCCTGCAATTTTCGCAGACGAAATCGCGGGAAATAGCTAGTTTCTTATACTTTTAAGTTAGTTGAGCCACCTGTGTTTTGTAAGGAGAAGCGTTGCTATTAATCAATTACCTCTCAATTTAGAATTATTCACCACGTAATAGGCGAGACGACAAATTTTGTGAAATATGTTTATAATGCTCACAAGTATCTATTGTTGCCAAAAAAGTTATTGTTTCTGCGGAAATTTACGTTTTTATAGCAGAAAAAATACTTTATAAAATTCGTCACGTCGTATAAAAGACGTCACTTTATCTTAACAGTGCGTTTCGCTAAGCGTCATTTCGAGGTTTTCGCCGCGACCATAACGGTCGCAATCGTCAAATGTCTAATATCAATGAGCACTTTAAAACGTTGCAATCTCTTATTGGAACGCACTATAACATACAGTGACGTCATACGCTCTGCTAGGTGTTTTAGCTGTCATGGCGGATTGTAGTATTTTGTAGTTTCTTTTTTTCATTAATCCCTATTAATCTCGCTCGCAATACAAAAATAAATTCGTTTGTTAAGCTTTATGAATCTTATTTTATCAGATAAATATATAATATAAATGATTTTTGATTATGTCGTCATGCCTATTCAACCAGTGGGGTTTGATAATATGCTAGCAAGCTACATTTTCGTCTCCCTCTTAGATGTGGGGATAAAAATCGCATCTGCAGTCACATTCACAGTTTTCCATGGGCGTCGGTGAGCACTCATCTGCATCGCGGTTGTCGCGTCGTAGTACCGCGTGTTTTGCGAAGCGCCGTGTTAGACGAGCTGCACGGTTCACATTTAGGGATCGTATCATTTCTAATCTAAAGTGTAAAGGTCTGGCGCGTAGCTATTTGTGGTGGCCGGGCCTCGATAGTGACATAGAACGCATGTGCACCTCGTGTGTTACGTGCGTCTAATCCGTTCGATCGCATACATGTAGATTTTTCTCATTTAAAAACCTAACTTAGTACTCGTAGATGGGCATTGAAAGTGGCTGGAAGTGATCCCGATGTTAACGACTACGGCATCCAATGTGATACTTAAGTTAAAAAAAGTTTTTTCGCGTTTTGGACTTTGTAAAGCATTGGTTAGTGATAATGGTACGCCTTTTACAAGTACAGAATTTTTAGCGTTTTTAAAAAGCAACGGTATTAAGCATATAACGTCGGCTTCGTATAATCCTCCTTCGTATAATCGTAGGATTGTAATATTGTAAACAAACGCCATCGCCATATGATGTTTAGGTTAATATAGTGTTAGATTAAGATACAATGGATATAATATACAATAGAAAATACTTTCCTTAAAAACTAGTTGCTTTCTGATTTATATATTAGAATGGATTAGAGTAAATAATATTGGAAAAAACTTGTAATTATATATTACATAACATGTGGCTTTCCATATACTACATAACTATTGTAAGGGGAAGGATAATGTAGTGTAGGTAGCCTAATAATTAACAGAAATGTAACTGCAGTTGGAAATAAACCTTTGCTCGAACGGGTGGATGTCATTTACAATACATTACACAAACAAAAGAAATATTTTACAGGTAGCAATAGTGCCATTAAACCATGGAAACGGTTTGTCTTGGCACTTAGCAGCACTCTTCGCTATTATTTATTTTTATAAATAAGGCAGACATACGCCTAGAGGATCGGTCAAGTCAGTCAGCAGGGGACGGTGCACGTCACTGCTTTTAACAATTTACAAAAACACAGGTTGCAGCTGACATGGGACATTAAAAAAAAACCTGGATAATAGTTCCGGACAGTCAATATAGTTATTTACTAGTTTGAATAAAAATGTTAGTGCCAAAAGATTTTAAATTATGTAATTGTTAACGTATTGGATATGTCCAGTTAATATTTTTTTTTATGAGGCAGACCAAAGGCCCTATAGTTACTGCAACCATTAAGATCTATTGTGACTGCCTCAGCTTATTGCTCATCTTCAAGACCAGCAGAGCACAAGCACCTCAGGCCATGGCAGCAGACCCTGCAATGGCCTGAGGTGTGAGCACCCTAATTCCTTTTGGGGTCAGGGCGTATTTCCCCAATGCGTTGTAGCTCTTGAGAAATAGAATTGGACAGAGGTGCTTGGCCGTTTCCACGTCCTCGTGGTTGAACCTGCAGACAGGTAATTGATATAGTTTGATGGTATGTGTCTCTTCAGTCTACAGTGACCCCTTAGGGATCTAATAACTACTCTTACCTGCTTCCTGCTTAGATACGGGAGACGAGTAGTAAATATTGGCGAGTAAGATTCTATGAGAGACTTCGCATGCCTCATGCCAGCCGCCTCTCTCCATAACTGAGGATATATGGAGGTGGTATGGGTTAATACTTTAAGAAGCAATAGAACCATGAAGACTATTTAGTTGTTTCTGTTCTGAATAATCCTATTTCGATGTAAATTTAAATGGAAAATACAGAGGATACTTTTCTTCAAAATATATAGTTTTCCCACATCAAAATTACAAAACCCTTAAGAAGTAACGTAATAACAGCTCTTAAATAATTAATAATAACTATATTACAAGGCTTTTAAATGTGTACGCGAATAAAGTTGAAGACATCACCTAAACTAAAACCCGTGTAATCGTGAGGTACGCGAAGCAAATTTAATTATTTCACAAAATAAACGGTATCATATTCCACGCCATGTCAAACGTCACCACCCACATAATATAACAGACTGAGCTTCAATTATGCTAAGTCATTTCTCATACTAATCTATACCTTTATATCCTTTTACTCCATCCCTTTCCCTTACTCCTGCCTTTCTAATTAGAGGTAGCGCCATGCTTGTAGCCGAATTGGGCCGGCGCGTCCGGGTACCAGTACCTCTTCTTACATAAGATCGGCGTGAAGTGGCGGCAATGCTGTCACGTCAAGTGATGATATTGTTGTCACATTTCGTTCGGTTTGTGACGCTTCCCGGTGGGTTAAACTCATTATTAAGGTCGGCAATGCATCTGCTTGCCTCCTGGTCATGCAGATGTCCATGGGCGTTAGTAGGCACTTAGCTGCCTGCTGCCTGCTCGTTAGCCCCTTGTTACATAAAAAAGGACTTATATGTTTTAGTATCTTAAGTGGATTAATATAGAAGCAAATAGAGAAAACAAGATTCACTAAAGCGTTGCAACGCTTTGAGATAACTTACTAAACGTCCATTATTAATCTGACGAAATCCGTTTGTAAAAGACGTCGACTATTATTTATTCAGGTGGTAACTGGATGCTGATTACACCAGTGCTTTCATACAGAAATAACATCCTAATCAAATGTTCCGAGCTAAGCAAGACAGAGTTTCTCAAATGACCGCTCAGCCCCAACCCTTTAACAATTATTCCAAAGCATTATTAATACAGAAATCATACATAATACACATATAAACTATATTTACGTACAAATAAGCTAAAGATTCCTCTTTCTGACAAACCTAGTTGGAAGTTCAAAGTAATGATAAATTGTCCACAAATTTACCAAAATCTTCTCAAACACTTTAGACAATATTTACTATGTAGAACTATATACTCAAATTTCCAGCCCTCTGTTTCAACGCTAGTCATAGCAATTGATAAAATTTCCCCAAAAGATGTCGTTGTTATAGAGAATAAACAATAATTCAAAAACAAACAGAATTACTAGCCGTTTGGTTAGCGGATATCTACTAAGTATAAACTACCTCCCTGCCGTATTTCATCTTTGTACGTCCCGCGGTCTTAGAGATATATATACTTGAACGTGATCAGAAACAAATGACGGTATATGACATTTGAATATTGCAGCATTGCCACGTATAACGTAAATATCGTAAACCTGTGACTCGTAGAATTGGTTAACAGCTGAAATATTATTCAACAAAATATATTAGATAAATAAAAAGCCAACGTAGAGAAGATTTTAGAGGAGAGCGGATAGGAACAATTGGGGTCGTGCGGTCGATCTCAATTACCGTAATTGCCCTCGGAGTCATTTAACGAAAATGCAGGGAGGGACTCGTTGTCCGTCACCCATTCTACAACTTGTACATAATCTGCTACAAAAGATGGTATCAGACATTTAACAACAGCTGAATTTCCTCGTAGAACGTCTTCATCAATTACCCGTGGTTCATAATTTTGATGCACCACTGCAGACGTAAAATATCATTTCAAAAAGGGAATGTGAAAGTTTTAAGGGGGGAAAACGGAATACATCTATCATACTAATAACTTAGTACCAGAGTCAATATTTGAGTTGCCATCAGCAGTAAAAGTTTCATTATCCATTAACCATGCTGCGACGTAGACAAAATATGCTACGAAAGAAGGTACGATGCACTTCAAAATAGCAGTATTTCCCCTTAAAACAAACTCGTCGTTGACTCTAACCTCATACGCTTGAAGTACCGCTGTTACAAAAATAAAATAAAACATTAGGGATTTCAGGAAACGGACCGACGATATTTATAGGCATTTATACCCTCATCTCTTCCAGGGTAGTAAGATCCACCTTCACTATCCATCCACATTTCGACATATACAAAATCTGAGACAAAGCTCGGTACTTCACATTTCATAATAGCAGCATTCCCACGTATTACATATTCGTTGTCAGCTTCAGCTTCGTAAGGCTGCGATACAACTAATCAAGAGACGTCAAATAATATATGGTTACGGGAAAAATGAAGGAAACTTGTCTAGGAAAAGTGTATTATTTATGATGCATTTAAATACCCTCGAACGTATCAGTGTTATTTATGGTAAGTATTTCTCCGTCATCCATTAGCCATGATTCCACGTATACGAAGTCACTAACGAATGAAGGTATCTTGCAGTGAACAATAGCAGTGTTGCCTCTGATCACATACTCGTTTTCGGCTTCGGTCACGTAGTACTGTGACACAACTGAAGAATAACAATTAGATACTTGTTGGAAAAGGCAGGTGGGAATGATAGGACAGATACTTAATTAGGAGCCCTTCTATATTGAGGCCATTTTACCAAAGTTTTCAGAGTCAACAATTTCCGCTCCCTCTTCGTCGATCCACGCTTCTACTTTTACAAAATCCGCGACAAAGGAAGGAATAGAACACTTTAAAACAGCAGCATTTCCGCGTATAACATATTCAGTTAATATTTCAGCTTCATAGAATTGATTGACAACTGAAATATTTATATATATAAAAATTAATAAGTGGTCATAAAAGAACAACGACAGGAGTATGCTTTAGAGAAGGATAGGAGCAAGGGTAGTTTACAATATTCTGATAAGTAACCATACCGATATCATCGGTAAGTAAGTATTCGCCATCATCAGAGTCAACCCATGCTTCTACTTTGACAAAGTCCGCGACGAACGATGGTATGTTACATTTCAAAACAGCTGTATTCCCACGAATGACATATTCAGAGACTACTTCAGCTTCGTAATACTGTGTCACAACTGTAATATGCAGGACTTATAGTAAGAAATTTGAGGGGGTTGGAATTTGGCTTGGATTCGTGGTACTTTAATTGTTTCATAATAAATTACCCTCGACTTCTTTGCTTTCGTTCAAAGTAAAAGTATTTCCGGCTTCATCCTGCCAGGACACAACGTTTACAAAGTCCGCTACGAACGATGGTATAGAACATTTAATAATGGCAGAATTTCCGCGAATAACGTATTCATTGTTAACCTCCGATTCGTATTGTTGCTGTACAACTGTAAAATATTCATGTAATTCTTTAAAGGATTTGGAATAGGAGGACTCTAGGTTAAATGAATAATGTAGATTTTGGAATTAACCGTAGTTTTCGCCGGGGAAAAAGTCCTCATTATCATCGGTGTGCCATGATAAAACTTCTATGAAATCCGCAACAAAAGACGGGACCTCACACTTTAGTATAATGCTGTTTCCCATAATAACATAAACCTTGTTAACATCGGTGTCGTAGTGCTGTGTAACCGCTGGTCCAGGCATAAAAAAATAATACTCATGCACATTTCTATAGTAGTTAAACATCACATAAAATTCATTACGAAAAATAAGGTTCATACATATTGTTCATGTGATTCATTATTCTTAATGCATCTTACCGCATTTTTAATATTAGCAGTTATTAAAACGTATCGTCGATCGTGATCTGAATAAAATATAAACGTCGTCTTTCAATTATGGTGTCGATTTAGGTGTCTAACTATTTAATTGCGCCATAAAACTGAATAGATATTATATAAAAATCGTCATTATGATTCTATTTTTTTAACTTATTAAATACACTTGGAACTTAGGTCCTTAATTCAATTATAGAATCATTAATTATACTTAGAACTCATTACTATATGTCATAGAAATACAAAGTAATTCTGAACTCAGCTTACGTAATTAGTTCACAATGTACAAGGTGCGGTACGGAAACGCCATTTTTTAAAACAGTGATAAAACCAAAAGTACTGGAGATATCATTAATTTAATAATATATAACGGCACATTTAAAGACTTTTTCTTTCTTTTTGAGTCACATCTTGAAGGTTACCACAGTTCTGTTCAATACACAGAGAAACGTAAAAATTAAAGTTTTGGTCTACTTTAACAAGCACTTTCGTATCAATAGCATGAGAAATGCTAAACAACTAGCAAATCATTGCTTTTGCCCAGCAGGGAGACCACTACTACGAATAGAATACACTTATTTATACATACAAATGTACCTAGCTCTATGTTTTAATAGACATGTAACTTTATAACTAGCATCCAAATTAATGTACTCTCGCTTGATTATTTAATTGACCTTATTGAGCTCTCACTTGTAAAAGGGCAGGGCACTGGCAAGATAATTAAGTCTGTACAATCATCGTTCCATATAGTTAATTATGATCTTAATATATGTTTTAATTAAAATACTTAAAAGCTTAGTTAAGGTTAGTCGTTATAATCTAATCTAATGGCTACATCCCATTACGGCCAGTTAAAATCAGAGGCAGACATCTGTTAGAACTTCTAAAATTTTACGTTGATAGAAGAGGCGATATAACGATACGACATAAGGGTCGGTATTTTTATTTGTAATATACTAGCTGTAACCCGCTACTTTGTTTGTGTTAGTTTAATCGATTTTGTTCAATTTCGAGGATTTTATTCTACTTTTTTTTTCTAATTACTATTTATTTTGTGTTCCATTTGTGTAAACTATTTTTTTTCCAAAAATATTTTTTTTATTATAGGTACCAGATATACGGCCTTTTATAATGAATTTCTTTTTATTTTAACGTTATAAACACTTCAATTGCATCATTTGTAAGGCAATTATTATAGTAGGCGCAGATTCGAAGTAAACATAGAAAAAATCTATACGCAGTATAAAATTTTTAGTGAAATCTTAAAGAATGAAAGACGACGCATATATATTTTTAATTGGCAATTTAAACGTTACTTTCTTTTTTCTCATCTAATCTCCATAACTCCTGAGTGTCATTATAAAGTAAACTTGTTTGAATATGAGGAATTTTATTTAAATTTCACAACTGTTATTGTAATCCCCCTTATAACACGGTGGATTTATACCACGTTGTAGGAAAACGCGTTTTAGGAGATAAACAAGCTTGTACGACCCTGAATTCGCATAATATTATATTTCTACGGTGTATTCTACGGTATTCTACGGTGGATTAAAGTATATACATATTATACAAATAACAATGTGGCGGCTAATAAATAAATACATAAAAATTTTCAATTCCGACTTTTTGAATAATTTACCGTTATTCGTGGTCACGGTAAGAGAACTTTTCCTAAATATAAGTTTCATTTATTGTTTTTATGTTACTGTAAATTGTGTTAAACAATACATGACTCAGAGTCTTTATTTGAATAACAAGTTATTAGTCACACTTGCTTCGTAGCATTAGCGATTGATGACCCTAAAGTTAACTCTACATTAGAAACTTCGATGTTACAAGAGAGACGTATACTTTGAGGCTTTTATTTCTTAAGGCCATAAACATGTCTATTTAAAATCCGTAATAGAAAATCCATATTAGAAAGTAAAATATTATTGCCTGTCCGCCTATGTGTAATGTTGATTTCAAAAAGGATTTATGGTAGAGTGTATATATCGCAGTCCCAAACTGCATTTTTAGTATGTTTCATCAAAGCTACTGTCCTTACCTATTTCAGGTACTCGTAGGTGGCGATGGAGATACTTACTAATTTATTTTAACTTAGTATTATTGACGATTTTTACAGCTTAATAAACTACTGTAATCCTCCCTTTAACACGGTAGATTTATTCCGCGTTATAGAATATTGCGTTGTAGGATTATTCTCGTACAACGCGCTTGTACGATCCCGAAAGCGCATAATATATATACTATCATTTTATATGTTATATAATAATATTGATGCATTATAAGAGTACCGTGTTATAGGGAGGATTACAGTATATGGACTAATAAATTGACGCTATATAAGACTATAACAAACCAAAAAAATATCTACAATTTTTAAAATTGGCTTTTTAGGGTTCCGTAGCAATACAAGGAACCCTTATAATTTCGCTCTGTCCGTCTGTCTTTCTGTCCATCCGTCTGCCTGCCTGCAAAATGATCCCCCCCCCCTAGCATTTCCAAACTATTAGACGTAGAGAGTTGAAATTTTCCATGTTGATAGAACATGCTAAAGACTCATTTATCTAAGCACAATTTCTTTCATGTAAAAAAATATATGTAAAAGTTGGCATAAATATTTTTAGCTTCCAGTACATTCCTATGAACGACGACTTGCAATAATATTTTTTTATTTGTTATTAAAATTAAATAGCTCAAAATTACTATATACTAATTTATAAGACTGAAGAGTTTGTTTGTTTGAACCCTTAATCTCAGTAAGTACTGGTCTGATTTGAATAATTCTTTTAGTGTTAGATAGCCCATTTATCGAGGAAGGCTATAGGCTATATCACGCTAAAATTGAATCTGTTTTTTAACTAATTTTACATGAACGAATTTGCGGGCCCTGCAAGTAATATATAAATCTGAAGAGTTTGTTTGTTTCCTCGCTTGAACGGGTTAATCTCAGGAACTACTGGTCCGATTTGAAAAGTTCTTTCAGTGTTACATAGCCCATTTATTGAGGAAGGCTATAGGCTATATCACGCTAAAATTGAATCTGTTTTTAACTAATTTTACGTAAACGAAGTCGCGGACCCTGCTAGTAATATATAAAGCTGAAGAGTTTGTTTGTTTCCTCTCTTGAACGGGTTAATCTCAGGAGCTACTGGTACGATTTGAAAAATTCTTTCAATGTTACATAGCCCATTTATCGAGAAAGACTATGGGCTATATCACGCTAAAATTGAATCTTTTTAAAACTAATTTTACGCGAACGAAGTCGCGAGGCCTGCTAGTTGTTTTATAAAGCTAAGTAATATTTAAAAGGATTGGGAATACAAGGAATGTAAGGTCGCAATTTAAAAGTTAAAATTCTGATATTTTATGAAGGGAATCCCCTCACATCGAAGTCACGATTTGTAAGGAATGCGACAACGTCAAGAAAAATAAGAAAACGAAATAAAGCCATTATTAAAATGCCTTGTAAATTGATATTGTGACGAGCAAGCTTTTTTGGTCAGAAAGCGTGCATTTACTATGACAATTAACGTATGCGAGACTTATTAAATATTTTTAAATTCCATTCGTTATTCGGTTGTTGGAATCTGTTCCTCTACGCTGAATGCGGTCAAATGGAAGCAGATGATATTGTGGCGCCCCTACTCAAAGGTGACAGCAGTACTGTAAGTGAGGCCGGACTTGCGCCTTATACAGTTGCAAACGACGAGCCGGCATGAAGCACTGCTTCGCCCAGTTGAGGACGCCAAGCTTTTTAGAGGCTAATTTAGCCTCCTCTTTCAAGTGACCGCGGAATTGAACTAAAGGATGGAGGCGAAGATCCTCTTTGAATCACTGAGCTAAGTAATGTTCATGTAACTGGCTTAGAAATGCTGGTATAAAGCTTAAAAATACGTACGTCACAGTTCACGAATTTTATTGCCCTACTTGAGCATAAATATAACATAATTAAGGAAACAGCATAACATATTGCATCATGGAGCGTGAGGCAATTGTTTTATCGTCCAGCTAACGTGTTAAATAACAATTATTACTTTTTGTAAGTCGTTGAGTGATCACATTGATTCAGATTTAGATAAAGTATGAGTCTAGAAATTAACTAGGTAGCTTGGCGTGAGTTGAAGCAGTTAAATATGATAGAGTGTATGAATTTGTCATTCCGGCAATGTGGTTTCGAAATGACAACATTATTTATATTGAAAGTAAACCTGCCGTTAATAAAATTATAATAATAAATATTTTCACTGGCGGACTCGGCAGACGATGTCCTACTCGAGAGTAAGGTTACATTCTATTTACTTCGTTCTATTATACTATAATATTGTCCCCGTTCCCGTTTCATTCCCCATTCCTTTCCCCGTACTATAATGGTTCACTATTTTGGCGTTAATGGCCTAAACGTGAAAGATTGTCATATGCTGTCTGTTAACTTAATAACTCAACTTATTTTTTTTAACTAAATTAGTATAGTAATTTCTGTTTCTGTATAAAAAAAAAAAAAAAAAAAAAAAAACTATGTTTACAGTTTGTGAAAGGTGTATGTGCCTGTAAATGGTGTATTATATAGTTGGTTTTAGATTTAGATGACATCAAAATATTTTTATGTCGTAGAATGACGCACATGAGAGGTCTATAAGTCAATTCTTTGTTAAAAGAGAAAGCTGCGACTCACGAGGTGAATCAAATATAAACTTTAAACAAGTCACTGTTAGTGAGTTTGTTTTTTTGTTATTACAAAGTTATATTATCTTCTTCGCTTAGCAACTTCGACATAATGGTCTGAGAAGATTTGCAAGGTATTTGCTTTACAAAGTAATATATTACGATGAATTTTGTAGACGTACGAGTGCGATTTGTTTAATAAAGATTAAAATAAGAATGTTAAAGGGAATATTTCCTATATTGTTATATCAAGTAATTAGTTAAAGTGATTATTTTTCTATTTAAGTTAGGAATGTTAAATATTCGCATAATAGTAAGAAAGCACAAAGATTTATGATAGAATAATATGTTATGTAAATTCTAAAAGTTGACAAAGTTATAAGTATAAGGATAAATTATACTTTAAATTTATATTCCGATTATACAAAATTATCTTATGCCAAATGTGTTTCTAATGACATATTTTGTATGTTAGGTACATACAACCGCCTGTAAAAGATTTTTAATATATTTTAAATTACAAAAAAAAACTGTTAAATCTAGGTAATCGTTATATTATTACAGTTATTACTTAGGTTACATTGTAATTGTAAAAATATAATAATACTTTGAAGAATCACTAAACATTTTACCTACAAGATTTGCACCTCACTGACTTTTTGCTCTTCATAAATAAGACCATGGAAAGATTTTATGTTCAAAATAGTAATATTTTATTAAACAAAATGATTGCAGAGTGCATCTACACACTGAGTCATTACATAACCAATTTTACTGTTACGTAATACTACAAGAAATTCCTTTTTTTGAATAAATTGACTGGCACGTTGGCACAGTGGGCGTGACCCTGCCTTCCGCTCCGGGGCAAAACATTTTTTGTAAACTAATTTAAACCAATCCTGGGACCGTAA
>JANCMC010005319.1:0-14957 GCA_024363005.1 Charaxes varanes
GGGTTTGAACCGGGTACCTTGCGGATTTCAGTCCATACCTTATACCGTTGAGCTATTGAGGCTCTGAATTTATGAATTATACTGATTATATGACTGAATAGCTGTTACCCTCGACTTCATCCGTGTAAAGTCTGTTAAGTTTGTGGCCATTAATCAAAATCAAAACTATCCTATCTCTCAAGTTTGACCAAATTTGTTTCTCACACAAGTGTGTTTCATGAATATCGGTTGACTTAGAGAAGAGTTCAGTGGGAACATACATAGTAACTCGATTTTTATATGTATAAGATAATGCTCTAATAAAAATTCACTATGTGTACCATTCTTTCATTATATTTTCCTTCGTATCTACGCTCAACTTTACTTCATACAAAGGAAGAAGTGAAATCTGTAAGTTGTGTTACTTGGTCACTAGGTTTTTATAGTATCTGCCTTTGGCGTATAGGTACATAAATTATTATAAACCTTCATCAACTTGTAGCATTAAAAAATTTTAGTCTATTCTAAAAAAAAAAACATTGGCACTCCTCAGAAAATCTTAACAGACGTCACAACAAACAAAAGAACACAAAGCGTGAACTCGCATCATTGTCACCGAACGCTTGACCTTGACTGGACTCTGACGTCATCGTTACCCACGATTCGTTTTCGCTTTTGTTGGTTTCTTCGAACTTCGAACTTTCGAAGTGACAGCGTTTTTATAAAATACACGACGTGACGATGACGTGAGTTCATTGTTTTTTTTTTTTCTATTTATAAAAGGGTCGCAGCTGAAAATCAGCGCTATCGCTCTTGTGGCAGCATGAAATGCTGTGATGCAGCCTTTTTACTTTACGGGCCATAAAAAAAAACTGTACTTTTCGCTGTTTTTGTTTACAAGTTTATTTAGGCTTTGTAAGGCAAATAATTGTTTATTATTTATTTTAAAAAAAGGCCCAAAGTGCCTACAGAAGTTTTAACTTCAAACATATGTTACAGTGGGTGCTGCGGTGTGCGTGAGCGGCCACTGAAATGTATCATTGTATTGTTCCCGTTGCATTCATCAAATATGATGTCGATTTCAGAATGAAGCTTATTCAATGTTGTTGGATTGTTTGACAATTCTAACCGAAAAAAGTTCATGGTATTTGCTCCCATTTCGACACCCGCTATAAAGAAGGAAAGTGCTCACGAGGCTATTACCTCAGAGATATTTAAATTGAAACCGGTTATTTTGTCGCATATCGTTCCTTGATTTCATAACACTACACATATATCAATGAAACCGTGTCTTTTTTCTTTAAGTTTACGACGGCAGCTCAAAACTTTATTAATAATACTGACTATAAAATTCATTTTTGTTACCAAAAAGTTTCAAATTTACGAAAGAGAACATTTGTGGAAAGTGAAATAATAATATTAAAATTTTATTGTGAAAGTTACATGAGATTCCGCTGAATTAAAAATAATGTCGACTATAGGATTTTCCATAGTGTTTTCTGTCTGAGAATCTAGACCGAAAACTGTGACACTGATCGTTGCTGAAACACATTTGCAACGACATATTTATGCAACGCATCAAATAGGTTTTCTTTAGCGTCTATTTTACGAAATCAAAAGAACATTTTTCAATTTTATTATACATAATTATGTTTCACTGTCAATGCGGTAAAAAGTGGAGAATTTTTTTATCTCAGGAGCTTCCATTTTTTGTAATCATCTACTAGAAGACGGTTGTTAGCCAATACATCCTTCGGATTTGTATTGTATCCGCGGGCGCAAAACTTTGGGAAATCTGCTTGTAACACTGATTGAATATCTTCCAATTTTTTTTTAACTAGCACAGAGTTTAAACTAATAAATGATCCAACATAATCCCAGGAAGCGTGGTTATCATAGATATCTCTGTATTCTTCGGATAGAGCACATTTTCCCAAAAGCAAGTGCCAGGTATTAAATCTCTTGTTTGTATGAATGACATTACAGACCACTTGATCTCCATTGCAAGCATTGGAACACAAAAATATAAGTAAACTATAAAAGAAAATAATACTCATAAAAGAAAATAATCCTTGACTTCTTGGGTCGCCGTCATCAAAATCGATGAGTAGGAATATATATATAAGTTTAAAAATAAATTGAAATATAAGATACATTTCTTTAAATTGCAAATGCAGAATTTATCACAGAAATTAATGTCCTCTTTTTTATTGTAGTGTTACATGTATTTATTTAATATTTATTATTTTTCAGTCATTAAACCTTAAAATTTATTAATTTAAAAAAGTTGATAATCTATTAGTATAGAAATTATTCTTAAGTAATATTCATTTCACATATTATAAAATTCCTCAGCTTTATTTATTAGTCCACCGTCTCTTAATATAATTTCATATTTAAATTAAATTAATTTTATTTGTGTTTAAATTCGTGCAACCATGTAGTCACTAAATAGGCAGCAGCTGAAAATCAGCGCTGCAAGTTACAATTGCTTGTGTGACACGCGACATTTGCCTAGCTTGCTTTGCCTTTTCGTTTGATTTATTGAATATATAATTATTTTTCTGATTATTATGTTACTGCTTGTATTATATATGTATCTTGCAGCTTCGAATAAAGTTTTCTTTCTTTCTATATATACACATATACTCTTTTGCAATCTAGCAAGGACGTCTGCGTTCAACACGGTGTATGTTTAATTGATGTACCGATGTACCGAATTAAGCTAATTATTTCGCGGATTTAAGCAAAGTAATTTAGTATTTCATGCATGTCATGGATTTCCGCAAAGTAACGCCTGATTCTATCAGATATCTACATACGTAAAATCTGCACAACATGTAGTGAAGTGATTAAATCTCTTCTCATTAATAGGCTGATACATATTTTTCTTTTATAAGATCCCATCGTACGAGTTAATTTCAACGGCTCCCACGTAAATTATTACGATTATATTACAGTTTAGTTGTTCGTTACCCTTTACTGTAAAACTGTACAATAATTTACGTGGGAACCATCGATTTATTCCTGATCCCACTCCTAATACAAGCTTTTAATTTAAGCTTAGTAGGAGGGGAAAAGGGAATATTAGACATACCTAAAAAAAGTATTCCTAATATACTTTTAAAAAATAAAAAATAAATAAATAAACTCATTTTATAAAAAGCAATGAAGATTTTTTATCCGCTTTCTAAAGATTATCATATTAATTATTATTATTTATGCGTCGAAAAACAAACTAAGGTGTGTTAAATAGACAAAAGCTCATTATATGTTGTGGGGTCTGCTTAAATTTTAATAATTACGGTTTTTCTAGACTTCCTAGTCACGTTTTTTAGTCTTAATTGTTAGGTTGCATGTAAACGATCCGGTGTTAAAGTGCAAAAATACAGATTCCGTAGCGCATAAATTATTCGTAGTAAAAAACTTAAATGAAGAAAACTTTATGGATGAATGTTTATTTTAAGGACTGAAAGAAACGTCTATTTACATATCTTATAGCAATGATTAATAATCGCTCTTTTTCTACCATACCTTTATTGTATCCCCTTTAAAAAAAATTCCGTCCATAATTAAGCAATGCCTGACTTTCAATAAATAAAAATATATACAAATACTTGTAATTTATCGACACTACGGGTATATACAATAAACCTTCTATCCGTTGTGTTAAGGTCCGAATAAACGATCCGATTTCGACAACACACAATTAGATATTATGTTAATTTTATATTTTACTTATTATTTAATTATGCGCTGTGTATTTCACTGAACATTAGGGTAAATGACGCTACATTTCTACACTTTTTCAAATTCAATTCCAAGCAATTTTAAGCAAATAAAAATTTGCATATATATTTAGGTATGATTTTAACACACATCCGAAACACCACTCTGCGTCGTGGGAATGGGCTGGGCATGTAGCACGAATGGACCCGCAAAGGTGGGCCAATGTTGCGATTATACGGACTCCCACCAATGGCCACCGCAGACCAGGTAGGCCGAGGAAGAGGTGGCGCGACGACTTGGACGCCTTTAAATAATGAAATATAAGATCCAAAGGATGAAATAATATTTCAAGATAAAAAACTATGGGATAACTCTAGGGAAAAGAGGCTGAAACGTTTGTTGTGTGGCAGGAGTTTCAAGAAGGCGTATAACGACGTGGTGCTGTCTCGGCGCGCCATCCGAAATATGAACACCCTGTACCCGGACGCCACCCCCGCTGAGCTGGCCGCCGCAGACAACGAGTGCATCATCTGTCGCGAGGAGATGCACTCCGGTAAATTGCCACTCAAAATTATGTTCCGTAAATAATATTTTTTTAAGTTAAACCTTTTGGAGAGTAACTGGTGAATGCGTGACGACAGCGTTACGAAAAGTGTGATCGGGCGTGGCGAATTTATTTCTTTCTTGAACAATTCTATAATTTAATTAATATTTTGTTGAATACATTAAATATTACATGTTCAAAGTGAATAAAATTGTAACCCCGCAAAGGCATCAATATCGTCGTACCACGACTTCCTCGGCCTACCTGGTCATCGGCTGCTATCGGTGGGCATCTAGAAAGACGAAATATTGGCCCACCTGTGTGGGTCTATTCGAGCCACATGCCCATCCCATCCCCAATTCAGCTTTGCTGACTTTTTCCCCACATCCATTTTCTTATATCAAGAGTAAATTAAATTACTTTGCATACATCTGACATTTAAAAAAAAACACAGTTGAGGTTTATCGAAATAAATCATTTATAATTTTATTTTTTATTTTATATATTTTATGGAAACAAACAGTGCAAGTACAATTATACATTTGTAGTGGCACTGTTTGTATTGCAAAAGTGAGTCTATAGTTGGTTTCAACGAGTGTTTTAATAAATATCAAACATTCCAGGTGCAAAGAAGCTGCCCTGCAACCATATATTCCACGCGGCGTGCCTCCGCCTGTGGTTCCAGCGCCAGCAGACGTGCCCCACGTGCCGGCTGAACGTGCTGCGTGCCCCTGCGCCCGACAACGCACCAGCCAACCAAAACCCCAAGGTTGGGGATCAAACCAAAAACTCAAAATTCAATTTTTTTTTAAATCAAAATTTACGAGCGCTTGTGATAAATTTAATTTTTTTAGGGATTTTGCTCCAAAATGAGTATTTGTTTTGAGTATGTACTGTTAGGATTCGGCATAATAATTACTCTAACCTAGAACTAGTCTAATCCATAACTCGTGTGTCACGTTTTATGGAAAATAGATAATGGAGATTGGTTAATCGTCTAACAAGAGACGAGCCTAAATTCGAACAACGTCTGTCGAGTCCGTAAAATATATATTTCGTTATATTGTGAATATCATTTAAAAATCTTTGCATCTTTACTAACGACAATTGATTGATTAACGATTAACTGGTTAATTCAGTAATTGACAAAAATATTCGAATAAAAACCGGTTCATCTCATTTAAAATGAAATTGTGAATTTTAATTTTTTTTTCTTAAAAAGAATTCTTTATTTTTTCACCTTGTAGAAAATTTTTTAACTGTTTAATTTTTTTCGCCGTATCTAGCTCTATTAATTTATCTTTCCCTAAGGAATCCATTGATCCAATCCAATTAATTTTAATTACACGCAATTATCAGTGAAAATAATTGGCTTTGGAAAACGGTAACATTTACTTTAGTTATAAAAACCGTTAATCGGAATTAGTCTATATTTAAAAGCTAGCCTCTAACCTCAATTTTTTATTGAAAATATATGACTTTGGCGCTCAATGAAAATTTCACAAACGTTTTTGACCCGCTTTCCGTATGAATGTACTAATAGTAATATTACCGAGTAATTTAAAGTTGGGTATGTTATGCTTTTTTAGCAAATTAATATAAAATCCTGTGCCAGTTTTTAACGATTGCGAATGTTAAAATATTATCAAAGAGACAGCGCAAGACCGAGACAAGTGGCGCGAAATCCTGTCGGAGGCAAAAACTCATGTTTGGTTGCTGAGCCGCTGCACTATGTATAAAAAAAAAATTGGTCCCGTACAAATCGAGTGTCGCCTTAGATCTATTCATTAATTAAAAAGATATACCAGCAGCATGTGGAAAATACATTTAAAAACTTAATTAATTATGATTACTGTTTTAATTTCCAACGCTTATTGTAAGTACATACAGAATTTAAATACAAACTAGTCTCTAAACATCAGAAAGCAAAATGGGCATAATTTATTTATTTATATATTTAAGTACACTTACAACATACATATTATTCATATCATGACAAGGCATACTTATATATATAGTTATGATATGTATATCTGTATAGTGAACACACTCGCAACAGGTTTACACTAGAAATTTTGTAATATACTTCTAATAACTACTAGGCTTAAAACGAAACATAAAAACAAAAAAACAATAATACAATCAAAACAATCATCTATCTAGTTTCAAAAGCAAGTCAGTGGCTAGTTGAAACTATCCACTAGCTTACTTTTAAAACCAGATAGATGGTCGCGAAATATGTATTATTAGAATAGGTGATTACCTGCCAATATTGGTATTAACTTTTGGGATATAAGAAATTTTGTCATAATCTACAGAAACAGAAAAAAACTAAAGCTAATATGGATATTGCTAACTTTTTTAGAAAATTGGACAATTTGTCGTTGAAGATATCTAAGTCATCGTTATTTATTTCGTTATAACGATTCATAAAACTATATAATATATTCATATAAGTCATAATTATATGGATCACGATTATACACACCGTTATTGGTGCCCCCTTAAGACTGGGCCTGACAAACTACGAAGTTTGCTTGACGTAATACCGGAGCCAGACATAGCTCACTATGAGCTTCGTCGATCAATCGATTTATCGATCAATCAATGAATCAATTGATCGATAGATTGACCAATCGATTAAAAAATCCATCAATCAACCATTTCTTTATTATTGATGAAAAACCACGAAAAACGTTTATCTACGCCCACGTAGGCAATGCCGCAGTTCTGTCAGCATTCAATATATGTCTAAATAAAGTGTGTTAAGAAAACATTATCGAAGAAGGCTATAGGCTAGAAATCATCTCGCTCAAATTGAATCTATTTTATTTTACCTAATTTTACGCGGACAAAGTTGCGGGCACAGCTAGTGTTTAATTAGACTGAACAGTAGCCAAGGTTAGCAAGGCGGAGCATTGGTCGTATAGCAGTAAGATGTGTGTATGATGATATAGCACCAGTCACGAGTCCAACCAAGACTAGGTTAGCACAAACTGAAATAAAAATGGACAAGAGCGTGTCAAGATATGCTTATATAGAAGGGTTCCGTATCTGATACGTTATAAACGTATTTGTTAAATAACTTCAAAAGTTGTTGTCCGATTGCGTTCAGAATAATTTTCCTACTAAGTTTTTAGCATGTTCTATCAACATGGGAAATTTTTAGTCTCTACTAAATGCTAGGGGACCACCTTGCGGGCAGACAGACAGACGGACAGAGAGAGCGAAATTATAAGGGCTCCTTGTTGCACAACGGAACCCTAAAAAGGGACTGAAGAGACTTGTTTAAACGAGAAAAGTTCCCCTTATGGCAATAGGATAAAAAACACTATGTTTAACTTTTGCACCGGCGACTGACGCCGCAGGACATTACATAAGCATTCTTTGGCTTCTACCTCACCGTGACGCCATGGCTTCGTCGTCGGTTAAGTATCCACACAATTCATATTAAAATTTAGGACAGGTAACTCACTTGGCGTTACCTGTACGGTTTGACGACGTCGCCAAATTAGAAGCGTAACCACGACTACTACTGAATACTCCGTTTCGTAATCGCAGGAATCCGTGGCTGCGTAGCCGGTGCCGTCGCCATGGCGTCTTTGTGAGGCCTCCAAATTACTTAAAAGAGAGGTTTAAATTTCTTGGTGTTTATAGTAATTCTACGCGTTTAATTAATAATTTAATTCTAATTCTTCCTGTGAGTAAATCCAAATTCTATTATAACTCTTTTACAATAAAATCTATACAGCTATGGAACGCTTTACCTCTCGAAATTCGATTTCAACGACTCATTTTTATTTACGACTTTAAATAGAGATATAATCTATCCTATCTTTTAAATTGGATCAATCTGCCTTTATTGCGTATCCGATACGGAACTGTTCCGTATAAGCGTGTCTTGACACACTCTTGGCTATTTTTGAAGTGATAAGTTCTTATGGGTGTTGAACCGCTGCGTTACGTAACGCGTAACAGCGTGAGGCCTACGTAAGCTGACCGTATCGATAAATCTGTTCTTAGCCAAGTCAACTAACCATAAACTACCTCTCAGCCAAATTTCATCTTTTCACATCCCGCGGTTTTCGAGATTTTGCATCAGGTGGCCTTTCGCTTTCATGTATATAGATTACAAAATAACATAAATGTGATATATTATTTACACCATCACCACTTCTTTCTGTCATCAATTAGTGTTTATTTTTAGTAGAGATAGCCTGGTAGAGGAAAATCCGTCACAAATCTATAGATTTGCATTCTATAAGCTAATTTAAACAATATACAAAATTTTAATTATTTTTACAACATTGTAGTATTATTGACAATTAATATTTTTACCGTCCTCTTGTCCTCGCTTTGACATAATATTAAAAGGTATACTTGCTGGCTGGCCCGTTGGCGCAGTGGGCAGTGACATTGCCTGCCTTCTGTTCTGGGGGTCGTGGGTTCGATTATTATCCATATGTATTTATTTAAAAATTGTATATAAAAGGCGGCTGTAAGGTATAACACAGGCATTAAGTTGTCTACCTCTGGAACAGACGTCCGTGTGTTATATACCCCTTTATATATTTATTTTTATTATTGATTTATATATATGATAATGCAATATATATGAAAAAGCAAATTTACTTCCTGGTACATCTTCCAGCTTTAGAACAGTATATGGAATGTAGGTGGATAGGATGTTATGCACAAATAAAATAATTAATTAATATTCATTGAATATACGACTATATCATACATATTTGCATAAACCTCTATAATTGTATATTAAGTAGGTTATATAAACCAACGGATCACCCATGCATCACCCGTTCGTAGCAAGAGCTACTTAACTTAGCGATTGACTCAAATGCCGACCACTTAATAGGCCTCGATCACCTCCTATTCCTTTATTCTCAGGCATTATCATCATTTTATTGACTTTTCGTTTCAGTTTAATTTTTTGATATTTTTTTACACTCGAATTCTTTATTTATTTCTCTCGACAATACTAGTTGCAAATCTTCCCTGATTATTTTGTCCATTACGAACGAGACCATTGGGTAACGTCATTTCTCAGCGGAACATAAAGTTACAAAGCAAATATAAAGATGTACTTATCTCATGCACTCGTCGCTAGTTTTGCTCTTAAACGAGGCATTATCAAGTGATGGTTTTCGCAAAGATTTCCTGTAAAAGACTTGGTTCTCCCATATTTGTTTTGGATATATCCCGAGTAACGAAGCGTTTAATTATACACGGCCTGATTCAGATCAACCAGCTTATCGCTCTTTTATTTCGTCCGGACGAATTCGCCGAAGAGAATCCCTAATGGGTGGCCATTTTGAAATGAAGTTGACAACACGAAGCGGGAAAATCCATTCCAGATTAAAATGTATTGATCACCCATTTCCAATTTCCTCGTCATGGCAAAATGTTGTTTTTCACAAAGATTAAAGTTTATATAAGATAATTACGCAGTTTGGTTACTTTTCCCAAAAATGCACATTTTTTTTTCAGGAAGTTGTTGTTTGCAATCCATTGAGTGATATTCCGTCGGGGGAGGCTAAAAGATTTTCATGTCTGACTCCCCTGACGGAAGACCACCCATTCCGCGCAAAACGTCACTCTGTTACGTATAAGTTAGAAGTGGACGGGCGATCGCGCAATCGCGCAATCGCCCTGATCACTTCGTGGTTTTATTTATATTTTAATACAGAAATCCTTGTATATGGGCGTGTGTGTATAATGTTAACATTAACGTCGAAAAGCTTCAAAATGCCTATTGTAACATTCCTAACTCGAAAACAAAATTTCAGCCTCCCCTGACGGAATATCACTCATTAAAGTGCTTCGAAAAGCAAAACAACGTATACATGCATTTTTTGGGAAAAGTAACCAAACTGCATAATTACCTTATAACTATAAATACACATTGATACCACTTGTGCAACTTCTACTATATTATTTTTTTTGTTATGATGAGGCCCGCACTGCGGATACACTTCGACCCAGCTGGATCTTTTGTGCTCGACCCTTCCCTTGTTACTCCAGCTACAAGGCTTCAAATATCCAGAAGAGCAGGTCTATGATCGCCTGTAACCTGAAGGAACTGTAGTCTTCAGACCTTGGATAGGCCACGCCGAAGAGATTCATTCTCATTCTGTACAGCCCATCGCACTCGCACAGTAAGTACCCCATCGTTTCTGCTTCCTCATAGCAGGCCCTGCAAATTGGAAGGTCACGTAGTGCCATTCAAAACAGCGCCACCCTCGTTCCGTAGTGACCTGTAAAAACTTTCTGTTTCCTACTTTAGTCTAAAATGCTCTTAAAAAAACTAGTCCTTAACTTGCCCATGAACAACTTAGAATGTCTGAGCCCCGTCACTTCTACTAGTAGACCTGTGTAATTCTTTACATTATAATAGGATTTTTGAATGAGTTTACATATTATAAAAGATTGAAATTTATTTAGAGGCATCTTCCGAACATCATAAGCGAGATTGTTATGTAAGTGTGTACATACACGCTTTCAGAACACATTTAAGTTCCACATTTAAGTGTAGTTAGCACTTAAGTGGGGAATTGATTTTACGGAACTGAGTGGAGTGCAGTAGTACTTGCAGGTTATTTCGAAGATTTCTGCTACTAAAATCACCTACTTTATTAAAGTTACGTATGTTTTTATGCACATAAATAACGTTTTCAATATTATATAGACAGTGAATGGTATTTTAAGGTCCTTGAATTCTTTGACCGGGTATCTTGAGGTCTTAAAAACTTTAGCGAGTCTCTGAGACTCATGTTAAACATATATAACTCATAAATATCTGGAATTGAATTTGGTACCTTAGAAATTTCCAACCATTTTTTACCGTTGAGCTATTAAGGCTTAAATATTTAATAAAAAACCTTTGTCGCTATCAAATAGTTCTAATAGTACAATAATCAGTTATTCTTAAACGCCTGCGATATTTTGCCAGCAATGTATTCGTATCAATACAAAACAAAAAAATTTTAAGATGTATATTTGTGGAAAATGCAACAAAAACATTCTCCGCATTTAAATATTTTTTTTCTGTGTTTGCAGTTCTAGTCATAAGATACAAATTTGCACAGAAAAATGGACAGTTAAAAACTTGCTTAAAATCTCTGAGAAGCGGATGTAGTCCATCATTATGCATTGTTAAACGTAAGCAACAAGGCAGATATAAATGGCCTCTCTGTAAACAGAGAAGATTCTTCAATTAACGCACACGAAATCGTTTAATCAAAAAATCATAGTCTATTAATAACTTCATTAGCTTGGAAAATCAAAAGAGCATAGAATTTCTGAGCATTCTATGGATTCCGCCGTGCGTGTGTCGGATGTATTGCAGTGCTTGCGAAGGAATCCAAGCAGTTCCTTGGACTTATGACAAAGCCTTGAGAAAAACCCTTACTATGCGTATACTCAGTTCACTACCAATTTTCCCTCCCTTGTCTTAGAGTAAGGTACGATTCTACTAGAACAACTTAAGATGTATTTTCATTCAGACAACACGTATTATATCTAGAACCTTGACGTTTCTTGCTTGATTCGTGGACTAGGCTTTAGTTTTCAGGGAGATTCATCTTTTATACTATATTCATTATCATCTTTCAGCCTAGATGCATCCGCTGCTGAAGCAGCCACCGTCTCGAACAACTTCCACCATTGCACCGTTTATATCGAATGGTTTTCTGTATACTTCATTATTGTAATTATATTTAAAATGTAATAATTAAGAAGATGATCAATAGGGGTACTTCCTAGGTGTGAGGAAGAATTATCTCGGTCCCATCTCGAATCAACAATAGGTGTTGATGTTTACGATGGACAAAGCATTCGTTGGTCACAGCTGGAACCGGCGTTTCAAATGTTTAACTGTTCAGTTGATAACTGGGTGCCGTGCGTGGTGGTCGTGCTTATATACCACCAGTAATAGAATTGACGGTTCTGTGACTGTAACACCGCGTAATCTCTTATTTGATTAGCTTCGTTTCTAGCCTCTTGTGTTCCGTCGAATACTGTTTCAACTGGATTAAAGAGTTGAAGAACGAATTCTACTTGAAGTTTTGCAGCCGATCTATTCAAGGTATATCGAATTTTGTATTTATCCTGTGCTACAATAACCTTGTTTGCATCGGGTTTTCCTTAACTATCGGGTAAAATTTCGTTTCGTCTTATCTAATAAAGAAAGCTGAAGTTTTGTTTTGAGTTGTATGTTGTTTTTGGAGATTCTGCTTTGGAGCTGATAAATTTCTCATGAGCTGCAACGTAAATAACTTTCATGGAAGTGTAAATTTTTGAATATTTTTACCTAGATATGATTTTATTTACCCGTATCTACATAAAGGATTTTTTATTAATAACACTATAGTGTTGTAACGAATGAGTATTTTATGTCTCTTATATTTAAAAATGTAACAAAAGATCAAAAATTCAGAACACATTTTAAATTATTATAGATTTATAAAATTCTACGTAGGTAGTATCCAACAATTTTTCTACTTCAATCAATTCATAAGATTGATTTATTATTTTTTGATACGCCATGTTCATGCTTGATTATAGAAATGTGATTCGACACGTGTTTTGTTATATAATTCAATGTTGTATACAGAAACATTTTCCATATATACGTTGATATATGTATATATATAATCCTACTATTATATGTAAAAAAAAACTTCTATTACCAGCGACTGGCGTTTACAAATTTTTGACGCTGTGTGTATGTCAGTGAACTCCACTGAAACGGCTGGACCAATTTTGATGAAATTTTTTCTATGTTACAATAACTTCAAATTGATTTACAATTGGACCCGGTAGTTCACTTAAGTATATATATATTCACTTTCTACAAACTTTCATTCTGAGTTAGACCGCTACTTTATTTAAAAATAAAGCCATAGGCTCAGCGGTAGACAGGCGGACTGAAACCCGTAAGGACCTCAGTTCGATTGAACCCTCATCTCATTGGACTCTCGTAATTTACAAGTAAGACAAGCTTATATGGTGCTATTTTGAAGAAGTAGCAAATTAGATATACCTAAAAAGTGTTTCTAATACGCTTTTCTTTGATAAAATATTTTTCCTCAAATTACACTTCGCCTATCTGCTTTTTTATAGTTCATCATCATCAGACTAGTACAATGAGCAGGTAGAAATACATTTAATGAAATGTTGAAAAGATTTTTGGCACCGCGGGTTTCGCACCTGCGTCCCATGAGAACGCCCAGGCGCCTTATCATCAAGCTTACTGTCAGTCAAACTTATTGATAAAGCATTGTTAGCCACTAGGCCTACATTTTATTTTCTTTAATAACAGAATTCCTTAAAAAATGTCTCTATCAGAGGACATTTTGTATAACTTTTAACCATTAGAATATTTTCAAATCTATCGAAAACTTAAATAATATACAAGTTATGTAAAACTATAGATTAAAAAAAAAATCTTGCACCTTTCCAAAAACACTTAATATTAGGAATAATTTTACTATAATTCATTTACATCAAATAGGACGGTAATATCAATTCAATCACTAAAGTATTGGTTCCCAAAGGGGTCCAGGTGAACCAACAGGCCAGGAGGCACCTGCGGAGTACTCGGGGCTCCGCGAACGGCTGAGCTTCGGCTCGCCCCAAACACCCCGCCCGTTGACGCTGTGAAGGTCACTCTGACCAACAGCATTAGGTTAGGTTAGGTTAGGTTAGGTTAGGTTAGGTTAGGTTAGGTTAGGTTAGGTTAGGTTAGGTTAGGTTAGGTTTACTTCGGTGCCTACTGCCTGCTCATCTGCCCCCTTGTAACATAATAAAAAAAAAAAAAAAATTGCAAACTACTTGATGTAGAGATTGAAATTTTCCATGTGAATAGGTCATGCTAAAAACTCATTGTGAAAATTATTTCGAGCCAAATCAACAACTTTTGAAGATTTTTAGCCTTTATCGCGTATCAGATACGAAACCCTTCTTTATGCGCGTCTTGAGACACTCTTGGCCACTTTTATTTTTTACTAGTTCTTACCCGCGAATTCGTCCGCGTAAAATTTGATTAAATTTTTTTGCGTGATGATGTATAGCCTATTGCGTTCATCGATAAATAGGGTATCTAACACTTTAAGAATTTTTCAAACCGGACCAGTAAGTAGCTCCTGAGATAAGCGCGTTCAAGTAAACAACCAAATAAATATATAAATATATATACCGATTGTCTTCCTAATAATTTTTTTTATTAGGAAGACAATCGGTACAAAATCATAAAGGATACATTTATAAATTAGTATAGATGGTACAGATTATCTATATGTTTGTTGGATTTCATTATTTACAAGTTAAATTCTACAACATCTTCTGTTTCTACGTTAAGAAAGTGTAATTTAGATATTTTAACCACATCTATTATTCAATAAAAAAATTGTCTACTATTGAAGTTTTATTTTTAAATGTCAGATACATAATATACCTGAAAGATATATTAATTTAATTATCTGCCACAAATGTTATAGATAACAATCAGGCAGTTTATCAGGAAGTCGTGAAACAGGTCATAAGACTATATATGAATTTAGAAAGTAACATGAGCGTCCAAGCCGCGTACCAAATTGCATATAAGACTAGGCGATGACGTGACGTCAAGTGTTATTTACTGGATTCCTTTGCATGTTTAATTGCAATAAACTGCTTTTTTACTCAACTA
>JANCMC010005340.1:0-48056 GCA_024363005.1 Charaxes varanes
ATAGGGTTATATAGACTCACATTTTTGTTTTAATTAGTGTTTTATTATCTTTTTTGTCTTATTAACAGTTTTGACTAGCTTTTACGTAAGTTGATGGTGTTGTGTACCAACCCAAAGATTTTAAAAGTGACTTCGAATCCCGCATCTACGTAGTGTTTTTATTCTGGTATGTATCTAAATAAAGCTCTTAAAGGTGGGCTGAAAAAAGTAAGGAACCTGGTATAAGAAACATTTATTACTAACCCCCTCAAAAAAAAAAAGAACAAAAATATGTGGCCTTTAGTCCCCAAAAATTTTCGGCGCTTAAACGGCCATAACCGAAATGTCATAAAGTATTAACTTTGATGTCATAACTTTAATTGATGCAAAAATGAAAAAAAAAACGTTCGAGTTCAATGAAGCTTACAGCAAAGAGTATCATAGAGAGTCACTTCATAACAGTAATTACAGACTATATGCAAATAGAACTTAAGTTACGCCCGGATTTTATTGTGGCCTTTAATATATACCACAATTTTCAGCGCATAAAAGGCCATAACCGAAGTGTCATAAATTGTTACGGTAGAAGCGATAAGTTTATTTTATTGCTACAACTAAAAACGAATGGAAAAGGGAATTTTGGCGAGATTATTTAATCAAGTTTACAGTAAAAAATACCATAGAGCTGAAGTTTATAACAATTACATAACAGTAATTACAGGCTATATGCAAACAGAACTTAAAGTTACGCCCGGATTTTATTGTGGCCTTTACGAATCCACAATTTTCGGTGCTAAAAGGGCCATAACCGAAGTGTCTAAAAGTGTTACGGTCGGGGTGATACGTTTATTTAATTGCTGCGAAAATGAAAAAAAAACTATGGCGAGTTCAATGAAGCTTGCATCAAAAGTATCATAGAGGTTCACTTCATAACAATTTTATATAACAATAATTACAGGTTACATGCAAACAGAATTTAATCTTACACTCGGATTCTATTGTGGCCTTTACTATACCACAATTTAATTTTAGCATACCTAAATGCTGATACACGACTTATATACAGCGTTGAAATAGAATTCATATTGATCAAATAGTTGCTTTGCACACACAACGATAACTAGTATTATAATCGTTTTGTATAATGCCTATGTCTATGTGTACGACTATAACGTTTTATGTCTTATATTTATTTCTGTAGGATTTCTTTACGGAAGACAATGACATGCATACTGACACGGACACCTCTTGAGACATTTTTAAGTACCTAAACCTTTAAGTACTTTATTTTCATGACTTTACCAAAGAAGAACTCATTAATTTAGAAAAAAATTACGAATTCTTCAAACGTTTCGCAGTGCTGGCGAAATATTTTTAGAATAATATTTAAACATTACATATATTCGCAACGCAAAGCAATATAATAGAACATGTACATCACACACTTTTTGGTAAGCTGAACATTTCCGTTTTTTTATTAAAGGCACGGCAGTTGACTTATTTTTATTTACCTTTAGTTTGAGTACTTTCCGATGTGATGAAATGTACTGCAAACGGCTGATACCACAGTTATTGGGTATGTTTGTCTTTGACTGTATTTCTTCGATGTCGTTTTCAATATCCTCCAAATTAATGAGCCATGTGAGACATGTCTGCGTGTTCGGCTGTTTGCATACTAGATGTTGCTGAAATTTATGTTACATTTTCATTATATCAATATGTAGAAACATATTATTTATGTTAACACTGGTGTGAGACGTTGATGAGATTACTTCCCTATCGAAAAAATCCCATAGACTACAATTGGCGGTCTTGGGACGAAATGGGACAAAAACCACATAGAAAATAATACATATTATACACCTTATACCTTATTATACACCTTATACCTTATATATACCTTATAGGTTTCGTGCTGTATTATGGCTTTTGTGCCAATTAATTGGTTTCTATGGGAATTTTTCAACAGACTTAGTAGATATTTCGTGCCGAACTGTTTTAAGATTAGACATTATAATTACAAACAAAAAATAAGGGTCCGCAATCGCAAGAAATTTTCTATTCGCTGAATAAAGGAATTGCTGATGTTTTATGTTTTTTTATGGGGAAAATTTAGGTCGGTCGTATAGAATTTTTTGTTCATTATTAGAACATAATTTGATACATTTCGTTTCACTTGCTAGGAGTTTCTAGGGTTCCATAGTGCTGTAAGGACCCTTATAATTTCGCGCAGTGCATTCGCCGTCTGTCCCCTCCTAGGATTTTCAAACTAACAGATGTAGATACAACATGCTAAAAACTCATTAGAAAAATATTTTGAGCGAAATCGAACTAACTTTAGAAGTTATTTAACCTAATACCTTTATAGCGTATTAGATAAGGAACCCACGAATATAAGTGTATTTTAACACACTATTGACCACTTTTTATTTACAATATATTACTGTTATGACAGTGACAAATTTATAATTGTCGTATATACGGTCACATGAATGCAGTAAAATAATTCAAGTTATAATTTACAAACAAACATTTCTTTTTCTGTCATTTATCTGTATAGATTAAAATTCTACTTACTTATTTAAAAATTCTACTTATAAGTGAGATTTATGAATAATAAACTAATTGACTTCCAAGAAATAATTTGTAGAATTAATTTGTCGGTAACAAATACTAGTTTTAAAGTAAAATAGCGATTTTCTTGGAAGTGAATAAATAATTTTTAGGTGTTTCGTTCTTTCTTCGCTTAAATGTTCGAGTTCCGTCTATAAAAAAGTTTCGAAACGATCTTCCTTGAAACTCTACAAAAGCGATGTTTTTTGTTGTCTTTTCTTTTGCCAGGAAATTTCGACAGACTTCTTTAATACGTGAAAGAATCGGGCATTATTTTGCGGAATCCCTAAAAATACAGGAAATCGTGCAAGAATTTTATACAAAAACAGGTATAAATCGATTGAGAAAATGTACATAAACGAAAGTGAAGCCGTTGACACAAGCCTATATCATTTTTATAAATATTCTGCTCGAATTGGAAATCTAAAAATGCTTAAAGGTAATACGTGGGATAATCCCCAGAAACATCCCTTATTCGGCGTCAACATGTTTATTTTTCTGTCTACGTATAAAATAAACTTAACAAAGAGATAAACATATTACATTGAAGTAATATTTATATATAGAGGATCTTTTCAAAATTAATTAAATAGTAACTCACACACATAAATTTCTTAGCTTCATGTAAAACTTTTGTTACTCATCATTTTTTGGCAAAAAACCTACATATTACATTCTAAAAAAAAGTGGCAGTGTAGGGAACACTGGCAGTGAAGGTAAGTGTCAGTGTCCACTAGAAAGGGCGCTTCTATACCTGGGTCACAAGTCCCGGGCGCTGCTATGATTCCTTCCCTGCAACGCTATGGACCTGGCAACCGCACGGTTAATCTATGCAATGCTAAGAAATTTGTATCTGTACACATGTGATATTTTCTATTTGTTTTAATTAATTCGAAATATGTATATTCTTAGTTGTACTTTATTATTTTATAACATATAATTAAGATAGATATATAGCGCACTTAACACTTCATATAAGGAGATAAAAAAGATTGTAATTAATAGAAAAGAGACAATTATTTTTAAAATAGTGCTTCGCTTCTACGTTCGCGTCAATAAAGGTAAACTTTGCAAACGATCTCTCTTGTTCGGAAACTGGGAAATATTCGCAGCTTTTGTTTTTCTTTTATCGGCGAACTCAAGTCCAGTCTTTTGTTTGCGTCGAGAATAAAATTTAAGATTTTTCGTAAATTTCGCGAAGTTAAAACTCCTTTACGCGTTTGTTCGGAGATCACCTGCTTCAAATAACTTTCTTCAATATTTTAAACTTTAGGTTTATTGTATATCATTGTTCTCATATTTATTTCTACATCTATATATAATTAAAGATGCGGTTATTGATACTACGTCTGTGAAGCTTACACAGTCAATAGTTTTTTTTTAATTCTTGCCACGGTTAAACAACGCTTTTAAATAATGTAAATTAAATGCTCTGTATCAATAAAGCTTTAACAGTAAAAGGGCGGACTTAAATCCATAATTAACTTTGCATAAATCCGTAATTTGCATAATGCTGGATTCCACTTTGTGCAATTCACTTGAAGAGCATCGATAATTCAACCGTGGAACATTGATGCTTTAAGAAAAGACCATACTCATTGCTCGAAGGGCGGCAATGCATCTGCGAGCCATCTGGTGCAATAGGTGTCCATGGGCGTCGGTAGTCACTCAGGTGAACCGCCTGATCGTTTACTAC
Source organism: Charaxes varanes (assembly GCA_024363005.1). Taxonomy (NCBI): domain Eukaryota; kingdom Metazoa; phylum Arthropoda; class Insecta; order Lepidoptera; family Nymphalidae; genus Charaxes; species Charaxes varanes. The sequence continues at coordinate 4,289 of JANCMC010005340.1, forward strand.
CTTTTATATACTTATATTATTAAAAAAATTCACGACTCGTAAAAAAAAGTGTATCTATAAATCCATTTTAGGTGAGTAACCCACAACGTACTGCCAGACAACAAAACTGCTGATTATAAATTGAATTAGTACATATTTGAGACAAGCTCGCACTTCACGGCCCGTGCCCTATTTCGGGTGGTTGGAAATCCTTTGTCTCATTACCTAATCTAAAATTTCTCACGCGCCCTTCGAATTCTACCCTAAATACCTCTCATTGTGATCCTAGGGATTGGCTTAATGAAATCCTAAACTTTAAAACAAATACGTAATATAACAGACTCCAAGAATAATCTAATTTCTTTCAATTTCAAAATGTTTGGATTCTTTTTAAATAGGAAAGAATATTGAGAACAATTTAAGGTATGAGGTATATTATCTTTACAGCACCAGTTAATTTTTTTTTAAGCCACGTCGATAGGCCAGGCGGAGACCTAACCTTGCTTTGCCGTGAAAGTGTTACGTCACAAGTCTGTAAGGATCTGTGGAGAAAGACACTAAACGCTCGTCTTTAATTCACATTAATATATACAAATATTCTTAAATATAATTCATAATTATTAACATTGGATTACATACAGAATTTTATATCAATCCTAGTACCAGGGACAAGGAATAACAAAAAAATCATCACGCATGCGTATTACCTAAATCTAATTTCAAAATCAAATGTTTTTTTATTATATGACAGGTCATATATATATCAGGATATATAATCAGATCGACCATGGTGTGCATGTTCATCTAGCCTACCATGGTTGATGCGTTCTTCCGATCGGCCAGGTAGAGGTTTGTACCTTACGGAATTCTGTCCGTCCTACATCCGTTGCTCTTTCGAGGGTAAAAATTCAAATAATTTGCACTATGTAGAGATATAGGATACTAATTTGATGTATTAAACCAAAATTGTAATTCAATATGTTTTAAACAGCAGCCAAAGATTTTCTTTCTGAATTATTTCGGTGACCCAACCCTTTTGAACCAGTGAGAGACATGATATCTTTTGACTATTCAAAAGAACTTTTAAAAGGTTATATAAAAGAGGCTTCATTTGAATTTAAATTTATATGTTCTCTATGGGTCTGCTAGTCGCACAAAAATCTGTTACCAAATGCCTAGTCCATTTTCTAATTTGTAAAAGTTCCCTATAAGTTACTTTCTCCTAACCTAACATTAATAGTTAGTAAAAGTTACAAAGGTATAGGGGCTTAATGTGAATGAGCTTTGGAAAGCTCTGAGGGCTTTTCTAATACTTTTCGAGGTTAACTGAACTTCAATTACCTAACTTTAGATGATATGTATTATTATAGTATGTCGCGACTCGTGTGTACTTACTTCATATAACTAAAAAGCGTTAAAATAAAATTAAAAATACTACTTAGGCTGACCTTGAATGTTTATGTAAAGCAACATTAGAATATAATAATATTTTTTATATTATTTATAACCTTCATAGTCTAAGCAATTTAGTTATTGACACAGAAATAAGTCCTGACCTCTAAAAATAAATACTAGTGTGTAATGTGTATTTTGATCAAAGTATAATAACCTTTGTTATTACCTGTAACATTAGCTGTCTGCTTCTAGCATAACTCCTATGTTAATATTAGGAGGTTACTACACTTAAAAAGTTATCATATTGTTATGTGTATAAGATTACATTAATTAAATAAGCAATGTCCCAAGTAAGCTAATTAGGGCTGGTGGAACCTGATCGCGATGTGAACACGCGCCCTGGCTTAGCGAGCGATGTGAGAGGATTTGTTGCGTAAGCTACTTTTACAGACAACTGGAACTTTTCCTTTGCCTAGTGATGGTGTAGGTTGTCCATCGATATTTAAATTTAATAATGAAATCTATGATGTTAATAAGTGAGATCGATTTATTTTTGCGTGAGTGAAATATCCTAAGTGGAAAAGTAATTCCACTCTACGATGCCATCTGCAAAGATTTTTTGGCCCCGTGTATAGTGTTACCAGAGTGCTTCCTTCCAAGAACACTGCATATCATCAGGTTGATCGTATACTTATTTGCCACCTTTCTTTTCGAAAATTCATTTTTTCCATTTTAAGTGAGGTGGCTGTGTAAATTGTAACCTTTTAACAAATTTATTGTTTTTCAATTTCCTTTTCATTGCAAGTTAGCACTCGACGTATAAATAAATCATATTTACCTAAATTTAAATCATTGTCATCAAAATTAATATTTCGTTTTACATTTATCGATAGCTACACGGGTACATTTCTATTCCACATTTTACGCAGTTTTATGAAACGTAAAGTCATTCAAATATACAAAGCTTTTTTACTCAAGATACTTATAAAGTCTAAGGGCATCGGTCATACATTGTTACATGACAGAGTTTTCTCAGTGAATATTTATACCTTTATGTCCTGTTCTGTCTGTGAAATATTAACAATAAATGACGTTATAACTTTTTAAATAAATTCAGTTGACACATACAGTCTGTTGCTCGTATCGTTTGTTCATAGATTGGGGGGTAAAGAAAATAGGCTGTTCGCTTGATGATAATTGACTACCGATGCTTTTAGATGAGTAGGACATCATTTTGTTAATTACTGAGCTATTTAAATGAGCTTCCTCTGCAACGCGATGGACCCGGCACCCGCACGGCGAATCCATGGAATGCTAAGAAATTCGTCTCGTCTCAATTAATGACACTGAGTAATATTAGTTATGGGGGTTTTGAGGATGAGGATAGACAGCAGTCGGCCATCTTAACTGACCTCACAGCTACATCTTCCGCAGTTTAAGTGGACTCTGGTACTAGACCAGTATAATGTTAGGTAGAAATCTCATTTAGTGTTGTGTGTGTGACCTTTACATATGAGGTTTAATTAATGATGATATGCCATGGTTTCGCTAAATATTTTCTGAACTGTTAAATACAGTGTGTTGATATGCCTTGGCTGACTGAGAAATTTTATCTACTTAATTTTCAATTCTTTTCCAACCAAGATTTAATCAATTTATGAGATTTTTATTTTTTAATTTACAGGTAATGCCAGCAGTGGTAATCAGGCAGCGAAAACCATTCAGAAGGCGGGACGGGGTGTTTATATATTTTGAAGATAACGCGGGCGTCATAGTGAATAACAAAGGAGAAATGAAGGGTTCCGCCATCACCGGTCCCGTAGCTAAAGAGTGTGCAGATCTGTGGCCCCGTATCGCATCAAATGCGAGCTCCATAGCTTGAAATTAATATACGGCTAAGACAATATTTGTGTTTCATTTGTACTTTTGAAATTGACCACCTAAAATCTGCAACTTCCTTTAATTTATGAGATGCATCATTGTCCACTATTTGAATGAGTTGTGTTTCCAATAAATTTTCTAGAATATATTAAGTAAACTTCTCATCAAAAAAATCGAAACTATCGTTTTTTTACATATATTCTAACTGTACACATTCTTCTGATAATCCTTATGCCAGAATCATCTTGACATCTTTTGAATGATCATTTCAATGATCATGTAGTGTGGCCGGGGACTTTGTTTAGCTGCGTAAAGAGACGAATTTCTTAGCATTCCATGGATTCACCGTGCGGGTGCCGGGTCCATCGCGTTGCAGAGGAAGGAAACTTGTAGTGGCTAATAGATTGGTACTACTTCCGGCAAATTGCACTTTCGCACACCAATGTACTTTGGCTGTCAAATTTAATGTTTTGAATGTCAATTTAAGTTCGGTGGTTATGCATTGTTAAGTATTTGGCTCTTTTTGATATCGTTTATATAATATACGACTTTCACAATTACGCTTTGAGATCATCCAATACGTGTGTGCGTAAATGGTGTAAAACGTATGACATTGTTAAGTGTGCATTTTTATTTTAAAAATTTAAGATATTCATATTGGATATTATTAATTATGCCAAATTTCTTTATTATATACTCCTCCGTTGGCACAATTTTCGTAAAACGGTACCTCAAGTTTTCGCTTCACGGTTTATTATATAAATTCGATGTGTGTCGGTGTGGATGCGATTGTATATGTGTGTGTGTGTGTGTGTGTGTGTGTTAATTCGTGTTTTTGTGTAGATCTTTAATTAATATGATTATAGAACTAATATTAGTAACATAACGGTCCAATAGACTATCCAATCTAGCTGTACAGACGTTCAGTCCGGCTGTCAGGAGTTACAACTGACATATCTCGTGACCGCAGGACTTGGGTAAATCCTGCAAGTTTTCAGCTTAGTTCAGCTGTCGATTTGTTTCACTGATTGAGGTTTTTCACACTCATTCGTGATCAATCGTGCCGTAAATACATTTATTTATGTATAAAAGCGCGGGGCATACGACGATGAAATTTGCCAAGAAGGTTGTTTATAAATAGCAGGCATCCGTTAAGAAAGGAATTTTCAATAGGTCCAGATTAAGGCCTAAAGGGTCTCGCAATTTTGCGCATTAAAAGTTGTGGACAACAGTTAGGTTTCGTTATAGTACTTGGGTAAAATATTTGGTGGATAAACCAAGTAACCCTTGGACAGTTGTACCATCTGAAGGATCACAGATGCAGTGCTAGCCTATATGACAAAAAGAGTCGTTTTGTAAAAACTAAAAGAGCGGCTAACAAATTTCTTGATGCCGACAAAAAATTTCAACACTGGGGAGTCTAGAATCATGTACCGAAACCATGGGATGCGTATCCGGTACGATGTCAGATACACCCTGTATATTAGAATCTCGCGTCACAATGTTAGTTACCGTAACTCCTCCGAAACGGCTTGACCGATTTTTATGAAGTTTTATGTACATATTCACTAGGTCTGAGAATCGGCTACTATGTGTTTTTTATACTCCTAAGTGATAAGGGCGGCCCACGCGAACGAAGTCGCTCGACACAGCTTGTATGTATATATATATTTTGTTATAAAAACGCTACTTTCTGCAGAGATGCTAAATTCTTTGGCAGTAGTAGATACTTGAGAACATTATAAACCTGTTTTTAAAATTTCTCGTCATGCCTCTTACGACTTAAATCTAATTTAAACTAATTATAGCCCCTAATGCGATGCGTTAAGAATATTATTTATTTCTTTGGAATACGTTTCGTATGCAGTCTTTTATTCAGATTTTATGTTATTCGACCATCGAAAGGACCTTTTTATAGCCAATTTAAATAAAACATTCAATTTGTGTCTTCGAACTAAATTTTTAAGCTAATAAATGCTCAGAAAACAAGTCGGGTCTCGTAACAGGAGATTGCCTATTTGGGTGTTGCTTTTTTTTTGGGGGGGGGGGGGGGTTAGGTTTTTGGCGCGATATTTTCCTCGTCGAGAGTCACGTTGTATTTCCTTTTGAGGTCGTACATGAACTCTTGTTTCAGGAGTGCCAGGCATCTGAAAATCAAAAATTTACAAATTTTAATTAAAAAAAACCATTTTAAAAATCTTTAAATTCAAATGTAGATAAACTAAACGCAAAGTACTAGTCAAAACGAATCTAACGAGCCCAAACTCGATGCGGTTATAACGTTTTATAGCGGCGTTCCTATGGCCACCTTCCAAGCTTAGGGACCTTCAAGAAAAGAGCATACTCATTTCTCAAAGGCCGGCAACGCATCTGCGGCCCTCTGGTGTTGCAGTCCACTTCACGCCGATCTCATGTGAGAAAGAGGTACTGGTACCCGGACGCGCCGGTCCAATTCGGCTACAAGCATGGCCCTACCTCTAATTAATTCTCTCACGACTGATATAACACACTAGTATTGACCCACCCACTGTTGACGATGCCTTCCCTAACAAGGTCGGGTATTTGAAAATCCAGTGTTAGAATTGACCACCCATCTATCACCCGGCCGCGGTAAAAATTGCTTAACCCAGCGATCGACTCAGATAATCAAAATCAATAATATTATTATTGAAAAATATATGTTCAAGTCCACAAATCACGGGTTTATAAGGATAATAGAGAATATAACTCGCAGTGACGTAATTGTGCGTTACTTTCGGAACCCCCACAATCGCTCACGACTAATTAACACAGTGGTATTGACCCACCCACTGTTGAAGATGCCTTCCCTAACAAGGCCGGGTATTTGAAAACCCAGTGTTAGAATTGACCACCCATCTATCACCTGGCCGCGGTAAAAATTGCTTAACCCAGCGATCGACTCAAATATCAAAATCAATAATATTATTATATGTTGAAGTCCACAAATCACGGGTTTATAAGGATGATAGAGAATTTAACTCGCAGTGACGTAATTGTTCTTTGCAACTGAAAATGCACCCGTAGATCTGTAATTGCAGCAGCGGCGAGCTTCGCAAACTTTATTCGCTGACAAAAGTGATTTATTTTAGTTTCAGTTTCCTTACTCAAGATCCGGTTTGTGGTTACTTCTTAATTTCCTCATGGACGCTGTTCTAGATCTGGGGAACGTTTATTTTGATAATTTATTACTATCTCTAGATACATCTTCTTCCTAGCGTTATCCCGATTGAGTAACAGGATCCGCTTATATTGCAGAGGATGGGCTATGGGGCGAGTCAAAATGACCGAATGCTGTATGACGTCATCTCCGGAATCCCCACAATGTCACGACTTATATCACTCAGTGACGTTATGGGTCATCTATAAATGACGTCACTACAATGGCCGTTGTGTACGCATTCATTTACAAATTTGTGTTTGAATTTTGATACGTTTCTGATAAACTATGGGATTTTTTTTTAATTCGAAGTATTAGATTTTTATACTAGCAGGCATACAAGAGTTTGTCCTGTTATTATTGGTAGGTGGTGTGTTTTGTCTTCTTTGGCATCTCCTTCCTGGCGTGATCTGGATCTAGTACTAGAGCCCGCTTAAATTAAAGTTGTCCATGACGTCATCACCGGACCCTTACAATGTCTACAATAACTCAGTGACACTAATCTGAAGCCACTGTTTTACGCGCCTTCCCAAACACGAAGAAGGTCAGATATTTTGAAAACTATTGTTAGACTGGGTCACCCATCCATCACCCGGTTACGGCAATAACTGCTTAACCTAACGATCGACTCAAACGTCGGCTACTGATTAAACTACGACCTTCTCAACTGGGAAATAGTGTGATTTAGTATAAATATGTAAAATTTCGATCCATAAAAAGTCATTATACGTTATTAGGTGAATGATGAAAGTAGTAGAGAAATTATCATCTGTTAACCATTTAATAGATATAAATGGATGACAGATAATAATTTCTGGTTTTTGGTATTCTTTGTCAGAGTATTGAATATTTCGCTTAAAAATATGTTTCTACCAACTACGCAGAAATGTTATCATTAATCACTACATAAAAAAGGACACTTTTCTGATTAGAACCAAAATATTGCTGTAATGTTGTATGAAATTTCATTACGGGCAGTGTTTTTCATTACAGCGCTATTTTTTATTTTAATATTAATTTAATATAGAGGTTTAATGTCCCCCATTAAATTTCATATAAAGTGTATGTATGCGTTGGATCAAAAAAATACTTGCTGAAAATAAAAACCAACCGAATAAATTCCAAAAAACGAAACAAATGACGCGCATACTATATCATTGTTAAAAAATGGAAATAGAGAAAAATGTAGTTGAAAGAATTTTACTTTACACACTTTGCTGAAGAGGTTTTCGATATTACATTTGTTTTAGATTACTCAGGTACTAAGAGAATTGGATAGAGCAATAAAATTAACTAGAGATCGCCTGATGGTCGAAAGTTGGCCACTAATCTTAGAATCTTGTAGTAAAATCTAAACACGTATGTGTATAATGGTAAATAGTTTTGCATTGTTGTGCGTGAGGTTTTATTTTAATAATTGAATGTATTAATGATGTATATTTTATAAAAATATTAACGTTCCCATTTCATCAAAATACAAAATACTTTTCTTTAAACTTAATCTAACAAAGATTTTGGGGTTTGAGTATATATGTATATATCTGTGATAGAGGGTCTTGCTCTTCCGGAGTACAATTTATAATGTTTAATTAAGGTATTTTAAATTATATATGTATATCTTAAGTGTGTGTGTGTGTGCGCGTGTGTATTTGAGTGAGTATATGTGTGTGTTATATTAATTAGGATTACTGAGGAATATTTTTCTCGCATTTATATGACTTCAGATGATGTAAATTTAAGATTTCTTAGATTAGATTTAGATTAGATAAACTATACTTTAACCAAATTTCATACTTTGCAATGTTTGTAAAACATACCGAAGGTTTTTGCGTCACGTTTTAATATATAGACACTGGTCGGCTCTACAATCATAATGTTCTTGTTTTAAGATGCTGCGCAACAACGTGCAATTTTGGATGCTATGGGATGGGTTGAGCACTTCTCCTGTGTCAGATTCCGTAGACGCACGAATGAACGCACCTTTGTTAGAATTACCGTAAGTGAACTATAAAAAGTCAGGATTTCAAAATCTCTGATCTCATCGGCGTTTCGGAAGGCATGTAAAATGGCGGGTCCCGATGACTGTCACTGAGTAATATTAGACATAAGGTTGTAGAGATCGTGGGGGTTTCGAGGATGACATCAGATGACAACAGGTCATCTTAACTCGCCCCACAGCCACTTCCTCTGCAATTTAAGCGGAACCTGGGACTACACGGAATATCGGCGGGTAGATGATAAAAATATTGTCGTTCGACGTTCATACATACTTAACAGCCAAATTATGTTAAGAAAATTTTAATATTGACTTCACTAATCACTTCTAACATTAGATGTTGATTTGTTTTAAACGAGAGGCCTGGAACGAATTTTCGAACCGAAGTAACTGGACGAATCGACTTTACTTAGGATGAACGTGTTCGTATTAGGCCCACAGGAGGCATGTCTTAATCGTGTCAGGCTTTTAAACAATGCTAATGCAACCCGCGTTGACGCTTAGAAGGGTCCACTGCGGGCCTAGGAGGAAATTTTCATCCCAAATGAAGTCAGTTGACTTACTTCGAAAAGTTACTAGACCCTCAGAACATACACCATTTTCCGTGATAGACACGATAATACCGCCACACTTCTATTTCGCACTTTTGATGAGGCTCGAGCACGTAGGAATGTCCCACCGGCGTTCGAAAGTTATAATTTCACTGGAACACCTGCAGTGAGTGTGGACCTGCAGTGCACACTTGCGGACTATAGCAAACGGAATAAATTGCACCATGCGGGCCCACCTCGATATCGTTAATTTTCTTATCAAATATAATTAACGTCTCGCTGTAGTGGTCAAGAGTGTGCCGACTAGCTCATATTCATGACTCCACCTAGCATTATTGCAATGAACTTTTAATTCAATTGTTCTGTGTGTTAAGTCGGTTTATATAAATATTTTGATTATCTATCGCCATCATTCCTCTGGTCTCGTGACGTTCTGGTTGACTCTTTAGAAGACTCATATTTTTTTACACAAACTTGACTTAATACACTTATGTTATAAACACTATAGCTGCAAGTAACCATAGTCTCCGCCTGGCTCTTCAAAAATATTCGGTGTCTCTTTAATAGATTTGAATTATCATTACATGATAATTTAATTTTTGGACATATAATGATAATTAATTATCTATAACCCTGCAGCCTATTACTTAAACGTGACTTGATCTACGATATTCTCAAATTTACGTGTGGTATTAGTCGTGAGATTGCGGTAATTCCGGGGTTGACGTCAAACGGCAGTCCGTCATCTTAATTCGCCCACAAATGTGTCTGTGGGTCGAATTAAGTTGTTCGTTTGCAATCTCAGCGGACCTTTGTCTATAATTCATGGGTCTTCTGGCATAACGTTAGGAAGAAGAATAAGATTAAATATATTTTCTCCCATATTCAGAACACAGATATATCTGTGGTGAAGCTGTCGGCGGAGGCTGCCCCCGCGGACCTCCCCCCGCCCGGCGACATCTCTCATCCGCCCGTCAAAGTTGGCATGACGGTGTACGCCATGAAAAACGCTTTCGGCACTTGGCTCCGAGCCAAAATTGTCGAGATCCAGCCAAAATCATCGGTAAGTAATAACTTAAGATTTTGAAAGATAGTTACTTATTTGTTTAAATACCAATTTGGGAGGAGGTCGTGGCCTAATCAGTGGTCGGCGTTTCAGTCGAGTTGGTTAAGCTGCTATGGCTGCGACCGGGTGCTAGATGGGTGACCCATTCTAGCACTGGTTTATATATGATATCCCACCTCCTCCCTGTTTCGGAAGGCGCATAAAACAGTGCGATCCGATAAATGTTACTTTGTGATATAAGTCGTAAGGTTGTAAAGATCATGGGGGTTCCGAGGATGACGTCAAATGGCAGTCGGTACTGACCCTGGTACTTATACGGGATAACGCTAGGAAGAAAAGGATAACATATAAGATACTTCTTTCTTGGCAAAACAATTTGAGTCAAATTTAGAAGGTCATGTGTACGGAGTCATAATGCTAGTAATTATTAGTAATAAATACCCTAATAAACAATTGGGATAATCTCATAGTGATCTGTTGCAATGATGCATAAGATACTAAATATCACTGTGTTTCAGGTGAACCCATTTACCTTGTGCCGCGTGAGATTTGAACATAAAGTGACGAAAAATCCCTTCAAAACCCTCCAAGCGAGGTGTTTGGCTTATTTTGAACCACCCGAGCTTTCTCACATGATATCGTCGTGAAGTGGCGGCAATGTTGTCACGTCGGATGGTGGTGTTGTTATCGCGTTTCGTTCGGTTTGCAAGACTTACCGGTGGCCTAAACTCGTCATTAAGGGCCGAAAGCGCATTTGCTGGCCTTCTGGTCGTGCAGATGTCCATAGGCGTCAGTAGGCACTTAGGTTCCTGCTACCTGCTCATTTGCCTCCTTGTAACATAAAAAAAAAGATAATATACAATATATAAATGACTAGCAGTGCCCGCGATTTCGTCCGCGTAAAATTAGGTAACAAAAAATAGATTCTATTTCAATTTTAAAATAATATATTATATTAATATAGTAAGAATTGAACTCAGGGTCAGGACCTTTTGTTTTTTAGAATATTTTAATAATGGATATTGGACTTATAACGCCATCTGTTGTCTTTCCTACGAAAAAATTAAATAGAGTACTAATTCAAAAAAATCACATATGTCAATTAGGTGATGTAAGGTGAATATTCTAAAGACAAATATGCGAATCACTTTCAATCACAAATAATATTTATTCAGGAGATTGATCTTATGATTTTATGCTAGCATTTAATGATAGACTTACTATTAAAAATGTAACACTTGACACTGACAGTATATTTTGAGACAAATTGCCAATATCATCATGACAATTGACATTTAACTAACAGCTGACCGGTTACTGTAGCAAAAGAAACAAAAAAAAGTATTACTTTTAAGATAAGCAGTTCTTTGTAATTGTACGTAGTTTAATTAACCAGTTACCAAAAAACAGTTTCCCTTATCTCGTTCTTATTAGTGATTACGCCTCTCAGAGCATACGTGTCGCAAAATGGAATATACAAACAAGGTAAAAAAAGACTTTAAAAGTAATATTTAGATTTTCTTTATAATTAATAGTATGTTAACTATTTTTTCTGTTTTTAAATCTTCCAGAATTTCCCACCTTTAAAAAATGATAGGTTATTGAAAGCGGCGTGTGGCAAAGAAGACCGGAAGCGGAGGTTTTAAATTTGATTCAAAATATCACAGTCGGAAACGAAACCTAAACCGGAATTCGAAGCGGATACCCACGACCCCTGGAGCAGAAGGCAGGGTCACTGCCCACTGCGCCAACGGGCCAGCCTAAAAGTATCTACGATATGGTTAGAAACTTTCACACAAACGACTGTTCGAACGCGAAAACCTTTGCGTTTGTTCTTTCTTTATCAGAAAAAAAAACTAAAAAGTGATTTCTATGGGTCTTGTAGCATATGTGTGAGTGCTTTCGTGTTTAATTAGAATTACAAAAGTGTGTGTGCCCTATGTAAAAAATGTTTAATGTACAATACGGTTTGGAGTCAAATCAATCTGGGAAAGCATTGAGTGGTCTAACGAAGTGTAATTCTAGTGTAAACACTCGGATGGAAATCAGTTAGCGCGATGACTGGGGCTCTATCAAATGTCGGCCGCTCTCATGGTGGACGCTGTTATGCGTTATGTAGCCAATACAGTTTATGAATATTTGTTTTCCACAGAACTAAAATCTACGCAGATTTATACAAAAAGAATAACATAAGTAACGTTCCAATTTCAATAAAGTACGAAATTCTCATACGGAAAACTAGAAAAATGCAGAAGACCTGATCATACAGAGAAACGGTTAAAATAGAATACAGCTTGAAACAGAAATGTAAAACAATGACAAACGTTACGTACAGTTAAGGCAGTTATTAGTAACATTTGATTATGATCATTTTATTTTTGTGAAAAACCTTATGGTAAAGAAACACTAAAGCAGTTTCAAATATTAAAGCAAAAACGATGAAACGCAAAAGTAATCACATTATATATATACAATACGCATAAAGTAACCATAGGAAAAGATTCATAAACGACAGCATTAACAGAAGACTTCTAGATGTCTTTCTCTTTTTTTAAATAACAATGCTCTTTAAGAGTTTAAATTACTAATATTAGTGACATTGGAATCTCCCTTGAATTAGCACGATTGTGGGGTTCCGAGGATGACGTCAGATGGCAATCGGTTATCTTAACTCGCCCCACAGCCACATCCTCTACAATCTAAGTGGGCCCTGGTATTTAACCGGGATAACGCTAGGAAGAAGATATTTAGGCTTCCGATCTCAACAGACCATGAAAGTGTGACGTTCCACGTTTATTAGTGTGGTGGGCATGTCCATCATGCCCACTGCAGTGGATCCGTGCCTGTTGACATCTTATTTTCGTTAACTCACGAAACCTATAGTAAAAGTAAGGTTCATTCGACTTGGAACTTGTATTACACGACTGTCAAATATAGCTTTTAAACGACCTTCGTTAATTCATCTAGCAAAGTCTTGACAACTAGCCATAAAAAAATGGATATGTTAAAATTCTTGAATATTTTTGTTAATGTAGTCATTGTTTTGTCTAACTCACCATGGAAATACGACGAGACGAGACCAGTCTACAGCTATGAAATTATAGTCCCCTGCTTGTAGAAATGCTGCAAAAGTTTACGTTAATAACATGTATTTTAGGGTACACTTATAGGATCACTTCGTTGTTCATCTGTCTGTTTGTCAAGACGCCTTTTCTCAGTTCCGCGTAAGCCGAAGTAAAGTAGAACATTGCTCGATAAAAAAGCGTCGCGTTATAAAAGCGCTGCCGTGTAAACTGAAACTTGGATATCCATATGTTCTATTTGAACGCTTTTTAAACGCACGTTAAAAAATCTCTCGCGCTAATGAGGGCTTAATGTTACATTTACCATACAGTCGTAAAGGAAATGAATACGGCATATATACCTATTTTTGTTGATTTTCGTTGACCTAAAATTATAAAACTCTTAAATCATTAATTTATAGTTACATCACAAAAAGAAATTGCGGTGACTTTGCCCCATTAAAAGAAGCCTTCTGCAAGGTGTTAATCTCAAAATAACGTGGTAAAGTATTATGTGATGGTACGGAACCTTCTGTGGGGGAAAATAGCTCGAACTTGCCCGGTTTATTTTATACGATGTCGATAGAAACTTCTAGAGAATACAATAACAGTATAATACATAATTATTGTAATTATACTGTATTATTATAATTTATTATTCTAAATATACTTTACCGTTTTTCAACATAGTTGTGCTTGCCCCAGTCGCGGACTCGGAAAATCCAAACAAATAAATAATGGTTGGTCTAGTCCTGTTGAATCGTGTCTGCGACAGCCAAGTATAGTTTCCAGGCAGGATCAACTCATAGTAAATTGGGTTGGACCTTGAAAAAGAAAAGGAAAGAATGAAACATTACTGGCTTGATGGTGTCAAGGCATTAAATAACTTTTTCCAACTATGAAAGATCACTATAAAATATATAAGTATATTAGCGAATTCGACAATCATTGTCTTGCTCGATATATGGTCAGAATAAAGGTAGAATATCAACGCCATCTATTGCTCAGTACTCCAAAACAGCGACCATCTGCATCTTATGGTTTTTATTAAATTATCTTTATTTTCAACCTTTCCAGAAGTAAGATAAATAAATCAAAACAGGAGTCAAATTATAGGCCCAACTGTTTTTAATTTACAATAAGAAACGTACATAATATACGCCACATACCGATGGTAGCGCCACTTATCGGATCTAATTGCTTTTTCAAGCCATTTATGTACCCCTTGAAATATACACAGAAATTCAACCTAGTCGGTTTAGGACAAGTAGGTAGGTAGTAAAGAATGACAGAGGCTTATAAAGTCAATTTTTTGTATATAAAGATTAAAGCGAAACTTGCTTACTTACTTGGATGCAAAAAACTGTTGAAAATATTCTCTGAGTAGGAGGGAATTTCTAATTAAAGTCATGCCCTAAGTATCTGAGTATACTTAAAAGATAAAATTACCTCGTAAAAAGTTTATATTGAATATCAATGCTGTCATCCCTTTGGCAGCAGCTATCACAGTCGCCCACCGGCGCAGGCATAAAACATACTTGGGATATACCTGTAAAAAACACACTTTATAATGCCTTTTGGAAGTTTACGGACGATATTAAGTTTGGTTGTCTATGTGGTGCGATGCTTACGATGTACGATCTCATATAGTGCCCTGTGTGCCCTAACTCTTACACACAGAAGGATCTAACGGCTGCATCAGATAGAGCGGGTTATGTGACCACTTTCTGGGCTACTGAAAACAATTAAATTTATGAAGTTTGCTATTGAAACGATAAGAAGAAAAATGCTTTTTGTTGCTGACTAGTTAATAATTCTATACAAACAATGGAAATAAGACGTCATCATTGGATTTAAAGCAGATCAAGATGCCGATTGTAAACCAAAGCTGAATTATGAAATGGTGATAGCAAAAAAATTACCGGACTAAATTTGTTACGGGCCCTTCTCAGTGCTGGGCGCGTCGGAACGCTTATAAACTTAGCTACAAGTCCCATTTTCTATCACCAAAATATTACACATCTTTTAAAAAAAATATGCTAAACAATGACTTTCAAAAGTGTTTGTTAAAACCTAAATGAACAAACTAATTTTGAATTTGAATATAATAATATGATGCTTATTTATATTATTCTTTGAAAGAAAAGCTTGAAATATTTGCTTTCTTTATTCTCCATCGTACATTCGAGTAAAATGCGAAAATTTATTGTAACAATGTAAAATATAGTTTTGCTGTTACGCTCGTGATTATGAATAATGAACAATTGAAAATAACTGAAAAACAAATTTTTATCATAAAATGTGTATAAGTTAGCGTATCGTGTACACAGTATTATATTAAGATTTTTCGTCAAACTACGCAATATTTTTATCAGTAGTTACTATGTAACCTATCAGAACCTTTCTGCTTAGAACCAAAACGGTGCAGTCATGTCGGATGAAATTTCATAACCATACTGCTTTTTTAATGTCATATAAATTTACCACAAAGGTTTAATGTCTCTCATTAAGTTTCCTATAAAATGTATGCATTGGATCAAAAAGATACTGGCTGACAATAAAAATCGACCGAATAGATTTTGAAAAAAAATACAAATGGCGCGCGTTCTATAACATCATAAAACTTTGATACTACATATATAGCAAGAAAGGTTTGAAAACTGAACATAGACAGAGATGTAGTAGAAAAAAAGTAGATTACGTACCTTGCTTGAGTGAGTAATTAATGCACTTGTGTATTTCAGTGCAATAATCTACTAGATTACCTATGTTATAGGTTATCTGTACAAATCTATTCAATGTTATTTATTTGCAGTTGTAATTTACATAATAAACAGTAGATGCCAATGTATCAAGAGTGCAAATAATATTCTCTACAAAGGTTAAATATTGCTAGATGAGGCTTTACCGCTAGCCCTTGTTATATATGCCAAGGTTAGAATAACAATTAGGTAAATGTAAAGCTTATATTTAATAACTTAATATATAAGACAATATGGCCGCCGAAGACCAGGTAGACTGAGGAAGAGGTGGCGTGATGATTCGGACGCCTTTGCGGGAGAAGAGTAGATTAGGTTAGCTCTGGATTGAGGAGAGTGGTCTAAGAAAGGGGAGGCCTTTGACCAGAACTGGGACATTACAAACTATATTTAAAAAAAAATACATAAAAAAAATGAGACAAACTTAATTTTTACTTTAATAAAAATCGGCTAATATTAAACCTAATTACCAAAAGTATAACTTGAATTTTGGCACAAATTAAAGTATTTACTAATATTTATTTTTTTATACAAACGGACGAGCGAATGATCACCTGTTACGTAACTACAAAAGCCCACAGACTTTCATTACGGAAGATGCATCATTACTTTCCATAAACGATGAAAAGAAGGGGCGGGGTAGGTAATATGTTGGATAGAAGTATCGTTATTTTTAAAGTTACAAACTCGTAACTAATCTTTTGTTCTTTTTGATTAGATATTCATTTATAAGATATTAAAAAGTTTGTAAAAATTTCACCGATTTGGACGGAACCTTCAGAGGCCGATAAATGATTGTAAAAGAAATAATATAGGGTACCTTAATTATGCCACACGACGTGCGGTAACACAAAAGAAAAGTATTTGTGCATAACAAGTGTCTGTTACAATATGAGACAGGCATTAAGCTGTCTACCTTAGGAACAAACGTAATAAAAATAGTCCTATATATTTATTATTAGCTGTGCCCGCGACTTTCTCCGCGTAAAGTTAGGTAAAAAAATAGATTCAATTTTAGCGTGATGTTATGTAGCCTGTAGCCTTCCTCGATAAATGGGCTGTCCAACACTGATGGAATTTTTCAAATTGTACGAGTAGTTCCTAAGATTAGCGCGTTCAAGTAAACAAACAAACTTTTCAGCTTTATATATTACTTGCGGATACTATTAAATGTTAAAATATAACGTCTATCTATTGTTCGCTCACCGCACCTACCGCCAGCTCCGGCTCCGTATATTAAATCTCTCATATTTCCTAAGATATTAATTTTAAATTTTAAAATGTGCATCGTATCTGGCATATTCAAATTGATAGGGATTAACACGAGAGTATTTAAAATAACTTCGTAAGTAGTTCACTTTTTTTTGTAATATGTAAAATGTAAAAAGGGTTCTTGTGGGTTATACATAGGAGATAGATATATGCCATTGTGGGCTTTGTCATAGATCTTTTTAAGATCTACAATTCCGTAATATATTAGTTTGACCTACCTCGTAAGGTTTAGCTAGCTTACGAAATGTAAGCGCAAAAAATTACGTTTTTCTACAACATCACGTTACCAATCAATGAAATTCTCGGCTTTAATGCACTACAATATATATGTATTGTACATGTAAACCTTTCTTGTGAATCACTCTATCTATTGGTGAAAACCGCATATTAATTCGTTCAGTAGTTTTTTAGCTTTTCGCGGACAGACAGATAGACGCGGCGTGGGAATTTCTTTAAATTTATTTATATTTTATTTATTTTTTGAGGGGAGATTAATTCCAACTTTAATATTAATTATTGGTTGGGGGCATATGCTTTTCAACTAAGCCATGGCATCCTTACGGCGAGGCCTAATGGTTAATAAAAAATGCAGTAAACTTCTTCAACGGAGGGAAAAGAAAACTTTCCATTTTATTATACGTTCCATTTTACGCAATCCATTGCCGCGAATGTAAAACGTTCCTTTCACGCAAATCATTGCCATGTAAAACTCTTCACGGGTGGTCGCTAGTCTGATTATTTTTATCACTTGTTTTGAATGGAATGATGATGGGTTTATGATGGATTTATTGTTTTATCTGCTTAACGTTCCATTTTGTGAGATTATCCTATTGGAAGAGCTTTCAAAACAAATGGCCCATTACATTTCATGATTCACGCGCACTGAAGATTACATCATAATAAACTTTGTGTGGCTGAAACTATATTGAGACCTACCCCGACGTCACCTGACGTCTGATGTGTTCTTCTTAAAGCGTAACTCTGTAAATAAGGAAGATCAATATTCACTTATATATGACCACGCACTTTCTTTCAGTCAGCTTTTAATCGGCAGCGCACCAAAATTCCCACTTTAATTTTTAATACACACTATCATCTTTTTCACTAAGTCGTCAACTTCGACCTAATTATCCGGTTTCGAAGCATATTGAACGTGATAACACGACAGCATATCAGTGCCTACTGTCCTCTTCTCGTTCCTAACGTTATCCCGGTTTAGTAACAGGATCCGCTTAGATATCACAGGTTGTGGCTCCGGGGCGAGCTATGATGACCGACTGCTATCCCCCCCTATATTCCCCCGATTCTCCTGACGACTAATGTCACGTTAGTGACATCAATCGAGAACCACCGTTTTACGTGTCTTCCGGAGCACAGAGGAAGTTGGATATTTGAAAACCAGTATAAGAATTGGTCACCCATCTATAATCCGGCCGCGACAAGAGCGACTTAACTAATTTTTTTAGCACTGGCCAGTAGTTCTCAAGATTCCTCTCTTATATTGTGGGACATAGCTTCAGGCGACAAATTAACAACTATGGAAACAACTGCGACGGATGTATGGACTCTGGATTTCTCACCAGATGGCAAACATGTCATCTCAGGGAGCAATGCTGGCAAAATATTAATATTTAATGTAGAGAGTGGGAAACAGGAACAGACTCTAGATACCAGAGGGAAATTCACTTTAAGTGTAGCATATGTGAGTATTTAGTTAGGTAGTTAGTTCATTTTCTTCTTTATCTTATAGTAATCCCGGTCTTGTACTAGGGTCCTCTTAAATTGCAGGGGATGTGTCTGTAGGTCGAGTTAAGAAGACCGGTTGCCGTCTGACATCATCCCTGGAACTCTCAACTCAAATCTCTCGACTAATACTCTCAGTGATATTAAACGGGACCCACTGTTTTATTTGATTTCTGAAACACGGAGATCAGTTATTTGGAAAACCAGTGTAAGAATGGGTCACACATCTATCATCCGGCTGCAGTAAGATTGGCTTAACCTAGCGATCGATACAAAAGCCAGCCACTGATAAGGTTACCTAATAGTATGGTAGAACAATTTTCAAGAGAAAACTTAAATTGAACAATAGAATAAATAGATATAATTTAAAAAATCAACTGTATCAGAAAATCAATGTATTGCCACCACTTATTTCATAGAAACAGTTTGATCACAGTACAAATGTTGGTTTTTAAACTTTATGGAAAGCAAGAGAGTTTAGTTATAAATTGGCCCAGAATGTGTCAAGATATGCTTATATAAAATCTGATAAACATATTTGTTTATATTTTTTTTTTTTTATGTTACAACTGGGCAAACGAGCAGGCAGCAGGCACCGAAGTGCCTACTGACGCCCATGGACATCTATACGACCAGAAGCTCAGCAGATGCGCTGCCGGCCCTTAATGACGAGTTTAGGCCACCGGGAAGTCTCACAAACCGAACGAGACGCGACAACTAAAAGTGCTATTGAAGATTTAAGAATCAAGAGCCATCCCTAAAAAGTTAAATTATTACTATCTTATGATGCCAAAAATAAAATCTATACGCAAGACATAACTGTACAAAATTTCATGCATTTCTGTTCATAATTGTAGAAGTTAGACATGGTCAGACAGACGGACGGACGAACATAGCGAAACTATAAGGGTTCCTTGTAGGAATACAGATCCCTTAAAAGTAGCAATTACGCATCTTAAGCGTTTCCATTTCGAAGTTGAGTATTTTGCCTTGGCCATTCCAACCAAAGATTGAAACAATCTATAACGGTTTTACGCTTACTTACTCAATCCTTCATCACATCTATGCGATATTTTAAGTGCAACGTAACGAGATATTCGAGTTTCCGTCCATTTGTGTGCTGTCAGTCCTGACGGATAACTAAGACGGATTGTACACGTGCAGACTTGTATGATACACTGTTACTGACAATGATGCACTAATGTGACTCTGTATAATAGATAACTTTACCATGTTATAAGACAAAATATTTACTATGTTACCACATTGTTGTATACCATATATAAGTTTACCCTGAAAGTGTCGTTGTTATACGCGTATATTTAATGTCATAAAAGAAAATTGTCTTCTATATGTTATGTATTAGAATGGATAAAAATGGATGATGAATTTACCGGTACACCTGAAAAAATTTCGACCATATCCCAAGAAGTTACGGAAAATATGTTTTTTTTATGTACTAGTTATGACTAGTTGTAGAAAAAGTATTGAATGCAACGGTATATAACTAGGTCATAAAACGCTCGCAGTGTTTCTCTTTGCGATGCTCGCGAAGGCTCGCATCGGAATACACTCCGCTTGCCTTTTTGGAGTCCTATAATGCAGCTGAGAATACTATATTAATATTGCATCTGTACATGCAACCTAGATATTATAAAAATATTTGAATTAATATATAGAAACGGATAAATATATTTGTATTACATAATAATGTGAATAATGGGTGGGTGTCTCGTGCGAGCAGATGTAGAGCCCTTGGTGTTGAGAGTACGGCGTGCGCACCAAGCGGCAGACGCGCGGCCGATACGTGGGTGGCACTTTCGGTGCCCTCAATTTTCCATATGGCCGCCTGTTGCCAAGTCTGAAATACATACATGATAATTTATTATGGAATTTCCGACCAATTGCAAGGATTGTGGTCACTACGAGAGATTCTCATAAAGATACCTAATATACTTTTAGGACAAAAAATATTAGGTGTGGTTTTTTGTATGTTGCACTTCCCTAGTTGGAAGCTTAAACGAGAAATCTCGTTATCTCAATTTTGAGATTACGGGACACAGCAATTTTACTTACATTACCCATTTCTTGCTAAGTGGCTTAAGTCTTTTAAAATCTTCCTCTTCTTTTTAGAGTTATCCCAATCTAGTAGGTTTTTTAAAAATAAATATTTTACACACCACGAGCATGAGACTTGTGCCAATTGTTATGTAATTCTTTGAATCTTTTAATGTTTAGTCTTTTCACTCATGGTTTCATTAAATCTTTTATTGTTTCAAAGTTGAAAATGGGACTAGAAACCCAGTCTAGTACCAGGACTTAGATTGCAGAGGATGTGGCTGTGGGGCGAGTTAAGATGACTGATTACCGTCTGACGTCATTCTTGGAACCACCACGAGCTCTACAACCTCACGACTAATATCACTCAATGATATAAATGGGGTCAATAATTTATTATAAATAAAATCCCACCAAAAATTACTTTACTGTAAAATGTTGCCACAACGAGACCATACGGCTCGCACTGTCAAAAAGTTTTCAGATCTCTTGGACAGCCACGCCTCTAACTCTACACGCTCTTACTCGTCGTAACTTTACAGACTATACAGTATTCAAAATATGTGGGTTGGCCAATTTTATTTTGCTACAGGTGGCATACGGACAAACCCAATTGACTACCGACGCCCAAAGACAATTGCAACACCAGAAGGCTCGCAGATGAGTTGATGGACATCTGCACGACCAGAAGGCCAGCAGATGCGCTGCCGGCCCTTAATGACGAGTTTAGGCCACCGGGAAGTCTTACAAACCGAACGATACGCGACAACAACACCATCACTAGACGTGACAGCATTGCCGCCACTTCACGCTGATCTCACGTGAGAAAGAGGTACTGGTACCCGGACGCGCCGGCCCAATTCGGCTACAAGCATGGCGCTGCCTCTAATAGGTAGATTAGTCTTAACATTGTTTTTTTAATTCTTACGACTAATACACGCTTAGAATTTTTTGTAAATCCGCAAACGTTTGATTTGAAAAGAATTAAACGATTATTGTGATAAAATTTGTGACTCTGCGCCTGGGTAAGGTACAGGAATGGCTTGTGGGCTCGAGAATACGCTTCTTTAACAAAATTCTTCCACAACTGTGCGCTTTGCTAGACACTTTTTGCCTCGCACAATTTCTCTGTGGAATCAGTTGCCGTCTTCGGTATTTCCGAGCGGTTACGACTTGGGGACCTTCAAGAAAAGAGCATACTCATTTCTCAAAGGCCGGCAATGCATCTGCGTGCCCTCTGGTGTTGCAATTGTCCATAAGCGTCGGTAGTCACTTAGGTGAACCGAATGCTCGTTTGCACCTTGTTATATATATAAAAAAAATCTAGATGCCATATTATATCTATCTAAAGTTAAATTTAAACAGCATGTTTAACAATACGCTTATTCGTAAGGCGTATTTTACAGTCGAAGATTATACTAATGAAAAAGGTGCTTGAAATTGAGGCGCCCAGCTTTGTACTTTATAGTTAACATTTTTTTTTTTGTTACAAGCGGGCAAACGAGCAGGCAGCAGGCACCGAAGTGTCCACCGGCGCCCATGGACATCTGCTCGACCAGAAGGCCAGCAGATGCACTGCCGGCTCTTAATGGCGGGTTTAGGCCACCGGGAAGTCTCACAAACTGAACGAAACGCGACAACAACACCATCACTAGACGTGACAGCATTGCCGTTGTGCCAAATCTTGGGAGTTAAATAAGAACTACTATCTGATGTTCGATTAGGCTCAAATTTGGGTACTTGCGTATCTTTGGTGACAAAACAATAACAGACGAGAAGCTAATTTGATGATGGAGCTGAAATCTGGTCATAGGACCTCTGTTATAAAATGACGACGTGGACTCGAATGATTTTTTTTGGCGAGTACTTTGACCTTAGATGGTATCCTAATGATGGAGCTGGAAGGAGGGCAAGGTAATTTTATTGAAAATGACAAAATCACATAAAGCTTGGGCTCGGTTGATTCTTCTTCGCGAGTTCTTTGTCTTTAAATGGTATCCAGGGACTGATAATGAAGAAAGGACCTACCGGTCGACCTCCGTTCTAAAACGATATAACCAAACCGTCTTTGAGCTCGTATGGTAACTGGGTCTGAAAATGACGCTGGATAGGCAAAGGTACACTGTAATTTAAAAAAGTAACTGTACCGATACAACGATGTGGGGTGCGATAAATTTCTATCAAAAGTCATATTATAAGTTACAGTAAATTTTATTTTTGGGCTTGTTAGCTTAAAAAGCCTTTAACTTAAAGCTTTATTTTCTTTGTATTTTGTAATCATTAATTTGGGGGTTTTCTTTCTTTATTTGCTTTTAAATCTTCCCTGAAATATAACCAATAGCCGGGTTCTGATTGAGCTAGCAGCCTCGGGCGTTTGCCACTTGACGTATTTCGTCTGAACGAAGTGCATTTGTCTCGGGTGAGGCACGTCCTGACTGACAAGGATTTGCCTCGCTAGGCTGCCTCGTGAGCTTGCCTCGCACAGTCAGGACCCGGCTGTTGAACCAAAAAACAGAATTCAAATAGGTTTTCGGCCAACCCTTCTAGATTTTTACCGAGACTAATTTTTATTAGTCTCGGTAAACTAATAAAAACTAGTCCTATTAATTTTAGAATTTGCTGTTGCAATTATTCAATCATATGTAATTACTATTCTTAGAACATTATATTCTAATGCAGGGGAGGGAACACTAGCAATAAAAGTGAGTGTTAGTAATCACTATAAAGAGTGCACTCTTAAACCTACACCTGGGTCACTACTATGATTCCTTCCTCTGCAACGCGATGGATCCGGCACCCGCATGGTGAATCCATGGAATGCTAAGAAATTCATCTCTCTAGTTAGAGGTAGTGCCATGCTTGCAGTCCTTTTGGTCTGTAGCCGAATTGGGACGGCGCGTTCGGGGACTAGTACCTCTTTCTCATATAAGATCGGCGTGAAGTCACGGTAATGTTGTCACGTCAATTGATGGTATTGTTATTGCATTTCGTTTGGTTTGTGAGAGTTCCCGGTGGCCTAAACCTATTTTTAAAGACTGGTAACGCATCTGCGAGCCTCCTGGTGGTGCGGATGACTATGGACGTTGGTAGTCACTTAAGTGAACCGCCTGGCCGTTTACCCTAGAAATTTAAAAACAAAAATACTCACAGATCAGAAGAGTACATATAGATAGTCTGGATGTATTGTGTAACTGCTACTACTACAAAGATCTATGCAATTAAACAGTGGCTCCCTGTTCGGTTGCATAGGCTTGGGATATAGGAAGGCTGCGCAAAAGAGGAATTCTGTTCTGATTGACACTGTTTACTTGGTTTTGAGATAGACCTGTGTGGTATTCGATTAGAATGTTTAAGCAATACATAAGCTCCAATGAATATAAATATAGTGCTGGTTTTACTATAGCAGACTAAAAGTCAAACTTCATCGCAGTTGGTCATCTTAACCACAGCTACAAGCAATATAAGCTTACCAGTTATCCTGGTATTAAACCAGCATAACGCTAAGAAGAATAGGACTATAAGTCAAACTTCATATTTGCTAAATTTTATTCTCACTGTGATGTAATTCAAAGATTTCAGTAATCCCATAAAGATATTATGTAATGTATATTACTGATTGGTGACCAAGATTTATTTAAAATTAATGATTCTTTTTTAACATTATGGAGAAGGTATTCCAGCCCCTCTCCTTTACATTAATGGTACCAAAACGTTTTGCTTCACGTATTAGTATATTAATATACAAAATCTCGCTACTGTAAAAGGATAAAATTAAGAATAAGTTTGCAGCCCATCTAATTTGAGGTAGCCGGCGCGTTTGGGTACCCCTCTATTACCGGAGCCAGACATAGCTCAAAGTGTTTGTACATTTTTAACCTTGAAGACCACAAAGTGCTACAAAACTTTGTTCAGTTGCACAAAGTCCCGGCCCCACTACATGATCATTCAAATGAAGCTACGTATATCTGGCTCCGGCATCTCACATAAAATCGGCGTGAAATGGCGGCAATGCTGTCACGTCAAGTGATGGTATTGTTGTCCCATTTCGTTCGGTTCGTGGGAGTTCTCGGTGGTCTAAACGCCTCTTTAAAGGCCGGCAACACATCTACAAGCATTCTGGTTGTACAGATGTTCAGATTACTTAACCCTTGTAATATAAAAATAAAAATAATGAACAGCTATATTGGACTTCATTATCCCAAACATTAAAATGTCCGAGCGATTTATATTAAAGTATAATTGGCGGAACTTGGCGATATTTGTTTTTAATTAAGTGAACATGTTTAATTTTAATTCGTCGTAATTTAATATTACATACATTAATATTACCATTATCGTGTCCTTTTTGATTAATATTCGAAATTCAGAGGCATTTATAATTATTAGAGATCGCTGGCTGGTCGAGATTCGGTGACAAATTTTTGCATACCATATTTAAAACAATATACATTTTTTTTTTTGGCTTCTGTGGTAGCACTACAAGGAACCCTTATAGTTTCCCTCAATCTCTCCGTCTGTCTGTCCATTTATATACACTAACTAACTTCTACAATTATGATCATAAATGCGTAAAATTTGGTACAGATATGTGTTGCGTATAGATTTTATTTTGGAATCTTAACAATAATTTCACACTTTAGGGGTGGCTCCCATATGTACGTGAGAAATAGAGCGGAACTTTTTTTTAAAAGAAGAAGTTATTCGAATCTGGAACTTAAATCAAGCTTACATAGTCCCCTTGGTGCTCTCCGACTACGGGAGGATCCGTTATGTGGGGACTGGATAAATTAACCGACTTGGTGTTAAATGCGGTATAACTTTTTGCGGTAAAAGAACTGAGTTGATAGATTTATTTTTTTTTTAAAAGCATTTCATTTCATATTGTATATAGTCCTGCTTTTTTCCTTTTCAGGCCTTCTACTTCTTGATTACCAACAACGGATTTTCTTAAAAACCACCTTCTGTTCTATGAGCTTTTCCTATTATTCCAATATTTCCGAATCGATTGTGATTACTAGTACTGTTACGTAAGAGTCTTTTTGTGCAGGAATACTATTAATAGATAAACGTGACTTTAAAGTAATTTACGCATTCTGTGTGACGGTGTCTTGCCCGAACGTTGACTTACTATTGACTACATTCTAACTCTACCCCTTTCCCCCTAATTGGCTTACCTTTGTCCACCTTCCCTATCCTTTCTTCTCCTTATCCGTTCCCACCTACCCCCTAACCCCTATACCCCGTATTCCGTGTTTAAGAACTTCATACATACATAAAAAGATACAGAAAGACTTCCGCACCAGGCTGCGCATCCACTTGCTCGTGTGCACACACGCACACACTCACAATGCGTACGGCATTTCGTTACGTGACGATTTCTATGAAATCGCATTATTTGTAGTTATCGTAAACCGCCTAAGGAACTTACGTACCAATTATTAACGATAGTTTCAGGGCGTGAGGAACCCTTGTTAACTTTTATAATGTTCTGGGGAAAGTATATTATGAATAGACGTGAGATTGTAGAGATTACGGAGGTTCCGGGGATGACGTTAGACGGCAGCCGTCTATTTTAACTCGCCCCATAGCCACATTATTTGCGATTTAACCGGACCCTGGTACTAGACCAGAATAACGCTTGGAAGATGGGGATAAAATGCCTGGTTCTGACACGATGGCCACGGCGCGCCCGGTCGCAGCCAGAGCAACTTAACTTAGCGATCGACTCAAATGCCGACCACTGATTAGGCCACGACCTCCTTAAAAGTGACTGATATATTGCAATTTAGTTGTTTGTAAAACTGCGAGTTTGGGGTTACAACAATTTACGTGGGAGGTAGCGATATATTAAATATAGTTTTATTCATATAAGTAAATTTTGTGATTAGGTCAAGTAAATTGAATAAATGGTTTTATTAATACAGTGCAACCTCGATTTAACAAATCGGAGGAGAACAAGAGAATATTCGCTATACCAAGTAATTCTTTGAACTGAGGTTAATTTTCTCATATGGACAATTCTAGGGGATTATGGAGAATTTGTTAAATCGAGGAAGTTGTTACATTGAGGTACGTTATATTAAGGTTGCACTGTATTGCCATTTTACGTAAATATCGCGGAGGTTGGGTGTGTGATTGGTAAATGTTTATACCATTTGCATCATAAATACATTAAATTATCAAAATAAAATCACACGCCCACCAATGTGAAGCGATTTACACACACATGTATGCACTTTACTATAAGATGGTGTCAAACCGTGGTCATGGCAATCATCAAAAAATAACAATGTATGTAGGTACCTAATTATGATATTTATTGCGATTAAATTGTCGAATATCATAATTAAGAATTAAAAAATTGTAAATAGCTTTAAATATTATGGCCAAATTTGGACCAACTGGTGATGTCTAGTTTATATAAATATACAAATATATACAGGATAGACACCAGACATCAGACACATCCCTAATTATTACAATAAACACCTCAATAGACACGACATTAAAAAAAAAACATTATAAGCGTGCTATACCCCTGCCGCAGACTTCAAAAAAAGATAGCACTTTAAGAAGTAATCGAATAAGACAGCTCTTGCAAGTATCTTTAGGGACAAGTTCTAGAAGAATTCACCAACTTTGCTGAAATCAGTGGTAGCCCATAAGCAATAGCTTAGGATATCATATCCAGATGAGAAATAATCCATAATTACGTCATACGAATTTTTCGATTTTTAACTCCCCCTCCCTCCGTCTTGTCACACAACCCCTCTCGAGACCCCCTCCACTTCGATGAGACATCACATATTTTTCAATTTTAGGCACGTATTATAAATTAATAAAACAATACAGCACATTGAACAATTTATTTCAATATTTGTTTTATTCATATTGACATGTGACGTTACAAAGTATTTAAACACAGCATTTGTATAAGCGCAGCATCAAATTAATATTTTATGATATACCATTTCTTGAATAGTCTTCCAATTCCAATCATTCAATATCCTTCCGAACCTAACTACTCATATTTTTAAAAAAGAATATTTCAATATTGACTTGTTCCACCTGTCCTTCAATTTTAAAAAGGAAATACCAAAGTTAACACCCCCCCCCCCCCCCCACACACACAAACAGGGATAGACATACACTCTCACACAAACACGGACAGATACAGACACTCACACAGAAGCACGGCCAGATACACACACTCTCCCACAAACACGGACAGGTACATACATTCTCATAATTTTGAAGTTTTCATGATTCCTATTGCGTATTCTTAACTTTCCTGTTAATCTATATGTATAGATTGCAAAAAAACTTACTTTTACAGATTTAAGATATCTTAAATCTATAAATTTAAACTTTTTAGACTCATTTACCTGTTCATTTTATTAACATAATATTTTCTGCAACACTGTTGATTACTAAATATTGTAGTGTTTGCAATTATAGTGACGAGAGGGATAAAAAAAAACAACAAGTATATTTAAATATTTTTATAATATAAAAATTTACACCTTTAAACTGTACAGTGAAATACTAAAAGGGCTGGTACCAATAAGTGTAGGCAAGACGTCACTAGCAGTGCACTGCTATACACAATTCAATTGGGCACTTTGTTATTTATGGGAACAATTTACAATATTTGTGTTGTTTTTTGGCAGAAATAGACGGTGCACCTGAATATAATTAAACTGGCTGTTTCCCGCGACTCCGCCCCCGTAAAACTAAAGGTACCCTTAGATCTCCTTCATCTGGACCTATCCAAAAACCCTTAGCGGATGTCTACCAAACTTTAAACAACCTTCCCGCCAAATTTCAACTTTGTACCCTCCGCAGTTTTCGAGATTTCACGTTAGGTGACCTTTTACTTTTATACATATTAATATCGCGATAGCCTTTGACAACAGCACTACCAGAAGAACTACAGATGCGTTGCCGGCTTTTCACAAATGAATCAGTGTCATAGGAAACACTTACGTTTGTCTCAACCAAAAAAAGGGACATTATCAATATATATGTGAGATCAGAGTCGACACTGCGCTGTCTTAGCCGGAAACCAGTGACGTCATCGATATGTAAATCTGAAAAAAAAATCAGTGACGTCATCGATACGTAAATCCGAAAAAATCAGTGATATCATCGATAAGTCAATCTGAAAAAAATAAGTGACGTCATCGATACGTAAATCCGAAAAAGTCTGTAACGTCATCGATACGTAAATCCGAAAGAAATCAGTGACGTCATTTATCGATATTTTCACTTCACTACTAGCGCCGTCCTAGGCCCGACCTTAGAGGTTGCTCAAATTTGGTTCATGACCTACAATAATTCATTATTAGCCAAAGGTAAGTGTTAAAAACTCCGAGTGGTCTATTTAAAAAGGTGATATACAAAAGTGTTTATGCCCTTATCTATAATATATAAATATAATGTAGTTAACAGGTAATTTGGTGTTCCCGCACGCGCCGAGTGTTCAAGGCATGTTCTGAAGGCATTCTTTGATCTGTGTCCACGCTTGCAAATTCTGAAAAAAAAAAATTGTCAACGTTAACCTGAAAGAAAAAACAGGCACGACGACTGAATTCAGAAATCGTTTAAATTATGCATTGATATGATAAAATAAGATATATAAAGCATAACAAACGTATTTATTTTAATATTGCGAGCGAGATTTATAGGGATCAACAAAAAAGGAAACTAAAAATACAGCAATCCGCCATGACAGCTAAAACATCCAGGAGAGCGTATGACGTCACTGTATATTATAAGTGCGTTCCAATAAGCGATCGCAACTCTTAAAGTGTTCATTCAGTATTTGACATTTAACAACTGCGATCGTTATGGTCGCGAAAACGTCGAGGTGGCGCTTAATGGAACAATCTGTTAACATAAAGTGACGTCATGACAACTTCGAGTGTTTTGGAGTGAATTTAAAATCCTTAGTTTTATTTTTGCTATATAAAAGTTAATTGGTGCAGAAATATTAAATTTGTCAGCTATAGTAGATGCTTGAGAAAAATATAAACCTACTTTTCAAAATTTGTCGTCATGCCTATTACCGATTGTCGGATATTTTATGACACCAATATTCCTCTTAAATGTCGTCATAGCCAGAGCTCTCGTTTATTATGTTTAGACCCTCAATTGCTCAACAGTAGAAGAGATAGACTGAAATCCGCAAAATACCCGGTTCAAACGAGGGTTTGGAAGGTTCAAAACTGGGTTTGAATAGTTCAAAACGGGGTTTAAAGGTTCAAACCGGGTTTAGAATAGTTCTAACTGGGAATGGAATGGTTCAAACAGGGGCTGAATAATTCACACTGGGGTTTGAATGGTTCAAGCTGGGGTATGAACTGGGGTACCCCACTGAGGTATTGACGCACCCACTCCTAACACAAACTAGCTAGCTACCTTTTAATTTTATTTAACCCTA
This sequence comes from Charaxes varanes, assembly GCA_024363005.1. NCBI lineage: Eukaryota > Metazoa > Arthropoda > Insecta > Lepidoptera > Nymphalidae > Charaxes > Charaxes varanes. The sequence goes on from JANCMC010005340.1 coordinate 34,671, forward strand.
AAATATGTTACCTTTTTGGCTGCTTTCACTTGCAATGTAATGAAGCCGACTAGAGACTCGTGCAGATCCTTGTCTTTTTGCTTTTGGAAGTATTCGATTTCAACTGAAGCCTTCTTCGTGAAATCACTGAAAACATAAAGTAAATAAATAATTTATATTGGTTCATAAAAATTAACTGTTGCGGTGTATACGTTTCAATATCAGCTGTTTTTTTTCCATAGTAAAATTGTTTAGGATATGATTTAATGAAATGAATAAATAATAATGCTAATAATAAATTATTAGTATTATTATTTATTAAGTAATACTACTAATAAATAATATATATTTAATAAATAATAATACTAATAATAAATTATTAGTATTATTATTTATTCGTTTGTGTGTAATATTGGACTATATGACACACGAACATCTGGTCCTAACGTAAACAACTTAATGCCTGTGTTATAGGTAACAGCCGCTTGTTACACACAAATATTATATATATATATATATATATATACAAACATATGGGTAACACACATAGACTTAGTAGTCGAAAAGTTGATTCACGTCAATTAAGGTTTAAAGTCAACTTAAACTTATACTTAGTAGAGTAAACTTCCGTTCATCTCGCCCGATCACACTTTTCGTAACGCTCTCGGCGTGCATTCGCCAGCTTTCTCCCCAAGTCAAGCGTGCGTAAAGCAGTTTTAAGAAAAAGACTTCTAAGGTAACGTAAATCTCTTTTAAGAGATAAGTTTTCCTTTGTTCACAAAATTCTCTGTTACATATTTTTGTTATGTTGGTCCATTAATTGTAAAATTCATGTACTCACTCTAAATCCCTCTTGGCTCTCTCTATAGCTTCCCTGTCGGCTGTTATTTTGGTATCAAGAGCTCTCGTGCTCTGGTCACGAACTATATCCGGGTCAGTGGTGCCAAATAGCCGTGACATTATACCAGATTTCCCTGCTGCTGCACGGTTGCGTTCCACTATCCTAGTCAATTGGGAAAATAATAATAAATAACTAACACTAGTAAGAAGAAGATGTATACTAGCTGTAACTCAAGATTCAGTGATTTTTGTGAAAATAAAAATTACTCATATCCTATCTCTCTGGTTGCACCAAATTACACATAAATGCTAACTTCTGAGAACGCAAATAGTAGCAGTGGATTTTTATATATTAAGTTTAAATTTATTAATGTGGAGCATTTGCTTATTTAGACGACCAAAGCGCGCCAACAATCTGTGCTGAAAGCTAGCAATTAGTTAAGTGGAGTTCCGATCGTTTGTACAGATATAAACATTTACAGACGACTTTATATCGGCATTACTTTAATTTAATCTTATCACAGAGTAATCACATATTGGTTAGACGTTAGAAATTCCGATGCCTCAGTGATGACAATTTGAATTTATCATCAAAAAGAAGTCACATTTTAAAGATTAAACTGTGTTGCAAAAAATGATCATTTACTCCGATAAAGATAAATACAAGAAAATGGTGATTCAGACGATTTCCGAATGCGTATTTGCACATGCACGTAATGAATTCATATACAAAGACTAACTTTTTCCCGCAACTTCGCCCGAGTAAAATTTAACTTGCTTCTAGACCTCCTTATTCTGGCCCTACCCAAAAATCCATTCTTAGCGGCTGTCTACTAACTCTAAACTACTTCCCCGCCAAATTTTATCTTTGTATCTAGCGCGGTTTTCGCGATTTTTTGCTATTTGACCTTATATACTTCTGTGATATATACCTCTAGATTAACCAAAACAAATAGATACTTTATCATTTCAATGATAGTAAAACTGATGATGAAAATAGCGTTACGTAACTGGATATCAAGTCTCCACTGATTCTGGACATATGATACAACAGTAAGTAGGTACAGAGCTCAAATGGCACGCCCGCTCACCACGGCTCACTAACCGTGAATGCCAGACGCTATTTTTTTTCTTTTTTCTGATCGTGTAATGCTGTCAGGGTGACCTTCACAGCGTCAACGGACAGATCCAGACGCTAACCACCCGATCTGTCTTTTATTGTAACATAAATTCACATCTACCCACAGTCTAACTGTGAGTACATCACAGTATATATAGATTATTGTGAATCATGTAAAGGTTAACAATGTTGTGTAATATTAGCTTTGAACTTACCTCTATTTGCGTTCGACACAATATCTATCGCGGGTCGAACCTGGTCCAGATTGGCTCACGACCGTAAGGAGTGGTACAAGTGGGGAGAGACCCTTGCCCAGCAGTGGGAGAGAAAGGGCTGTGGATGATGATCATGGTCGACACAGACAAGGCTAACGTTAGATCTACCATTTATACTGCTGTGCAAGAAAGAGAAAACAAACCAAAGGTCAAATCAATTTGTTTATGCTCTTCTAACGTAAAAAAGTGTAATATAACGGGAACAAACACTTAACTGGACAATACAGGGCCTCGAGCACCGTACTGTTTACAAGTGTTAGGTAAACACTTAGTTCAACCTATTTGTAGGGCATACGAAATATTATATAGCGGAAGCCCGCAACTTCACTCAGTACAACCAAGATCTAATAAACTTTTTAAGCAGGCACGGATGCACCTTTATAAATAGTTGGTGGGCACAGCTAGACGATTTTTGGCTTACAAGGGGGCATTACAGGACTTCGCTAGAAATGAAGGAACTCAAGATGGCCAAGAGTTCAGAATACAAAATGTTAATAAATGTTAAGACAGTAAAGGTGGTGAAACTATTAGGGTGGTGGAACCACCCCTGCTTCTAAGATACTTTTTACAGTATAATTTTAAAAATAAAACTTTAGCTATATATTTAACAGTGTCCAAATTCACCCGAGATCACCAACCACTGTGAGAACAAAGGGCGATGGGCACGCCCATCGTGCCCACCATAGTGAATCCGCACTTTTTATAATATGACTTTTTTTATTACCATTAGCCAAATAAACTTAAACTTATGTCTAAATTCCATCACCATCAATTTTATCATTTAGGTTTTTTTTTTATGTTACAAGGGGGCAGACGAGCAGGCAGCAGGCACCAAACTGCCTACCGGCGCCCATGGACATCTGCACGACCAGAAGGCCAGGAGTTGCGCTGCGGGCCCTTAATGACGAATTTAGGCCACCGGGAAGTCTCACAAACCGAACGAAACGCGACAACAAGGTGTTTGTTTCTTTGTCCTTTTATTATTTTCTTTTCCTATATTATCTAGTCATCAATTTGCTTCTCCAACTTGTGTATAGATACCGTCGGAGCTGTTTCAAGTATTGTCTCTTTGGCCTTTTTAACCAAAATAATGGAGAACCACAGAAAGAAGAAGTTAAAATAAGCCTATCGCCGAGTCGTCATGGTTGTATGTAAAAAGTGTTACTGTGGCGCCCCACAATGGCGAGGAAGGTGGACTCTGGTTTTTAGTAGGTATTCCGGCTTTGGATGGCGAGTCCCACAACCCCAGCCGAGACTGTTTCTTGTATACGAGTTCAGGGGTTTATTGGGTGCGTAGTAGCATTTTTCGAGACTAGCGCGTTCAAGCAAAGAAACAGAAAAACTCTTCAGCTTTATATATTAATTAAGTATATATTTATTTTTACACTAGCGTGCGAACAACAAACACAGCAGCAGAAGATGCGCTAATGCGCCAATAAGGAGCAATCGATCGCTATACGATCGCCTTGGTCCCTCTAATCTATCTGTGACGTAGCTACGGTAGCTATCGCTGCGTTGGCACTAATACTTAAGTACTTAAAATCTATATCAGGATTTATATTTCAATTGCAGAGCTTCGTGATCCCAGTATCGGTACGCGTATGGGACGTCAATGATAACGCGCCAGCGTGGCGCGGGGCTCCATACCGTGCTCGGGTCTCCGAATTAGCGGCTCCAGGAACACGTGTTCTATCGGCTCCAGCGCACGATCCTGACCAGCCAGGTCCTCATGCCACAGTGCGATACTCCGTACTACCAGGACCTGCCTCCGTAAGTATAATAGACTCTTTAGTCTAAAAATGCACGCCCCCTCCAGTAATTTATTGCAACGCGTACTTGTGTGCATAGCTTTTTTATTGTAAACTCAAACTCAACCACGTACTGTAAACCAATGATATTGACGAGCTTGCGTGTTTCTCTCCATTTTGCCTGTAGATGTGAACACTTTGGAGGGGCGTGCCATTAAATTACCAAAATACCACCTCACGCACACTTACGCCAAACGATATACACACACATGTATACATTTTACTATAAAATTGTGTAGTCATGACGACGACAAAAATGTTAATCGTCAATTATTAAAATATCGTTGTACAAATAATTGACATTATGTGTATAGCTTTAGAAAAGGAAATCGAAAGATTTGTGTCCGAATTTCGACCATAAGGTGATCTCCAGTATTTTCCATCTTCCACCATCACCACCATCATCATCATCATCATCATCGCCGTCATCATCATCATCGCGATCATCATCATCATCATCGTCGTCGTCATCATCATTATCATCATCATCATCATCGTCATCATCATCGTCATCGTCATCGTCATCATCATCATCATCATCATCACTATCATCATCATCATCATAATCACCACCATCATCATCATCATCGTCATCATCATCATCATCATCATCTAAATCTACGTAATTCTTAATCATGTTTTCTTTGCGGGAGTCCACCGATTGTACGAAAGTAAAATATTCCATGCTTACGTCACTAAATAGTATTAAAAATATTTCTCCGAATAAAGAACATTGCCTGTTAAGAGTCGGTCAACACACAAGTATCTATCGGAAAGTTTTGTCATATTTATTTCCTAACCCTAGATATTTAAATTGGAAGAGATTGCCTAAGGCTCGATACTTGGAAATATCTATCGAGCTATTAAAAAACCTTTAGCGGGTGAACAATGAACAACCTTAAACATACAAGCAAACATTTGAATACAAATGAAATTAAAGTGTCAAAGTCCGTTGTTTTGTAATTGAAGGCAGGTCCTTAAATATTTATAAGTATGGAGATTAGTATTGGGGATTAAGAAGGATTCAACATTTTTTTTTATATAACAAGGGGCAAACGAGCAGGCGATACACTTAAGTAACTACCGACGCTCATGGACAACTGCAACACCAGGGGGATCGCAGATGCGTTGCCGGCCTTTGAGAAATGAGTATGCTCAAAACTGGGCGAGCTATAAGAAAAAGAAACGTTTAACAGTAAGTAGCACTAATTTCAATAGTTTATTCCATTTTGATGTGGTAACGCCTTACAAATCGATGAACCCGGCTGCACGCACGAAAGTGTGAACGAAACGTGAACTTATCGTCCGTAAATTGATTTTAACTTTACAGAAAACCAATGTTTTTAAGTAACATTTCGATTGAAAATTACTTGTGTTACCATATTTGAATTAAGATATGCGTTAAGGTAGACATTTCGCATTTTTCTCTCCTTGCATGAAATGTATAAGAATTTTCTCTCCAATCTTTTGTTGGCTACATAATTTCCAATATGTTATGTGATTACTTTCATTGGATGAGTACTTTAATTGGATGGATGCCGAATGTATCAAATTATTACTAAATAATGTATTCTTTATTGCAGCCCACAATATATGAAAATTTCAACTCGATCGAGCTGTTCCCGAACAAGTTTCGAGAGTACCTCCTCTCACCGGAGGTAGGGTTTAGCAAGTGCTGCATACTGGGCGTTCCTCAGCACGCGAGCAAGGGCTTCCGTCGACCGATCCAGTTGTACGTTAAGGGTGACTTCACACCGAGCAAGGCGTGCTGGTCGGACGCTCACGCTCCGTCCTCCCACCACAAACCAGAAGCGGAACCGCCGCGTCGTACTGTGTACGCTCCAGTCGCGCCCGCGTACCGCCCGAGCGACGACGCGCCCTCCTGCGGTGCGGTGACACCCTACTCGCCGAATCTAGACTGCAGTGCGGACGATTCCCCGTTCTACAACCCGCGCAGCGACTCGTACGCGCCGTCGTACCAGCCGCCGCGGCCCACGGTGTACGCGACGCTGCCGTCGCCACTAGGGAGCGCGTCGCCAGCGGCGTCGCCGGCCGCGTCCCCCGCGCCGCACGCCTCCCCCGCACCGGACCCGCGGTCCGCCCGCGGTTTCCCCGCGCCCGCGCACGACGACTGAACAGCCGCGTCCGCCTCCCCCACTATATTAGTCATAAAATTGTAGAGATTGTGGGGGTTCCTGGGATGACGTCAGATGGCAGTCGGTCATCTTAACTCGCCCCACAGCCACACCAAGCAGCCAATGCAATCTTAGCGGATACTTATACTAGATCGGGGTATCGCTATGAAGAAGAAAACTAAAGATTATACTTTACCTGGTAGTCAGTGAGTGGGGTGACGCGCAGCATGTCGGCAACCAGTTCTGCTTCTTTGAGCAGAGCGTGCGCCGCCCCCCACCGCACGCCCACTACTAGACATCGCATGCCTGCCTCTGCGTTGGCGTTATTTGCACCGCCTGACAATACAGGAGGTTTAATAAAGTGAAGCATGACTTAATAAATACATAATTTTTAAGCAAAAAAAGTTAATTTTTTAGGATAATTTTGTTCACGACAGTAATTTAAATAGAATTGGGTGAAATTCCCAGAAGGAGGAGATTCGAATATCGAAGCGATGAATACATTTTCGGACATGAATACCATTGTCGATTCGAATTTAGTGTGATTGTAAACTCAACAATTGAGTTTTTAAACTCCTCCCCTCGTCCTTGTCACAGGTTGTCAAAATATAACACCCACTCCCACCTCCCTCCCTTATTTTTATTTTTATGTAAGAAGGGGCAAAGGAGCAGGCTTTTCGCCTATGTGACTACCGGTGCTCTGGATATCTATACAACCAGGACGCTAGCAAATGCGTTGACGGTCTTTAATGACGAGTTTAGGCCACCAGAAAATCTTACAAACCGAACGAATTGCGACAACACCATCACTTGACGTGACAGAATTGCCGCCACATTACGCCGATCTTATGTGAGAAAGAGGTATTGGTACCCGGACGCGTCCTAAGTGACTACCAACGCCCATGGACACCTGCTAGCCTCCTGGTCGTGCAGATGTCTATTGGCGTTGGTAGTCACTTAGGCACATAAAAAAAGTTATCTTTAAAATATTGGTATATGATTATATCATTAAATACGATCCATCCAAAGGGGATGGAGTAAAAGGATATAAAGGTAGATGGGGAGGAGAGAAAGGATGCCGATACTACTGTCACGGACGGTATAGGGGGAGTGATATCAGCTAGGGTGCTTCGGGGTCGCGTACCCGTAGTAGATCTGACAAGTAATCGGACAGATAAAAAGGAAGATGCAGCCCCTGGACTACAACCCATTTTAATACTTCTTCTTCTTCGCGGGCTGCGTTTTCCGCACTTAGTCTCTGTATGGCGACTGTTGTGCGTGAGGGGAAGGGGGGAGGGCTGGTAAGCGTTTATTTCATCCAGCCCAACTCCTGCTAGAAGTCAAGAATCCGTTGGCACTTCTTCAAAGCTTCTTGGGCGGGGACCTTTTTAATACATCGATAAAATTTAGTGTTATTTTTAACAGATGTCGCTCGCAAGTCGTGCTGACTCCCGCTTCCTCTGGAACGGCCATCTTCTGAAGGAGTATTCACACCAGCAGTTCTGCAGATTCGCTCTACCCATTATTCAAGGATGTATCCTTTTGAAAATTTAAAAATTTGTCTCAATTGAGGTGAATGTTTATATGTATGAATATTAATATGTAAATTAAATAAAAATAAAAGATCTGTGTCAATATTCAGTCCATGAATGTCGAAAACTCTCAATAATTAGGTGTCGCCCTTAAGTAACATCACACGATATATATTTACAAACACACTATAATTGTTACACGTTCGAAATTACTTTCTCCATAATAGCGACATATATTTTTTGTACATATTGACACGTAATGTATACGATATATGTTGTACACATAGACAGGTAATGTATGTGCACGATTTATGTTGTACACATAGACACATAATGTGTGTGTACGACATACGTTGTTCACACAAACACGTAATGTATATGCACGATACATATTGCACATAGACTCGTAATGTATGTGCATGATATATGTTGTATACATAGACACGTAATGTATATGCACGATTATGATGTACACATAAACACGTAATGTATATGCACGATCTTAATGTACACAACGTGTAACACACTTTTGAACTGAAACGTCTTAATGGTTTCGCAAGTCAGTCTGAATGCGACATAGGGGCTTATAATTTGCATAGGCGTATATTTTCAATTTGTTATTTATTGCATATGTGTACATATAGTTGTCTCTGTCACTCAGACTGACAAAATGTCACTATAAGACAGGGGCGAAGAGAAGAGACCATCGCTGAAGCTCTGGTGTATATTTTTCTTATGCCAGAGCCAGGTATAGCTTCATTTGAATGATCATGTAGTGTGGTCGGGGACTTTGAGAGACTGTACAAAGTTTTGTGATACTTTGTGGACTTCAGGTCAAAAATGTATAAAGACTGAGCTATGTCTCGCTTCAGTATAACGAATATGAAATATTTAATGCCGGAAGTACCTAATGTCCCACTCATATTAAGAGTAAAGAAGAGGTTTGACTTATAACTAAGGAGCGATATACGAGCGGTGATACTAAACAATCTTTTTTGCTACCCAAAACTATTTTCTTCTATCTGGGGTGATCCCGGTCCAGTACCAGGATCTAACTGGTGACCAACTGCCGTCTGATGTTATCCCCGGAACCCCCCAATCTCGACTAATATCATCACTCACTGACAATAATCGGGACCCACTTTTGTATGTGTCTTCCGAAATACGGAAGAGGTCGGATGTTTGGAAACTAGTGTTAGAATGGGTCACCCATCTATCACCCGGCCGCGATAAGAACTGCTTAACCTAGCGATCGCCTCAAACGCCGGTCACTGATTGGGCGACCTCTTAAGATGTTCTTTGCAAAATAATTACGATTCTTATTCAAGTCGAGTGTAGTACAATAAACTAGCTTTTATAAGGTTACAGAACCCTGGGTATGGGAGTTAGATCCTCATTTAAGCTATTTTTTAATTAATGACCGCTTAGTTCATAGCGCTCAACACTTTACGATTCGATTCAAAAAACGATTCAATGAATCGCAACAATGAATTTCGCTGTAACAACCCCCCCCCCCCCCCCCCCCCCCCCCCCCCCCCCCCCCCCCCCCCCCCCCCCCCCCCCCCCTGTCCCCCGGGCCCCCGCCCGCGCCGCCGGCACACACCACCCCATCACCCCACAAAACTACAAGATACCTAAAAGCACAAATTACAAACTGACCCAATTCCTTACAGAACACGGCCCAACCAACCACTATCTTAAGAGGTTTCAATTACAAAATACAAACTCGTGTAATTGCGACGGATCAACTCCACAAACTTTTATACATATTTTAAACGACTGCTACTTGTATGAAAACAAAAGGCATAATTTACTAAAATCGGTAGTAACGCAAGGAGACACATGGCCACTACCTCAAGATATTTTGTTTAAGAAGTACAAAAGGCAGTTGAAGGAGTTCATCAACAGCATAGACCTCAAAAAGAACTTTTGATGTTTCAAGAAAATGTTATTTTATTGAAAACACACTTTCGGTGTGTTTCAATTTCGATACTTATGTCATTTGGACCATTAGCAATTTTTCTGTAGGACATTACCAATTTGTGTTATCTATAAACATTACCAATCTCTGTTTTGTACAATACCATCTCGATCTCTGCAAAAATACCCATCTTTACTTTCGTCCATCCATCTTTAATGTGTTAACATTATCAATGTATATTCTGTAATTTTGTTATATTACTTTGTTATTGTATATTTTTCATTTATGTTTTACTTACAAACTATACTATTTTCTTTTATTTTTCTTATTTTATTTGTACTTATTTATTTTTTATTTACCTTTATCTTTGTAAATTTGTTAAAACTTTGTAAAACTGTTATTTAATTGTATAAATATGTATCCATCTTAAAACATTGTATGCATATAGTATGCTATTGGCATGGGGTATGCACAATTTTAAAAATAAACGACTTTTCTGTAGGGCTTACTACAGAGGAGAAAAAAAAAAAAAAAAAAAAAAATATATATGTATAAAATTTCCAATGATAAAACTTTTACGACATTCCACACAATGCAACGGGCAGTCGATGTGACTAACATTGATAATAAATTACATACCCTAAATTCAATTAACCCATTAAATTGCGTTATCAAGTCCGCCGCTGACCCCGTGATTGATTGTTAGCACATTAGTGTCCGTATGTGGCGCGCTGAGGTGTGTCCTGAGTTTGATGGATATTCGCTAATTAAGCAATTAGCCGTGACACATGATTGCGTAAGATATTCCTCACCGACCTCCGATAACACTAAGGTTTCAATTCAATTATTTTTATAAGATAAGTTATACATATATATATTCTTTACTCACATATTATCATATTATACACTAATTAACTTAACTTTTATCTTAAGGGCATGTAAAAACTACAACAAAACTTTTTCCGAAATTGACATATTTAATGTTTCTTTTGAAGTTTTTAGAAAAGAAGTGATTAGAATTCTCTCCAACAAATAGTAGCGATTAATTTACTAATTAATTGTTTTCGTAGTTACATGAATTAATGTTGTTTATTTGTTTTTATGTAGTATTAATGTAGATACTCTGTCTGCAGTAGAGATTTTTGTTTAATTTGTATTTTTACTTTTTTTTTACTGCACCTGTACTTGTATAAGTTATTTAAAGAAGAAACTTTACTGGTATATGCATATTCTTATATAATATTAGAATATAAGTATTGTAATTACTGTTTGTTTCTCTAATAAAGATAAAATAAAAATAAAACACCAACACTTCATCAAATATTAAAAATAAACTAATTTAACAGAAATTATATATGTGACGCCCACTATGGTATGTCAGTTCTAATTTATCTCTGTAGCAAGCGAGAGGGCTTTGCTCTAGTAAATAAAATTTCATTTCTTTACAAAACGAGTAGTCGTAGAGCTGCTACGTGAGATGTAGCTATGCTACGAGTTTCGTAGACATATGTATACAAATAATACATGATGCCAAATCTGTTATGTACTGTTATTGCTATGCAAATTTTAGTATAAAAAGTGTAACCGGCAAAAGTTATAATATCAACTTACTTTCTTACTGGGGCAATGAATATAACTTCAAGAATATTCTGCGAATACCACAAGTCTACTCAGTTATTTTAATCGACAAACATGAAATATGAATACCGTATTGATCACACTTCACGCTTGTCAAATCTTTCACTTGACATTTACCTGACGTGTAAATGTGAAAATTTGGGGAAGTCATTGTAAGCTGCCTATGTTCTTAATCATCTCAAAGTCTGTAATTTTAATATTTTAGTGATTTTTTAAAAAATACCGTAGGGTTATAACTACAGCAAAAACGTATTCAATATGCGCACGTAATTCATAAGCTTTGTGCGACAAGGAATTCAAATTTTGAAACGAAATACATATTTTAATTTTAACTTAATAGTTCAGGTCTATCGATTAAAAAATTTAAATAATTTGCCAATACGGCAAATTAAGACAGAATTTTCGCAGTAAGAATTTTAAAAACGCGCAGTGATTCCATCGCTTTCGTGATTCCCAGTATAATTTTCGCAGTAAGCCTCTTGAAACAGCGCAGTGATTGCATCGCCTTCGTATCACCGAGTATACTTTTCGCAGCAAACGTCTTGATAACTCGCAGTGATTGCAACGCTTTCTTGTCTCCGAGTATAATTTTCGCAGTAAGCCTCTTGAAAACTCGCAGTGATTGTGTCGTTTTCGTGTCTCTGAGTATAATTTTCGCAGTAAGCTTCTTGAAAACGCGCAGTAGTTGCATCGCTTTCGTGTCTTTGGGCTATTATACTGATTCTTATAGGATTCCAGGTGCCTAAAAGACTTCTTTTTTTAACTTGACCATTCTTATACCGGAGCCTGACGTAGCTTCATTTGAATGATCATGTATGGTGGCCGGGGACTTTGTGTAGCTGCGCAAAGTTTTGTAGAACTTTGGAGTCTTCAAGGACAAAAATGTACATTCACTTTGAGTTATGTCTGGCTCCGGCAACTCAGTATTTCTAAAATGAAGTTGTAATAAAATAGTTACTTGTGCAACTACTGAGCAAAATTCTTTTTTACTGCAAGTTCTGATTTTGAGTGCCGAGCAAGCAAGGGATCGCAAGATTGAATCACGAGTGTAGCAAGTGATTCTGATGTAGAATCCAGAGCGTCGTGAGGGATTCGATTGAATGAGATGCAAATAATTTTGTTCTCGTGTGGCACACACTACAGTTCACTTCAGCAGCGAGAACATATAATATAAATAATACTTAGAAGATAACACAATGAACACAGTATATAAAAAGTTTTCACACAGTTTATATCATGCATCCCCTCGTTGCGCTACCTACATTTAAACAGGCGATTAGGCCACCGGGAGCTCTCACAAACCGAAAGAAACACGACAACAATATCATCACTTGACGTGACAGCATTGCCCGCTACTTCACGCCGTTCTTATGCGAGAAAGAGGTACTGGTGCCAGGACACATAAGCCCAATTCGGCTGCAAACTATAATTCTAAGCGTGACCTACATCTAATTAGGCAAATAGATAAGACTAAAGGAATCAAGGATGGAGTAGAAGGATATAAACGTGTCCTACCTTAGGAAAGGAAAAAAAGGATGCGTATACTACTGTCACCGACGATTTAGGAATTGAGAATAGCAGTTAGAGAAGTCCGAGGTTGGGTATCCATAGTATTGATCCAATCAGGTATCGGATAGATAAAGAGGAAGATTCACTCCCTGGACTACAAGCTTTAATAGATGTCACTACTAGATCCAAAAATTAGCAATAGATGTCATTTTTATCATTAAGTTATAAAAAGGCGTTCGGAGCCGATGACGAGAAATCAATAATTTTCCTCCATGTCTAAAAGTGCCCAACGCGCTTAAATAAAATTTCTCTTTATTAATATGCTATTAAATAAGTATCCTAAAAGTTGTAATTCTAGGTGTTTCGGAGATTACCCGTATTCGAATGTAAACGTGTAGCTGGAGATTACCAGTAACAGACAGACAGAAAAAGTTTTTTAAATGAAAATTCCACTTAAACTAAGGGCGTATGAATTAATTAGAATAATTTTTGTCACAAAAAGTATGGGTATTTGTAAATTTGTTTAATTATAAGTGTTACGCACGTCACAAGCAAACACTAATAATCGTGTCGACGCCCAAATATTTAATATGAAAAGACATTAGCCAATCAAGTCGTTATAAGTAATA